>BOPP01000036.1:6017182-6071664 GCA_017312745.1 Gryllus bimaculatus
GTAATGACCGCGGAGGAGCGATTCTCCTCCCCCGCCCCGCCTCGGCCCGGCCGCCGCCCGTCTTCCCTCGTGCGTAAGTATTCCCGCTTTTTGCTGGCTGGCGGGAACGGCGCGGCGCTTCGGAGCAGCCCCGCCCCCTCCCGCTTGCCGCGTCCGCGCGCTCTCCATTAAGAGAAGGCCCCCGGCACCTAACAGAAAACAGATTGTCAAGCAGAATCCTTAAGTGAAACGTTAAGCGGATGAAGAAACGGCCGAAAGGGCCCTTCGGGAGGCCGTGGGCGGAGAGGCGGTGCGCGCTACCGTTGGCCTGCTGTTTACTGGCCCGTGGAGCCTCGTGGTGCCCCTCGCCGCCCACGGCGTCGATCGCACCTTCGCCGCAGCCACCCGCGCCGCGCCGCCTCGGCCGCCTTCTCTGACTTTTCTTTTGTCCCGCCTCCTCCACATTGGTAGACCTACGTTTCTCATTCAATACTAAATCCCTGCAACTACTTTGATAACGATATATTACAGTTCATTCTTTTATTGAATGATACGTATATAATTTGTGGGTACTCTTTTGTCTGATAATGTAATCAGTGAATGCTTCATACATTTCGTATTAGTAAAGTTTATGATGAGTGTATGTTGTATTCTGAATTAGATTGCGAGCATTCACGTTTTATATCCTTCTTAGGTTCTTTACCGACGAACATTTTAATTTAATTGTACTGAAAATTTCGATATAACTTGTAGCGTGCTTGTAGCTACTTGCTATATTTAGCTTTTAAGTTATTCGTCCTGACATTTTCCCTCTCTGTTTTACCGTGGCGTAACCTAGGATCTTTTATAAGTCCCTTATCACAACTTATATTTTGAAAGAATATATATTGTCAAATCACCGTCAGTGCTAATTTGATTTCATCTGACCCCATTGCATAATTCGTGAAACAAATGTTTTCTCGTGATGTCAGCTTCTTTACTTCCGTCGCCTGTGTCTGTGGCATGCGATCACCAAGACATATTGCGTCCCTTCGGGCAGTGTCCAGTGCCCTTCTCTAGGTCCCTTAGCGGCCGTCGTGTTCGCCGGCAAAGCGGTCGCAAGCGCCGGTCTCGTGGTGCATCGAGTGGCAAATTGGCGCTTCTTGCGTCGCCGCCTGCGGATGGCATGGCTCTCCACCTCTGCGAGCAGAGTTTCTTCTCTGGCCGGATTCTCCTAGACGAATGCGCTGCATTAAACATCCATGATATTCTTTTTATTGTATTCTTTTGATTGTTTTGTATGTAGGTGATACATTGCGTTTCAATATTGCTAAAAGTCAATTAGTATGCGTTCTTTTTAAATTAATCTCCGTGCATCCGACGACACAATCATGTGAGTACAAATCACTGTTGTATTAGTCTATCGAATTTGCCAGCTATTTCGGAGCTGGAAAATTGTGTCATTTCAGCAACATTACTAGTAGTTTTCTTTCTATTATGACGAATAATTTGCAAGACGTTTAATGTACGTATTACATCTAATCCCATTGATCACTTCATTTCAAATTTCCGTACTTTTCCGTGAATTATTCATTATTTCAGAAAAAGAAAGGAAATGCAATTATAATTCTTCACGATTTCAGTAGAGTTTGCTTGGACGATAACTTCACTGGTTCCAGAATTCTTTGCGGACGTGACAGTTCCTTTTCGGCAGATAGGAATCTATTGTTCACCCCCAAGCAGAACACGTTGTGTCTCAGATACTCATTATTATTTACAAGTATCTATTTATTAGGACGATAAAGCGACAAAAACTAATGATAATTTCAAGATTGGGTAATCAGTTTTCAAAACGACACCTTCATCATAGGAATCCATCCAGCAAATAACTGGAATGATTTCCATTTTACTCGTTTTATATTTAAGGTGATTAGAGCGTTCGAAGTTTTCTCAGGTACGAAATCTTGTAACTTATTCTGTGTGAGGAGAGTTCTCAGGAGTTGAGTCTTGTTCGTCGGCGTCTCCCGGCTTCCGGTTTCACCAACCTCATGAAGACGCGTGTTTTCGCACGCGAATATTGCGGGGTGGGACGTGCTGTCCTTGGAGGGGCGTGTCGAGTCCTGTCGCAACCGTGACGCGCCTTGTGGCGCCCTCGTTCTTCTCAAAGGGACCGACCAACGCGCCGTTCCACGCGCGCGCGCGCGAAGAAATATTACGAAAGTTGGCGACCCGTGATTAAGTCGCGGAAAGACTTGCACGCGGCGCCGCCACTGCCTATACTGTCTCCAAAGCCATCGCGGCCACCGCCAGTGTACCACCGCCACCACCACCACAACCACTATTACCACTGCCACCGCCAACCCGCCGCTACTGGTCCATTGCACTACCCCGGCCACTGACCACTACCCTCCCGCCAATGCCACCGCCACTACACGAACGTCACTGCCAACCACGTCAACTGGCAATCACAACCAGCCGCCACCGCCACTGCACTTGTACCCAGAGCGCCACCACGCACCACGCACCAACACCACCATCCACCACGCCATCCCATCACAATCACCGCCACCACCGCCGCTGCTTTTTCGCACCGCCCCGCCTTTTTCCCACCGCCCCAGCCATAACCAGCTGGCCACCGCCATCGGCCTGTCCCCCCCCCCCAACCCGCCACCATATCAGCCTCCCCCCCCCTCCGTCACCCGCCGACACGAACGCCGCTACCGCCGTATCCGTCGCCGCGAACTGTAATGAAGCGTACACTTATAACGAGAGTAAACACGGCGCGCGCGTCTGAACAAGCGAAATGAAGTGGCGCGCGAGCTCCGGTGTGGACAGGGAGGGGGATGGGCGGGACGTGGGGCTCGACGGGACGAGTGGGTGGGGCGGGACGGCGAGGTCGTGTCGAGCACCGGTGTTTGCGGTCCCCCTTGATGGATAGGCCGAGGCTGGAGCGAAGGTAGCCGTGCCGCTGTGTGTCTTTCTACTACCGCGGCAACTTGCGACGGCAAGCAAGGTCGGGCGATGGTTGTGAGCCTACATTAGTTTTCCTCGTCCCCTTTCGCTGAGCGTTGGTATTGGGAAGAGGCTTGTTTGTGCGCGCTGGACTGCGGTTTCTTCATTTTCTGGCAGACATCTGTTTTCTAAAGACGCTCAGCATACAGACATGGTTGAAAACAAAATTGACAGTAGGCAATGAGTGTCACGTTTATGTTTTAAGATTAAGATTTTACCATTTGAAGACACTCTCAATGTTTAAAACTAAATTCTCTAACTTTCAATTAGTTTTACCTTACTCATTTCGACGTGTTTCGCGTAATGTTTGAATTCGGGCACATAGCGTATTGAAAGCTCTAACGGCATTCATCTTTGTCTTAATTAGAAAATGATTACATTATAAATGTGTAACTTTTTTGGTCGCTCCGTAGTGCTTACGCAGTATTCTAGAAAGAAGAACGAAGGGAATTTCCCTGAATCCGCGATGAAAGTAGAATTATACTGGCATTTCTTTGCCTGTATTCAATGGCGAGGACAAAGGGAAGCAGGCTGGGTTCTAGAATATCAATAACACTTTGGCTTCTTCTCAATTTTCTCGGAAAACTGAGCTGCTAAGAATTTCAATTTTCCCGATTTTTCAGTTCTTTCAACCATTCATTTTACCTTGCCTTTGCGGAATATTAACATGCTTCGACTTTATTTTATTAAAATTTACTTTTCGTTCTTGCGTACTCATTATAATTGAATTGAAGTCAAGAATTAACAAAATTAGAATCAAGTCGTTTACAAAAATTAGAATCGTATGTGAAAATGTCCTTATGCTTTCGTTCCATTTTGATTTTTTTTTTTTTTTCATATTTCATGTCACTGTGGTAGGCCGAGCAATTAGGCCAGTTTTTTGTAAGCTTAACGTAGGCGTTTGGGCAGAGGTCCGGTGACGGACGACTGGTTACCTGCAGAGAGGCAGTAGAACTTCCCATCTGGATTTGTACCTCCTATCGTGTCAATTTCCAACCCCAACGCACTAAAGCTCTTGACCGTTTTGTTTCGCGCCCTATAGCACCTAACTCGCGTCGTACTCGCGCTTGACCCTCCCCCCCCCCCCCCCCCCCCCCCCCGGGCTTCCCAAACCCATCACCATTCCAGCCTTCATCCGCGGGCTTTCCTTTTTCACCATATGCAGGCAACCCCTTTCAATCCAAGCGTATCATTCACCGCTTCTCTACATACCGGCTGCGTCCCACGCCACTCCTGCCACGCCGGTCTTGCTCCATGCTTCCTACGCCATTATCTACCTTGCCGCCGTTCAATCGCCGCTTCGGCCAACTCCTGCCCTATTCGTTACTCACATACTACCGACCGCTCCGTTACACACAACCCGCCTTAAGTCCTCTCTTACACGTGCACCCTTCTCTCCTCGCCAGCTCTCTCCACTCAGCTCTTCAAACGTTTTGCCTCCGTTGCCACACTGCAACCCCCCGCCGACGACCTCCAGCCGCACGCCGCACCTACTGCACTGCTCGACGCCGAGTGGGTCTTTCGCCAGCGGCAGTGCGAACTTGCGTCCCGGCGCCACTTAGCGGAAGTTGCTGCCACGGCGCATCGGGGACGGGGCGAGGCGGGCGAGGCGGGGCGAGGCGGGGCGAGGCGGGGCGACGGCGGGGCGGGGCGGGGGGGCGGGGCGGGGCGGCTTAATCGCTCTCGCATTGTCCGCGCGCGGCGGCCCTTGGCGGACGCGGCAAGCTGCCTTTGGAACCTCCGCTCCGGTGGACTCCAGGCCCCGCCGACCCGGCCTCCCGGCAGCGCGCTCTGCCCCGCGCCGCTACGCGGCGCCGGGCAGGCAATACCACCCCCCCCGCTCCACCTCATCGCACTCGCCCCTTATACTAATGTTCAGACGTTCCTGGCTCGCCCTGCACGGCCATGCTCTCGCGTTCTCCGCAGTTATGCTCGACGTCGCACTTTAAGCCATCGCGCACTAAGAAGGTACGAGCCTCATCTACTGTGATGTTTGTCCTCAGTCGCTCGACGGCACGTTCTTTATTCGTAAGTATTGGTGTATTGACGTTCGTAATTGCCATCCCCCTTGCATTTTGGTCCCTTGCACCTTCGCCGGCCGGATGCTAACGCTCTCGCTCTATACTTGTATCGTCGACTCGCGCACTGCTGCGCCAGGGAAATTGACCCTCCGTCTGCAACTTATTGCCCTTCGCTTGCCACGTGCATGTCTGTCATTCACCGCGCGCTAGTACATGCCCTTCTTAAGCCCCCCCCCCGCCCTTTATCCTGTTTCGCTCGTCCTTCGTGACCTTTTCCCGGCGATCTCCTCTCGCTCGCCTGCCTCATTTCCAGCCGCCGCTCCGCCGCCGCCGAGATAGGGCCCGAGTCCCCGGCGGACCCTCCCTGAATGAGGGAGCCTGGGAATGAGGATGTTGGCCGAGTTGGGTCCCGCAAGACTCGGGCCGCGTTGAGATGACGAGGCGGAGGCCGGCCCTGAGGGAACACGGGCGAGCGACCGGGCGCTGCTCAATACCACCGGCGGCGGCGCGCGGGGGCGCCTCGGAAACGCGATCGGGTCACGCGTGCCGTGGCACGCGCTACGAGCGGGACGCACGCACGCGCGAGGAGTGCCAGCTACATTTGCTGCTGACTCAGCACGCCGCGCGCTTGTGTCAACAATACGCGCAGCAAGCGCCCGACTGCCGCGCGCAACTTGGAGGAAACTCGCGTGGCGTGTGTTGTCTCAACTTAACTTCTGGCCGTCGCGGGTGTTTTTATACAATGGAAGTTACGGTGGTTTCTTCAGAAGTCAACCACAATTACACGAGTTGGAGCTTATTTTCAGTTTACGTGAATGTACTAGAAGGATAAATAAAACAAATGTAGTTCTTGAAGAATGCTCTGGGTGACCTTATACCTCTGACAGTAATACAGGGAGGTGGTAGTGTTCTTCAGTGCTAAAACGTTAGTTACAGCGCTGACCTATACGACTGCTTACAGAGTTACATGCTCTAGGTATCTCCCACTGCGGAGCGCCGCCCCATCCGGAACAAACTCTTTTAGCTCTCTTCTGGTATGTGTGATACTGTAGTGCGTGTAAGAGTAAGTGCGTGTGTGAGAGAGAATGAGAAAGGTCAAGAATTGTGGAGGGATACATCACGTGCGGTCCGCGGCCTGTTTGTTTAGGCACAGCAACAATTGCTGCTCCGAGCCTTGATGCACCGCATTATACGTATGTGTACGTCATGCACGAGTGCTGGACCGGTGTGTGGAACTACTCTGTAAATGCAATGGTCACCCATGGTCTGTGCGGAGCGGCTCGTGTGTAGTAAGTCATCGGGGATGGGAAGAGCATACAGCGTATCAGCTGAACAAAGCAGGGATGGGCACGCCATGTAACAGCGTCCAGCTGCGGCGTCGCATATCGCCGCTTCCTCGGACTGAGCGAGCGCCTTTGATGCGTGCGGTGGCAAAAGGTCTGTTTGCTGCGACCATCCGGGTTTCTCTGCGTTCAATTAGATCCTGATACGTGGCGCGACACAAGGGGTGGGGAGTGCACCGACGAATCTGCAATTGCGACTGGCTTGAGTTTAGCTGTAGAATGTTGATCCGCTTCTGCATTGTATAAATAATTGCAGTGGATGTAACTTGTTGAAAGTTTCTGTTTCATTGATTAAATTGCTCCAGTTTTTCGTCATGTTTTTTCGTATGTAGAACTCGCGTTGTCAATGTTTCTAAAGTGTTCGGGTGAAAGAAATATTCTGGTCAGCCTATAAGATCAATAACCTAAGAGAAAATGGCGAAATTTAAGTGTTCTGAATAAAGTGATGCAACATTGAAAGTATATTGATGTATTTTCAAGGAATACAAAAAACAAAAATCATTTCAATACCTACCCTGGCAAGAATGTGCTTTTCACAGCAGTACCTCTGTTGTGTCGAACTTAGTGTCGACTAATTGAAAGAACGTATTAAACATTATTCGTGATAGTTCGCTTATTACCATATTTTGTTTATTAATGGGGTATTATCCTAATAACAGGTGGAAATTTGAAACGATGTAATATGATATTCTGTATCAATATTTCTTGTTGCTATCAAACTAAACTGCTCATTCAATGTAGATACATACTTTTTGTTTATACTATGTAACACAATCCAAACTCACGCAAATAAATGATTATAGTATTTACGCTGTTCATTTCAATTTACCTACACCTCATTCTGGACCAACTGCATCTCGTTAGTGAGATGGGTTATTTTAATTTGCAATTTGAAAATGTCTCTCCGAATGAGGTCATACGTTTTATTATGTGTCACAAAAAACTGATATCACGCTTGTTTATGCCAAAAGGCAGTTCTGCAATAATAGAATCTGTCAAAATGATGTGCTTCACGGCAAAAACGTGATTGCAACTTAGCAAATTATTCCGCTTTCGTGAGATATGTTGAGGACTTTATAATGATTAAAAGTTTAGCTTAATAAATCAAATACGGTACTTCCGGTTACGATTCTTCTTGTGCGTACTACTTCTCAAAAAGCCATTTTGTGTGGTTTTGTTCAGCAGCGTTATTGAAACAACAGGTCACCCAATTAATAGTTTTACATAATTATTTATGCCAGCTTTACATCGTTGAGGTATTGAAAAAGTTTATAATGTTTATGATGACTCATGCGCGCCTGAACAGAAGCTCTAAGCAACTCGTTGCACCCGCCAGTATTAAGCACGTGTTCGCTACAGATTCTGCCCTGCGAATGAGAAATGTCGGCCGGTATTATTACTTGAACGTTATCTCCAACAAGTAAATCAAATTTCTCCAAAACAATGTTATAGCGAATGCATACCCAAACTTGAGGGAGAACGTTTTAAAACTAGGACACCATATCCAAACCAGGTCATAGAACAAACCCAAATTCGCACGAACCTTTCATCCATTAAAATTTTGGCAGAGCGCAGCCTAAAACGTGTATAACAATCACATGACCAGTAGCGTGTGAAGTGTAAAACATTCCAATAACGAAACATTTCTGGATCCACTAGTACTCTATAAAAATATTTATCTCTGAATCCATTGTAATCAGTTCTTTTCAATATTCCATTCGGTTTAATATTCCATCTAGTTGCAATTGTGGATTAGCGTGTTCGTGTAATTCAAGCCCTAATAATTCCGCAGAGCTGCGAGCGCGTCAGCACTATGTCGGGGCCGTCGTGGCAGGTGAAGTCGCCCCAACGACGCGTTCCCGGCGTCTCTTCGCAACGCGCTGGCGCGGCGCGTGTACGCGAGCAATCGTGCCGGGAATATACGAGAACATTTACATGTTTTCATTACCCCCACGCCGCCATAAATCCACGCCTTTATTATCATAAAATTCCCGGGCCGCGTGGCGGAAGCTATAAGGCGACGCTGTCACGGCGTCCCTTTGCGCTCTCTCCGCCGGCGACCGCGGCGGCTCGGCGTGTGCAGCTAAACGCCGAGAGCGTTTATAAAAGCGGGCAACTCGTCGGAGCGGAGGCGCGGCCGGCGGCGTTACAAAATTGTAATTCAAACGACCGCCGCCACCCAAGACGCGCGCGGCAAGAGGGTCGAAAGCGTAGACGCCGGGGCTGGAAAGCAGTCAGAGGAAGATGGGGTTGCGAGAAGGCAGGGAAGGAGGAGATGTGGCCTCCCCCGCGGTTGTCGTGTCTTTTGTGGCGGTCGCCGCTCGCGCGATGGGTGTTGGCATTGTTTTTTTGTTGTTCCTGTCGGGCTTGCCGTCTTCCAGTCGGTGACTCGACCTGCTTGGATGTACCGCAGGATTCTCTTGTGCTCCGAGTTTTCTCTCTACTGTGAATTCCTTTTTCAGTTTGCAGCTTGGAGCATCTTTTTTCACGCTTTTTCGCTTGGTATTTTACTCAATCATAATCGTCCGCTATTCTTCTCTTTCTGTTACTTGCTCCGTTGTTAGTCTTGTTTCGCACTTTCACCTCATTATTTGTTACTTGCAGTATGTGTTTAATTCATTGCCTTTTCTGAATGTGGAATATTGTACAGAGTTGACGATTTTCTTATACCAATTAATTTTTGCCAGTGGGCGAAAATTCATACGAGAGAGACTACGCTATTGGCGTCACCCACAAGTTTACATTTCCTGGCTTGAATTTCAAATTATTACTTTTTCGAACTTTATTTTATTACCCACTCCTTTTATTTTCTTCAGAGTAGCCCCCATTTTACTTTCGCTTGTTGTTTGAAGTACCGTCGTTCTATCTACGCCAAAATATTACATCAGTATGTCTTCCTTCTCTATTCATTGCGGCAGTAATTTTATCTTAGTTTACCAATACTGTCGTCACCTTTTACTTTCTGTGCAATTCGGTACAATCTGTGAATGAAATTGTAACTAAACAATCCACGATTTAAAATAATAAAAACAAAATTGGAACAGAAATTGAAAAATCGTAAGAGAGGTAAAAAACGTATCGTATCTTAGTATTTTTATCTTGGCCATAAAACAACAAACAGAATAAAGAAGACAACACACTAATCTGGCATCATCCCCTCTTAATAAAATACAAAGCCTCGTGCTAGAGTATAAACTATCCACAATTTCTCATCTCCAAGATTGCCACCTAGACGAAGAGAACACACGCCAAATATACGAGGATCCCGCGTCATTCGGCAACACCGCCTTGCGCTCCAGCGCCGTGTCGGCGCCTTACTCCGATGGCGGTGGCGCGAGCGACGCGCGGGCGGGTTTTTGTCTCCGGGCGGCCATCTTGCCCCATTAACCGGCGTGTTGCGTTACATGGAAATGAGGCGAGGTTGCCCGGGCGCTCCTCCGCGCCGCGGCGAGTGCGCGCCTCGCGTTTCGGATTTTTTAATTTTTTCTCCGACTGGCAACGCGAGGATTATGGCGCACGGAACGTGTCGAAAAGCTCTTCATTTTCCTCTCGCTCTTCTCCTACACCACCTCCTCCCTTCTTCTTCCTGCCCGGTTCCTTTTCCGTTCCGGCTGGTTTCGTATGGCAACGGAAGATTCTCCCGATTTGTATCGCCCGTAATTCCGCACTATTGCCCATGTATCTCTCGCAAAATAAAGGTTATAAATGCTCCCGAGGTTAGTAGGGTTATGGTAATGTTTCTATGAAAAATTCATGGACTTGCTGGCATAGACCCGACGCCGAGATAAGCAGAACCGCACCGGGGAGAGTGTGAAGAATTCGCCAGCAAATTCGTCTCTTGGGAAGATTAAGACCAGGGGGCGGTTTTCACGGGAACCGGCGAACAAGATGCGCTGATGTGTTGTACCCGAAAGTTCCTGTGTCTTGCACGGTACTTCCTTGGCAATCGCAGTGCAACGACCTGAGGAAACGTACTCGCAGAAGTTCCATTCACTTCGCTTTAAAAGCACCTGTATCACATAACCATATCTTCAATATCAGTTGGACTCAAATTAGTGTATGTCTACTACCTTTTGGATCAAATGATAATGTTAAGGCCTTGCAGTTTTTAATTTATTTCCATACATTTTTCACACAAATATTATACTTGATAATTGAAAGTAAACATTTGTATTTAATTAGTATTTTGCTTTTTTTTTTTTACTTTTTTAAATGTATTACATTAAGAGAATTGTAAATTCATGTGTTTTTTCTTTCTCTTTTTTAGGTAAGTCGAGAATCCTGAGACTATCTCCATACGGCCACTGTACGTGAGTACACTTTTTTTACAAGGGTAAATAAGGTCTAGAGAGTGATTTAGAACATGTTAAATATTCAGTGATAGGTGAACGTCCTCTATGAATAATCGCTACCTATGCAGTGAATTGTGTCATTTAGTATTCAAATGTTCTTTTCATTCTGAATGACCTCATCTGTGAGCGCAATTTTCTCTATAATTGTCTGCTAAAAATTCATCGATACAAAACTGTTTAAACATCAGTTATTAAAAAGTTAGGGAAAATTGCTTGTACAATTTTAATAATGCGAATTCTTGACATCGTTAGAGTTTCATTTTTATCCGTAAATGGATTTATATTGCTTCCAGGAATTATCTTTTCATCTTTATATTCCATTAGATACATTTACTGGCGCGTTATTTTTTGTTTTGTTTGGAAATCGGTAATTACTCGAAATTTTCCATGCAGCCCAACACACAATCCAGGAAAGACTTCTGCCTGTTGACCTGCTTCACAGACAATGGACTGTGATATTGTTATTTTTGAGTGTTACTACACTAAGTTTTGAAAGCTTTAAGAGAGTTGAATTCTATTTCTTGGCTGGGTTTCTCTAAATTTTAGAAGTTCTTCACCATTCTGTATTTTTTTCACGTATGTTTTATGGGTCCTACAGAATTAGAGATTGAATCGTTATCTTTAGAGTAACACTTATATTGCGGATCCATTTCACTGCATTATTTCGAACGACAATATTAATGACAATTATTAAAATCTAAACACTTCTATCAAGTTATAATTCTGTCTGTCCAATCGTGAATAACGACATCGACCTGCTCGTGGGTATACAGGATTTGATGACGTGGACAGTTCGCACTTCCGCCCTACCTAGTCCAGTGTATCCGTGATTGTCAGAGGGTTTCTGTCACCTTATCGCTTTGCTAGCGCGCATATCAGCGTGCCGATCACGTCCTGTGCCTCCGCCCCGCAACCAAGAGGATTCGCATCTCGCGGCATGGGCAGCGAGTGTCCGTGGCCGCGCTGCCCGCGTTTTTAATTTCCTGTCTCGCGGCGACGCAAATTTGGCAAGACGGCTGTGCCTGTATCTCTGAGTAAGGGGGGGAGGGCTCTATTACGCGACATATCCGACTTCAGACACCAGTTTGCGACACAATATTAGCGGAAATTTTAAACGCAGCCAGATACAAAAATTATCACCTCGTTCTAAATCTACCCTCCATATACATTACCAGTAGATAAATACTTACATGATGGATTTTGGAACAATGCCTCGGTCGGATGTCAAACATTGAGGTAGAGAAAACTATTACTGTAACTTGTAAAAAAATATTTTAGATGCTGCTACTGTCGTTTTCACGGAGCTCATTAATGCTTTATTACTATTACATATTGGGTAATAAAACGCGATGTTTGTCGTGTAAGGTTAATCTTCACTATGAGCTACTTGAACATCTGTAAATGTGTTTGCATGAGTAATTGTGGTAGTTTCTACTTCTGTTTGGAGTTGGAATCAAAACTTCCTTCTTAAACCCGTCTTGAAAGTTCCTCTTCGTACTTTCACATCCCGTGCGCTAAAGCATCTTCGTCATTGGTCGCTGACTCGTTGCCTTGCTCACGAGGAAGTAGCGTTTTTGTAGCAATGTGCTCCGGGTATCGATCGCATCCTATTAAACATTAAACTGCGAAATGAAGCTCCGTCTTTTAAGAGCCTTTTAGAGTGAGTTGAAGATTCCATACGTATTCCCGTGTTTGCATAACGGAATTGCTTTCAACCTTTTCCAGTTCTCTTATTCACTTGCTGAAAAAAATGAGATTACGATACATTATGCAAGAAACTCGAAGTCGTACTTTTTCTCCTTATTAAACTCTTACTGTTTTCGATTTTTTTTTCCCTCTCGTGTTTTTTGTGCGTTGCGTTGAAGATACTTTTTTTTGAATCGGAACAATTCTGCATCCTTTATTATTCTTCATAGATCAGGAGAAACATATTCAAAGAAAATTTGAGAAGAACCTCCATTAACATTCTCCCTCCTTTCTTACTTAGAGTGAGAAAAGTGTCACTGATTTTTTCATATTGGTAATGATAAAATTAGTAGTTAATACAATTCTTAGAGAATTATGGAAAAATGTCCGAAGTAGAAATTCAGTGCCAAAAGAAATAGCATCCCGTTGGATCAAGACAAAAAGGGTCGAACTTGATCAGGAATACGGAGAACAAAAGCAAGAAACATTATCAATTGAATCAAGTGGATTGGTATTCGTTGTTGAATTGTTCATATCTCGGTCACTGTGCTTTGAAAATACTTCGAATTAATTCCTATCCCGCTGTGCATTCAAGAAGAGCAACACCGAATGCTCTCCAAATATTAATTAATTCATAATTATTCATTATGACTTAAAAATCCACTGCAAATAAATACTTACATTGTCCTATTAGGTTTTTAGTTGTTTTTAGCAGTTACATTTCGAAAACTTTGTTGTGTTATGCCCTATTTTTTTAAATGTCGATACTTATTTAATGTTAAAAAAGACACTATTGAGAGAGGTTTGACAAGCTTCCGAACAAGAGGGGTGCGCAGTCTTGGGATAGTAGATCCAGAGGGGCTCCCAATTTCCAAAAAAAGTTCTGACACCCGTCCCCCTCCAATACATAATCAGAAATAGTTTCTCCATGCAATAGAAATAACTCTTAGAAGCTCTTTTAAATCGGAAGTAAATGAATCTAAGGTTTGAATAAAAAAATCGTGGTCCCAATTAAGTTTGTCCTGGAGTAAGTTACCCCAGCCGCCCCTCCCCCTTTTTTTCTGTTCGTCCCTGACGCACAATGTCCCAAAGCCGCTGATTTATTCGCTTCCGCGTCCCTCGTCGCATCCGGAAACCGGCGCGGCAGCGTTGCGCGTCACGCCAGCCTCGCCGCGACACGCGCCTTGCCTCGCAATAATCAGCTCGCGGGGCATTTTCATAATTAATATCCAACCACCCGCTCGGTTATCGATTTCCCGCGCGACGAAACAAGATGGCAGCGACCGCGACGGGAAGATTAATTAATCTGATTGGAAAGCGACGGCTCGCGAATATTCGATGGGAAGGGGGCGGGGCTTTTCGCTGCGCGAGGCTGCGTCAGGGCGCTTTTTAGCCGCCGAACCTTTTGTTAGATGAAATATTGTTGTCGTTTACTATGTAATGCATGTTGGTATTGTGCATACATCGGATTCAATTTCCTGGGTAATGTTTGGTTTCCGTCGCATACCGATTCGCAATATTGCGAGTGATATTTATCCTTAGAGGGATTTTTTTTGATCGACGGTCATGTATAAACCATGCAGAGTGTTTGCTTAGACGATTGTTTTACATCAGTAATATCTTCTATTTTCTTACAAGCGTTACTGTGCGCTATTGATCCCGCAAATATATCTTTATTTACTCTTAGTAGTGATTGTACCGTTTTGGAGCATTGCTCTTCTTCTAGTAAAGAATTTCAGTGTAGAAACGGTCAGTGTACAAAGTGTAGAAAGTTTCAGTGTACAAAGCACACACAATCAGAAATAAAGTTTGTCAGAAATATTTCGCAAAAAAATATTCTTATGTGAGAATTATTTTATTATGTATTGTACATTACAAAAATAAAAAAGAAGGGGCTAATTTGAACGGAAGAATGAAATTTGTCAGTTAAATACTATGCGAATTTTTTTTGTGATACGAGGTAAGCATGTTTGCCCTTGAGCTGCGTTCTCCGCCTTTGCGTCGGCCGCGCTGAGTGACGTGGCCTGGGCGGAGGCGACGCGCAAACGGCGGCGGCCGAGCGCGTGTTACGACCGCGTGGAGCGGCGCGACGGGGGCGGTCGCGCCGACGGCGAGTTCCCCAACGCCCAGAGGGGTCTGCGCGGAACGATGTCGCCCGCGCCGTCGGCACGACCGTCTCTCTCGCGCCCGCCCCTCCGCCTCCACATCTCTCCTTGCCCACGACCCTGCCCTGCGTCCAGCTCTTTCCAGCCCATTGCATTCATCCCCTGACCGTGCGCGTTGCCTTGCTCCCTCCGACTCCTGTTCTCGCTCACAGCCACACCGTAGTCACCAACCGTTGGTCGTTACACCCAAATCATCACTGCCACCGGCCTTCGTTGCTACCTCCGCGTTGGTCCCCGTCAGTTTCACTTCCACTGTCATTCCTGTAACCGACCACACTTAGCAACTCAAGCTACCGCTGCCACTATCGTCGCCACTGCCACATACGAGCATAAGCCGTATCGCTGAGACTACCGCAGAACCGTCTCCATTAACCTGCCCGCAATGCTTACCACTGCTCTCTTCTCCGACACCGCAAGAAGGACTAGCCAACTGTCTCTGCTGGTCGTCCGCCGCGCCGCCGGCTGCCGCGCCCGCGCCGCTCGCGCTTCCTCCCCTGTTCGGCCCGTAAAGGCGAGTAGCGCGGGAGCCGGGGCAGCACGACGGACGTCATTTCTTCTTGCGGTGAGCGACGCGCTGCTGGGCTGGAGGCGATTTGCGTGTGTGGTGGCGGCTAGTGAGGGGGTGATGCGGGGACGCGTGGCTGCGGTGGCGGGGGTGGGGGTGACGGGGCGCGTCGCGGAATGGGGCGGTGCGGGTGGAAGAGGGCTACGGGCCGCGGGAGGGAGAGGGAGGGAGAGAGAGAGCCCAAGCGGGCGCCTGTTATCATGCGTGGCCGGCGTGTAACGCGAGATCCAGAGCGCGGGCGACAGCGTTGCTGCATGCTGCAAGCGAGCGCGAGCTCCATTACAAAAGCCGGCCGCCGCGCCCGGGCAGCGCTGCTTTCGACGCGGCGAGACACAGCGGAGGCGATTGGTTGCGAGTGAAGAGACTGAACGCGAGGGTGCGCAGCGGCTGCTTTTGAGCTCGACAGCATACGCGCGATTGTATTTGGAGCCGAAACATTAAGCAGCGTCGGAGGATTATTGGTTGAATGACTCAACTAAACAATTGTAATATTAAACAACAATTCCAATACAAAATAATTAGATATGTGTGGACATTCACGTAATTATTTAGTGTTAATCTTGGTAACATTATTGTTTATTTCGAAAATTGCTGGTAATTACCCTCAACATAACTTGTTGATCGATAAATTACGTTCAGGGAATAGGAAATGTAATGAAAATATTTGGTGTTACACACTTTCCTGTATTACGAGTTTATTGGAGGATTTTTTCGTGACTTGTATTCGTTTGTGGCATGTACTTTTTATACTAGACGTCTTGAAAATGTTCGCCGAAAGTAAACTGTCATTAATGTGGCATTAGAATGTTTCGTTTTCAATTTTACGTTATTATTATTCGAGTCATGTCTTGGAATTTTTTATCAAAAGCTTTTGTCCCAATTTGAAACGCGAATGTTGATTCATATCTCGACTCTGTATTCTTTTGCTACACTACTGTGTGTTTTACTCTCTTTTTTACGTTTGAAATTAATGCGGGCTTTGGCTCAAGATGTCGACTGGACTGTTGGTAGTTGTAAGATTCAACATCACATGCCCTGCCAAAACATGAAAAAGCATTCTGCGGTCGTTTTGTGCGTCAAACGCAAAAGGGGGAAAAAAGAACGAATTGTAATTGTTCTGCGCGAGGTGCGTTGGTCCGACACCTTGCCGGAGGAAGGGCGGCTGCACGGTTCCGTCAAGAACAAGCGGCGAGCGGGTGGGCAGGGAGAGGGGAGGTGCGGACGTGCAAAAGCGAGGCGCGGCGCGGCGCGGCGCGGCGCGGCGCGGCGCGGGCCGAGTGGTCGCGACGGGGCGCGGCTCGGGGGCGGGGCCTTAAACATTCACGAGGGCCGCGCGAACAATGGCTGTGGGAGGGCGCCGAGCGGGCGCGCTGCCTGGCGGAGCGCAGAGGCAGGGGCAGCTGCAGGTAGCGGGCGCCGCCGCCCTGGCTCGCTCACCGCCCCGACTCGCCCGCGGGCGTGGGTTCGCGCTTATCGGGCCGGCCGCGAGTCGTTTCCTGCAACTTCATTGCGGTTGCTGCCGCGCCTACTGTAATTTCATTGGCCCGCTTCAGGTCGCTCGAAGACTGTCTCGTGACGTTTTCCGTGTCTTTCGAATACTGTTGTCAGTCCAATTTTCGCTCGGCTGCCTCACGTCCTGTTGACGACGTCTCTTGTACTTTAACACTTTTATGTACGTTACCTTGCTGCCGTCTGCTTGGATCGTTTCGTGAGCATTCTTCTCATTGTTTTCCCTTCGATCAAATCTCTTTCTTTTCCGCTTTTGTGTTAACGTTTCTTTCATTCCAGAACCATCATCGACTCATCACATCTGACACCATACCATACCATGCCCTGTTGTCAAGCGGCCCTTACTGTCACGTCGTAAGCCGTATCTTCCATCACTATTCGCGGAGTCCTCGTTTCCGCTTCTGTCCCCAGTTCCTTAACGTTTCCGTTCTCGCGCCGCCGCCCCTCGCGTGTCTCCATCGACCCGACCCTCTCCGTCATTCCTGACCCCAACGCCGTCGCCACTTCTCTCCCTCCCCCTCCGCTAGCCCCGCCGTCGTTTCGATTCCCCCCTCCAGAGCCGCGGGGTTATACGTCTTTGTTACCGCCTCAATGTGACCTTTGTCTGAGGTAAATTCCTCCCTTAACGTATCCGCTCGGAGACCGCAAATGGCCTGCCGGCGGCGCGGCGCCCCGAGGCTGCGTCGAGCGGGGGCGGAGGCGGAGGGCCGGGGCTCGAGCCCCGGGATCCCGAGACGGCGCGCGTCGGCCGAAGCGAGGCTTTGAGGTGTGGCCGCCTGGGCGTCCCGCGGCTTCTTGGGGTGGGGGAGGGGGAGGCGCGCCCGCGCGCGCTGCATTGAGAGGTGCTGACGCCCGGGATGAGCGGGGGATGCGCCGCCACAATGCGCTCTATAGATGAGATCCGGGGCGGAGCCAAGAGGAGGATACGTGCTTTCCCCGTACACGTAGAAAAAAGGTATGCCGTACCTAATATATAAAAAATGACCACAGTATTGAATTGCAGGTTACAATAATAATAATAATAATAATAATATAAATAATAATAATAGTAATAATAAATGAAACTTTTTTTTCGAAACGCACGAGTAGTCCACACCCTTTTTTCGGATTGTGCGTGGATCATTTGACCATTGTCTTTATTTGGTCTGATGTTTGTTGAGTGCGACTTTTAATCTGTTACTGTATGAATGCGTGATTACATATGAGAGATTGGAATTACTTACGCACACCCCTCCCGTCAAGCTCCTTACACAAAGTCGTTTAAATAACGATGTAACGTGAATGGAGGCTATGCGTACTTACATTTCCATGTCGCGAGGCAGATTTGACTGCATCCACATAGAATCAATATTGTCATAAAAAGTTTAAAAATGTTAAAATTTTTCATTAATGTTTTAATTTTTTGGAGAATTGAAATGTGAAACTGCAGTGAAAATTAGAGACGATAAAAAGGCAAAAGTAAAGGGTTTCATTAAATTATATTTTCTTGAAGCAGTGCTGTTTTTATTTAAAGTGTATTGATTACAAGTATTTAAATAATTTCTTTTAATTTCTAAATAATTTCTTTTAATTTCTAAATAATTTTTTAAATAATTTCTTAAATAATTTCTTAAATAATTTCTTTAAATAATTCTTTCTTAATGACATCTCCTTTGGATTAAATTATTTAAAAAATAATAGTTATAACTTGTAACGCTCCCTCACTAAAAATTTTCATTAGAAAGTTTTGTATACGTCGCTCTTTACTAATTTGCAATCGATGTTCATAGTAATGGGGGCGACGACCAATGTGTACATAACGTAGAGCGCACTGCGCGCACAGGAAACACGAGTGACCTGTATACTCGCACCGAGCTCCGCCTCCGCGTCCCTCCTCGCACCGAGAAAACCTCGCATTCGTCTGCAAGGCGCTGTCGCGCGCTTCTATTTGCGTCGCGCGTAACTTGCGGCGCAACATTTCTACAACACGGGCCCGCACTTCCAGCAGACGCGACGCGGCGCGGCGCCCTCTTGGCGGAGCGGGCGCGCAGGCGGGGGCGTTTCTTTCGGGTGTCGGCGCCGCGGTGCTGCATATGCGACGAGGTGGCGGCGGCCGGGAGGGACACGAGGGGGCGGGGCTCCCGACACAAGTCGGGGGCCGACGTGAAAAGGGTTGGGGCGTGGGTGGAACAGTCGGAGGCGTCGTCGTCAAGGGGGAGAGGGTAGTTGCTCGGGTGCGTAGAAAAAAAGTGTTGGGTGAGGCCGAGGATCCTGTCCAGAACGACGTGAGTTCGGAGTCGAAGGAGAATAATGATGTTTTGATGTTTATCGTTTTGTGTTCTTGTATTTTAAAATATATTTACTAATTTCTTCTCAGAAAAAAATGATGGCAGAAAACGTAAAACACTGGTAAAGTCGATAGAAACATTCAAGATCAGTATTGGCATCCCCGAGTATATTTCGACTAATTGTACCTTAAAGCAGCTGTGCATAATGTTTATATTCAGATACAGAAGAGCAAGAGTATCAATGGAATCATGTGAGATTTAAGAGTCATAAATGAAAGCAAAGGTTACAAATTTTGCTGTGATAAAAAAACACACCAGAAAGTAACAACTGCGAAAGTTTGCAGGAACGTCCAAATTACCACCCGCGGTATCGCGTTCCCTAGTCGTATTTTAAGCACTTATTTAACACCCTCGCACGGCCACTAGCGAGATCGTGGACGAGCCAGGGCATGTAGGTTGGCGTCACATCGCACCTTTCATCTTAAGAATACACCATCCTCCCGAGGAAAAACACGCACTACACCTATGGGATTAATGTTATTAGCAATAGCTGCTCCCGGAATCACGAAGTAATTAATTCCACTAACTATATCTTAGCGTCATTAAGCATTCTTCGTCTACAGGAGTATGTTAGTTCAATTGTACTTGAACGCATTGGATTTACAAATGTATGATACAAAAGAACTCCAGAAAGTAACAACCGCGAAAGTTTGCAGGAACGTCCAAATTAAATCTGAAGACCGCTTGCCACGTCCCCTAATCGTAGCTTAATACTCTTACTTAACTCCTTCGTCCACCCACCAGCGAGCGCGTGGGCGGTGCGGGACGAGCCAGGGCAGCCGCTGCGCCGCCAGGCAGCACGCGCGGCGCCGATGAGGCGCGGGAGGCCTCTCGCCCATAAATACGCCGCTGGATTGTTCTAGAACGCGGCCCCGGAACGGCGCCCGCGCCGCACCACGCCGCGCCACACCGCGCCGCGCCGGGCCGGCCGGAAGCCCGTAACGCGCGCGCAGTAAAATTTCCATTTTAAACTGCAGTTGCCACCGGCGGCGCTCGCGCCGCCTTGCGCCCGCTGGCCGCTAGAGCCCGCCGCCGCCGCTGTGCTGCCCTCCCCTTAATAGGCCGTCCGCTTATGTAAGATCCACTTCGAGTTCGTGTGTGTGTTCCAGTATTATTTGCTGGTTCTAAATCCAGGTGATTTTCGTAATCACTGGAACTCTTTCTGCGTTTTTGCGAGTAGTTTCAATTCGTTGTACGCGTGTTGCGAGGGTACTGTTTGTCGTGAAGATTCCTGTGTGTTTAACGTCTACCCTCTCCGTTATTGAGCTTCGGGGGGTAGATGCGTACGGGAAATTATTTCAGAGCTGAATCGTTTGCATTAATATTTATCTGGTATTGTTTATTGTATGACTTCGGAACTACCTTTGTTGTCTGTAATTTCCAATTACCTTCTTCCGGGACACATGCGATGAACAACAAAGCATCTAGTTGGAGCTCGTGTGTTCGTGTATACTTTTGTGGCTTCTATTGCCGGGTGTTTGTCGTATTTTCAAGGGGTCGCCCGTATGTTTTGGATTCGTGTTACTGGAATTGCGGGGATATTGTGTGTCGGGAGAATATATCCAATGTGTGTAATTTGTCGGGTTCATAGAGAGAGAGAGTGATCACAGAACTCCATTGTTCCTATTTCGCATGTTTTAGGAGCGCTGAGTATTCGAATTTCGAACGTCTGAAAAAAATGTAGGCAATAATTACTTTTTTAGTAACAGAGAATAAACAAACAAACTTTGGAGCTCAACGTCTGGTTTAATTCTCAACTCTCAGTAGATGGTTGAGGACAAGGAGTCGTTAATAACATTTGAGAGTTGAAGTTTTGAAAACCTCTTCACTATTGATCATCTGCCATATTTTTGTCACACCTTGTTTGCATGTAGGCCCTGTGGAGTGATGCCCAATAATTTAGCAATTCCTGTTGAAGATCATTGCCTGTAGTCTGTCCGTGCGTTTTTAAGGTAATTAAAGAAAAAATAACTTTTTGCCTTGCATCGAAGATACTATAATACCCAGAGGAAGATTATGTGTTTATTTTATTGGACACGACACGTACCGTATGCCTAACAATTGTCTATACTTACGGCCTTCATTGTAATAACTTTGCTGATGGCTTCATTGCTATCAATCTGCCGGTCAGGATAATAATATAAATATCATCTTTGAGCTTCATTTGCATTGCACGAAGTGTGCGAGTTCGAACAGGAGGAGCGAAATGGCCGCGGAACAGATATTAGTGTTTCGCATTTGTCGCCCGGTGGGTTTCACTTTTTTCTAGAGTCATTTGTCTTTCTTGTTTTCCGTTCTGCAAGCCGCCGCTTGCCGTCGCGACCGAGAGCGCTATCTGCATGTCTGCGTAAATAACACGCAGCGGAAATTACGCCGTAATTGCGTGCGCCGCCGCCGTACGCATTTGCGTGGGCGTTGTGTGCAGCGCGCCACACCGGGTGTGGCGCCGGATCCGTCATCGTTTGCCAGGGCGAGATTACTTTCCCCCTTGGTGCATTCGCGCAGCGCGGTCACCGCAATTTTGTCAAGATGGTTGGGTGGGCGGAACGCGATCTGATTAGACGACCGTTATGGATGGGTAGTAGTGTAACGGATGCGGGATTCATCAGCGGGCCGTGTAACTGGCGTAAGTGGATTTTGTGCGGGGAGCGTTGCACTGAACCCCTTTCTGCCGTTTTGATGACAGTTTAGATTTTGATCCCACAGCGAATATCATGTTTCTGGTTTCTTTGGGGTGCGTGGTATTTAATTAAAAAAATGCACCAACAATACTTCCGGTGAATTCTCTACTTTTGTTTTCCAAGCCATCACATTTTACGCCGTTCAATCGGGGCAGCTTGATTGGTTAATAAATCCCAAATGATGGATGCTTCAGAAGTAATTAAATTCATTCGATGTCATCATAAATCGATACCTACGTAATGTGTTTCTGTTTATCCAAAATACTAGCTAACTCAATAATATAGTACTTAGATTGCAATGGAAAAACATGATTTGATGTGTCGCTTTATAAGAATATTTAATATGCATTAATTCCAGAATGGACATGAAATATGTTATTTACAGTTACTTTTAATTTATATTCTCATCGAAATATTGAGTAACTAGTGTCAGGTATAATCTAATTTGCTGCCATAGTTATTGAAGGTCGAAGTTATTGAAATTATGTGGAATATAATTTAGATATTTATTCATATGAGAGAAAGAAAAATGTCTACAATTTTGCACTAAAATGCACCTTTTTCACTGAAATCCTCCTTCTTTCTTAATTATTTCATTCTTGAATGTTTCCAAACTTAAATGTTCAAAATTGAATGTTTAAATACCAAATAGAACCAAATTAAGTTTTCAGTCGTTTCAACAAAATTCCTCGGTGATCTTGATTGTTTTCCAGCGATATTTTAAGGCGCTAAAATGGTTGTCCGTCTTTGTAACATCATATGTGCATCCTGCGCCCGCGGTCACAGTCGCCGTGTCGTCAGGCTACAGAAATGTGTGTTGCGTGAGGCCCTGTGATGACCGTCGATGCCAGTGTGACCCGTCCAACGCCGCCGCCATCGCCGCCGCACCACGCCGCACATCGCCGCCGCCCCGCCGTCGCTCCCGGCTTAAAAAGTTCCCTCCTGAATCAAGAGCGGGATAATGTCGGAACTTTGCCAAAAACTCGGCGCCGCTTTGTGTTTGGCTTTGGCGGAAAGTGGGAGCCGACCGGCGCGCGGAGCGGGATGAGACGGGACGAGACGCCTGCTCGCCCGTCCGCTCGCCCGTCCGCTCGCCCGTCCGGACGAAGACGGCGCCGCGCCGCGTAGCAAGCGGAAGTAGCGGCGGGATGAACAGTTCCGCCGGCCGAAATGAAACATTTTCCCCGCGAGCAAATAGCGAACGCATTTTCCGACGGGACTGTACCTCTATAATAACCCGACTTTGGGGGCCGGATATACATTGCCCTGTCGGCCCGCGTTTAAATTGCAGGACTTTCGCGTTGAGTAAACAACAAATCACATCGGCGGGACGGCTGACGGGTTTTTGAAGCGGCCGTGCGAGCACCTTCATCGTGGACTTGAGGGCCGTATCTGCGGGGCGAGCATGCATGCAATCCTCGTCGAGTTTTCCGGGGGGTAATCTAGACACTCTTCGTATGCAAAGAGAGTAGCCGACCCGCGCGACAAGTAGTTACACGTTAAAAATCAGTTAACTCGCTTGGGGAAGGGTACGGCGTCGCAGGGATTTTAGATAGGAGGCACGTGCCGGAGCCTGCTGCTGGTGATGGAAATGACGCAGGCGGTAGTCAGATGGCAAAGGCATACGTTAAGACGAAGTTGGGTGTGAGCGTTTTGTTTCGGGTTGCACGAGCTGTAGGTAACAGAGGCAAATTGCTGATGGAGGAAGCGGTGAACAAAAATGCGTGCAATTGGGAGCGACGAGGTGAGGGGGCGGAGGATGACGGAATGACGGTGGCGGGGATGGCGCGGAGGGCCGGGACGATGATGGCGGGGGGGGGGCGGGTCCGACGGCAGCGCGGCAGACATCGGCGCGGCGCGATACAAATGCCTTGCTTGGCGGGAAGCGCAGAGCCGGGGGAAAATTGAATGCGCCCGCCTCGCCCCGCGCTTCCTTGCCCACCCTCGCCCGGCGCTCTCCGTCCTCCATCCTGGCTTTCGCGCAGTCCCGCACCTGCGCCTCCGCGCGCTCTGTGGGTGCTTGTGGAACGCGCACGGAGTAGCGGTGTCTTCTGATCCTAGGACGTCCGCGGGGAAGTGACGACTGAGGCTAGCCTTTTTGGAAAAATATGGAAATTTTTATTGCGCTGGAAATTCATGGAATTTATGGAAGAATCATTAGAAGTCAGGAAAAATATTGAGTGTGTTATAAAACTGGGTTATTCCCAAAAAATTGTGGACCTCTATTTTTTGCTCAGTTTCTGTTTTGTTTTTTAAATTGTACTTCATCACGGTGAAGTCATAGAGCTGATAAATTAGTTTCAATCTTTTTTAATATTGTCGTTAAATGTGTGAGATACTCTACACATTTTAGCAGTGTGTTATTTAAAATATGTTCTGGAATGCCGGGAAAAGTCAGGAAAATGTGTCTCAGGAAATGAGTGAACACCCTGCGACTGGTGCTTTTACAAACTGTGTTTGATTGTTTAGGGTTTTTCTATTGTGGAAGTTGTTTTGGCAGACAGTGTAACGACAGCTGGGATCTTTTTTTCTTCTTTTATTTAATCTGTCTTTTACCGAAAAGAAATGGCCAGAGTCTGAACATTTTGTGTATTATTTTTTATTCGGTTTCCTTCTCTCTGTCCCTATTCTTTATCATTGGATGCTGTTTGTATATTCTGTCAATATTTTTCAACCTGTTACAAACAAATCGTGTTTCGTTTGGCTTATGTTGCTCTTTGCAGAAACGTGTCATGAGCGGTCGGCCGCAGTCACGACGACGCTCCGCCTAGGGTATATTGCCATTGTTAGGATGATCACTCCCACATCTAGAGCTAAAGTACATTTCCGTTAATCGGACGCCAGCGAAGGTCCTAACGAGAAGATAAAAAAAACCTAAAACGTAACTTTGCGCGGCGGTGCGCTGCGGTCCCGAGAGCAAAGGGAATTCGGACTATCGCTGAAGATTACAAGAACATCAGTTGGGGATGTACACTCAATGACAAAGGCCGTGGTATTGCTGGGACCGGTTTAGCTTGGTAGCCGTGGTATTGCCGGGAACACTTTTCAGTCTGACTTTCCTTGAAATTTAGAATGTAAGGCAACGGGTATTCATAGAACCATCTTGACTTGTCCTTCCCTTCTCTGACGACCGCCCAAAGAGCAGCGCTGAGATCTGCATGCTGGCAAGGCGGCGCCGCGAGAGCGCTCTGGTGGACTGGACGCGTCCTTCCCAGCAACCGTCCGCCGTTTCTGGAGCCACTCCAAACGCTCTTCGCTCCGTTTTACCCCCTCAAGCGACATGGCGGAATTGCTGAATAAATAATATCCATCAAAAACTTTAAATGCGCTTAGAGAACCTCTTTTTGATCAAACTCCCTCTGTGTCCCCAATTTTCCTTTCTTCCTTTTATTATTTTTTTTCCTACGTATAAAAAAAAGTCCAATAGCCGTAGGTCGCCTGAAAAGTTCACTCGTCGCTTTCTCTTCAAATATCGTCTCTGATGCGGCGGCGCTTGTGCGGAATACAATTACGTTCCATTTGGGGCGATATTTTATCGCCCGAGGCGATGGCGGCCGGCGATACTCCGCGGCGCGAGCTCTCCATTCGTTATCCTAGCGACGGCACCGACACCGCCAGGGTAGGGGGTAAGGGAAGGCGACGGGGTGCGCACGGGCGCGGCGCGGCGCTATCTGCACCTGCCTCGCTGATTGCCCCCGCCCCCTGCCAGAGCGCGGGCCTGCGGCGTAACGAGAAAAGTTGCCGCGCGAGCGAGCGCAAGCGCGCGGTGGCGGCGGCACGGAGGCGGCTCCTCGCGCGCAGCGTCATTAGGCCCAGTTAGAAGGACAATGCGGGGGGCTTCCAGGTGCTTCGCCGTCCTAGCCCGTAATGCTTTGCGAAGGGCCGCTACCCGCCACTCTGTCTGTATGAATTCGAGTCTTTCGGAAGGACAGCTCAAGTAGGTTCTAAAGTTGAATACCAGGAAGATGTTGGAAAAATCTCGTATTCTTTAAAGTTTATGGAACCATTTCTTGAAACTTTGCGGCCTATTATTATTCACTTTAATAACATAGTTTGGAGTTATTGGTGTTCGTGAGTTACACAAACTCATTGACACTCAAATTTCTATACACTGGTATATAATATTGCAAAAACGAAAAGCGTTCCTAGCGCCAATATCTTGAATTATTTACGGCGGCCTAATGAAGGATCCAGGACGGACGAAACACGTTGAATCTGAAAAGCATTTCGACAACGTTTCGAGCCCGTTGAAATTGCGCCAGCAAACTGATGTTAAATTCATCGTTATCGGGTCGCGTACATCCCTTGATCAAAGTTCATCTAGGCGCTTGAAAACGTGATCCTGGCTTTAGGTGAAGTGCAATGAGACTTGCGCACCTCTTTAGCGCAAATAGGTATGTGGGCGGAATTCACTGGTCCCTGCGTCGAGAAACGGGATTGCGCGAGCTTCGCGGTCCCGCCACCAACTTCCGGCCTTGCCTTGGACATCGCCCCGCCCCGGCTGCGGCGCTTTCCTCTGAATCCGCCCCCGCCTCCGCCACGCCCCCGCGCTTCCATCCGCCATCCACTGCTGCCCTCCGCCGCCGCCCGCCGCCGCCCGCCTCCATCGGCCCACTGCCCGCTTCTCGTCGCCCGCCACCCGCTTCCACGGCCCTCCGCCCGCCACCCGTTGCCCGCCGCCACTTGCGAGGGCGTCCGGCACCGCCCGGCGTTATCTCGCCGCAGGAGAGACGGGCTGCGCTCGTTTCGCGCAACTTCTCTGTTGACTCGCCGGCGTAACGGCCGCCGGATAGTTGTCGCGACGGGCACTGGGGCGCTGGGAGCGACGCGCCGGGGCGTGGGTTGTGGGAGAAGTGTTCTCTGGTTCTTTCCCGGAGTTGCAATCTAAGATCCCATCGCTTTGTTCAGTATTCGGAGCGCCTTGCCCAACTTGCACGACTCCGTCCCGAACTAATGAAGTCCCTATGAGTTTCCGTGCAATATTTTGTAATTTTCTTGTTCTAACGTTAAAAATAGCATGAACATGAAAGAACAAAACTCACACATAATTTGAGAAAAAATGGTAATGGCACCTGTTTGTTAAGTTGTGACTTGATGTGAAATTAGTGACAGGTGTCTCCTCGACTCACTACGTTTCAAAGTTGCTTGGTGAAATACCGTATTATTAAAACTTATTTTGAAAACAAACTAATTGTTAATATCAGTACAATCAGTCACATAATTCCTAGTAGCATCAGCTTCGGAATTCCTCGTGTACAACAACATCCGCTTGAGGGCGTGTATTCGTTACGACGACCGTACCATTTCTTGTCTAACTTGGTTCATTCTCTTCAAAAGGAAACGACCTCTGGATAATGTTCCGTAGTTGGAACTTGTTTCGAGTTATCTTCCATTTCATCTGCGAGCTCTAAATACCAGCGCAGTATGTATAATTCGTGGAAACTGGACCGCTCTAGGATTGTAAGAGTCGCTTTTAGAGA
Source organism: Gryllus bimaculatus (assembly GCA_017312745.1). NCBI lineage: Eukaryota > Metazoa > Arthropoda > Insecta > Orthoptera > Gryllidae > Gryllus > Gryllus bimaculatus. The sequence continues at coordinate 6,044,282 of BOPP01000036.1, forward strand.
ATCATGGGGTGAATTATAGGAAAGTTATGTTGCACGGCAAAATAAAACTCTGCATACATGGATTTGGAGTAGATGCAGAGTCCGGAGTTGTTTCCTTTCACGCCAGAATCCAACTTTTTTTCTTTTTCTTTTTTCTTTTTTTTCGAGAGTGCCATATTGCAGAGAATATGCCGGGGAGCACCATTCGTTATTAATCAACGACAACTCCAGACCTGAAAATATTCATGAGCACGCCCAAATTTTAATTTGTTTGTTGAGTATTTGCAGTGGCTGAAATCCTGTACATTCCCTGTGCGTTTTTTAGGAACAAAGGCTGGAGAGTAATGCATGGAATGTAATTTCCTTTCCTAATAATTCGTATTTATGGAGATGATCCATCGACTTCTGTGAAGAGGGGGGAGGGATGAGAGTATTATTTGATAATTTGTACATCATAATTTCAAAACAAAGCAGAGCTATTAAATGTGCTTTAGAGAATCTTGTAATTTTTAGTGCGTTGCAATTGTCAATTAATTTTTCTGTCTATCACCCATTTAACAAAAATTATTTACTTACTAAAAAGCAGCGTATTTCCAACCTAGAAATAAAAGTGTTTTTGCTTTGTGGTGATTGTTTGATATTGACATATAAATGCTTATGTATAATATTAATTTTATATTTGTGGTGAAACAAATATCTTCCGTTTCAATATATATTTCAGTGCCTGCTAACCCATATTGCAGGGCTGCCTTGTGTATTTGATTCCCTCACTAACGGAGACGGCTTGGAAATCAAAAAGAAAAGTCGTGTCGCTCGCTTTCTTCTCGACGGAGTCGATCAGTCAGTGAGTCTATCGATTCGCGCGGGAGCCGCCCCTGCCCTCACCTGCGTCTTGCGCCGCGCCGTGCGCTTTGAGACGGTGGCTCTCACGGCGGAGCACGTGCGTAACTAGGGCGAATCGCGAGGGAGCGACAGGCGAGATCAAAGCCTCGGCTGGAGCCGTGTTTTCTCTGTGGGGGTGGGTGGGTGGGGTTGGAGTGGGGAGGCCGGTTCGCCCTGCACAAAGCTGCGGATCGGCGCGCGGCTGTGAGCACGACGTCGCGGGCGAGAGTGGGAGGACAGCAGTGACTCTCAGAGACGGAGTAGGCCAACAGAGGAAAACATGGCGATTGGTGGAATAACGTGAGAGATGATTACTGGTGAGATGTAGAGGGTAAAGCAATAGTTTAGAACATTCTCATTTCAAAGTGTTAAACTTTCATAAGAAATTATGAGTGGCTGAAAGTTGGGAAGTGCTTTTCTGCTATCCAGCTTAGTGGGGTTTCCATTAGTAGCGTGATACCTGAAGGACGCGGATAGTTGGAGCAGGCATCGGTCGGAGCGAGCTGCTATATTTAATCTACTTAAAATGAGAGAGGTCTGTGTAGAAATTTCATTTTTGTTTACACATGAAATCTGTTACATCCTACACGGTGAATTTCGCTCGAGACCCTAGTCATTAACTATTTATGTGCCCCGCTCTACTGGGGTTATAAATATGTTAATGATACAATATATAAAAATGAAACCACGAAATATAAAGAAAATGACTTAATTTTTACGGCGAAATGTGTTCTTATAGCCACAAACCCATTTGTGTCCAATATTTCTTTTCACACAATGTAACAAAAGTATCTTCCACGTGTTGATACGGAGCTTGTAATGTATTGTTTAATATCATTTCGTTATATTTGTTTGAGTAACATTGAAAATAAAATTGTAGTGGTAGGTTTTGTCATGTTAAATAATTTTTGGAACCGGCGCACCGAGTGTCATGAGTAAATTTTTTATCACTCGCAGGTGATAAAGAGGTACTTTTGCAACTTATTATTAACCGCATTAATCCTTTACTACCAGCATGAAGCGCATTTAACATTCTAAATAAAATACGCGCATTCTAATATAGACTTGACATACTTTTATTGAGAAGATAGTAACCAAAAATCTATCGTACGCCAACGTGCGAGGGTGGGGGAGCGCTAGTGTTGGGGTGGGAGGGAGCAGGCATCGGGGGAGCGGGCGCACGGCCGTGCAAGAGACGAACGCGCCGCGACGCCTCTAGATCCTCGTGGCGGAGCCGCCTAGGGGGCCATGACGCTGCCGCCTCCGCCGCCCCCGCTCCCAGCGCCAGTAATCCACGCCAGCGGCGCCCCCTGCGGGGCCGTGGGATCCGCGGACGAGGCGCCGCGCGCCGCCATCTTAACTCGTGTCATCTCCGCTGGCTTTGCGCAGCTTCCGCCGATCCATGCGGACGGGGACACCTGCCGGGGCTAAGGGCTGCATAGGCAGCCCTTGTGCGCTGAGCGATTTATGAGAAGCGGCAGAACCACGCCCCCTAATTTCCGTAATCACTCGCAGCCCTGAAGAGGGCCTCGTCGGGTATTTGCTGGCCTGTTCCACTTTCTAAACACTTTTAGAAATTTTCAATGAACAATTCCTTACGTTTCTATTATTTAATTTGTCCGAAACGGTAAAAACAGGTAAAAACAGTTAAAAACACCTCTTTAAGCCTCACCTAAGAACTCGTTTTGGCTATTAATATTGTTTCCTTCCGAAGTTGTGGCAAATTCTTTCGTTTTGATTATTTGCAATTCTATGACAAAATCTTTAGTCATTGAAAGTTACATGTGTCGTTTGGAAACTATTTGTGTCGTTTCCATCACGAATATATCTACATCAGTACGTATTCCATCACGATATCACTCGCGTGTACCTCGTGTAAATTATTTAATAATTCAATTCCAATAATTCCATAATTTGATATAATCTGTTTAATAATTTTGATTAATTAAGAAACTTTCATTTTACAACAAATTTGGCCTTAACGTATTTGGATAAAATCAAATATTATTTGCCAATTTTTATTTTAAATTTAAGTATTTAATCATTATGTCAGCTGTCTACTCGCCCATTCGTATTTTATTTCACTGTAGTCAATATCTTGATTCATCGAAAACAGTTTTGGTTTTGAAAGAAGGGGCCAATTGACTTTCACGGCAAATTCGAACGGCGGTGTATGCATCAAAATATGGCTTTGTTAAAGCGAAGGGAGACGTTCACGCAAAATGTTTCGCCCCGTCATTCGTTCCAGGGTGCGATGTCGGAGGGGGGGCGTGACATCGGCGTGATGGCGCTTTTGGGGTGGGGATTAGCCTCCGTGCTGCGGTGGGTCATAGCCCCCGCACTTCCATTTTTAAGCCCTTGAGCGCAGTATTAATAAACGGATGTCCCCGCATCACGTGTTCGACGGCTAACGGGAATCTAATTAACAAGCCATCTCGTTTTTAAAAAGTTTATTAATACGATGTGATTAATTCATTACAGTGGCCGCGTGGATGGGTTGTTTAATGCGGTTTGCGGGTAGCCTTGTATACCTCGTCTATCGCTCTGTGACCGCTCTGCGGTCTACGCTCTAATTTGCAGCGGTGTGGCAGTAAATCGTCTGTGTATTTTACGATGTGAAGATATTACGTCAGTATACAGTAATATTCCAAACTAGTGTAAAAGATATTGGCGCTTTCGCGACCAAAAATGGCATTTGTGAGATAATGAACGAGATAATGAGAACAATTTTGCTGTATAAGAACTATTCTCATTGAACACCCGTTTCCGGATGCTTTCTGTTTCTTAACGTACGACTCTAATATGTGTTTCTGGATTTCATTTTATTTGTCCCTGTAATGACTACTCTTGCAGAAATGGCACATTGCGTTTGAATTTCGATAAAGCTTCTCTTCCCATATTACCCAAGAACTCACACTTGAACTCTCAGTCATGCTGGGAGTTTTCGCGCGAAGTTTTACTTCCGGTTGTTGAAATTGGTCTTCATTTACGCGTCTACATATTGCTCTCGAGCGCGTCGAAAATCCGCGTGCAGCTCGCAACCGTAATCTGAAGCCAGGGTGAAGTGCAGGCGCACTCGCTCGTAAACGGAAGCAAGTGCTCCAACGCGCTCGCGAACGCGGAGTCGCTCTGCGCGCCCAACACCCCCACCGACGCCAGTGGCGGTTCTGGGGAAGGGGGGCGTAGCCTCGGCAGAAGCCAACTTGCTTGACTAAATATATTCAAAATAATTAACGTGAATAGTAGATCTTATCGCGTTCGAAACAGTATTGCCTATAAGAGTGTACTTTATTAATTTCAAGCTGACACTTAAAAATAAATTGTTTCAAAATATGTATGGAATCTGAACTGAAATTGCCGTCCTCTCTGGAATACTTTCTGCACCCGCCCCTGTCTAGCATCTAGCCGAAGATTCGTGCGCTTGCGTTTCTTTTTTGTTGATTCATGTTTGCTTCTTCTTTCATATCCCGCCGGCAGCACATCCATGAGCTTCTATATACTCTTTAATAAACTCTTCCATCCACTCATTCTTTTACTATCTTCTTTATTAATTTTTTTCTGCTGCATTAATTTTTCTTCTCGTGTCTGGTACCTGTCTTTCGCTTTCACTTCTTTCCTCCATTTTTAAATTTCCTGATCGCAAAAATAGTTTACTGGGTGGCACCGCAATCCGCTTTTTGGGAGAGAGCACGTATTTCTTACTGAAAATTTCTTGTTCTCAATTTATCTCTAGATTGCTGTAGAGGGAAAAGGGAAAATGAAAACAACAATCATGTTCTTGGTAGTTTTTTTTATTCATTATCGTGATGTTATGTGTTTCATATAAAAGTTACGAAAATCAGTTATATTAAAATAGCATGTGCAGTAATGAGTACCGATTCCGTTTGATTATCTGTACTATACGTGAAAAGATTTTGACGTGGTGGTTTTTTTATCCTCAGGAAAACAATGTCTTAACCATGGAATCTAAGTACCTCGCTTCTCCTATTCACGGATATCCACGGCGGTCGTTAGTCTAACTGTGTGCGTTCTTCCTTCTACCTCTCTGTTTATTCTGTGCCCTGCTGTTTCATTGCGTCATTAAGCGTAGAGCCTCCTGGAAATGTTGGTGGTAGGGTCTCGTAACATACGCCGCGCGGCGCAGTCATACACAGCAGGCGCCCTCCGCGCGACCTAATACAAGTAATTGCGCGCCACGTCGCTGCCAGAACCTACAGGGGGCTTCAAAAGTGATAGTATTTCATCAGTTGCCACTGTAGCGGGAAAAGGTTTCATTTTCATTGGTTGCTGAATGTAGCATTTTCAAGATTCAGTAATATTTAGGGCGATCATTGGCCTTGCATGGATTCGTTCGTGGTACTTCTGTTCAAGAACCGAATATTCGTTAGAGCTAAAAGAGGTAATAATTTAATTTTTTAATGTTGTTTAAGCCCCGAATTCGAGAGATTTCCCGTTAACGTAGACTACTACATTTCAATATTTCGCTTGATGGATGTGAGGGTCTACTGTTTTTACTGATTTAAGAAGTTCTGCTCGAAATGACACCAGTACTGTTCATTGTTACTTGTAAATCAGCATTAAGTTAACGAAAACTCTATCAGTTACATCAGATTGAATTGAATAACGCATATTATTTCAAGAACTGATTATGAAATATATGATTTTTACTTAATATAATAATAGCGTATATTTCGTTAATGTGTTTACCATTTCATACGAATTATCGTACTAAAAGTGAATATATCTTATGCGAAATAAAATTCCTTATTACGAATAACAATGCATGAATATTAGATTCCAGGATATAATAATAGTAATAATAGTATTAAGATAGTAACAACAACCTTCGGCAAAAAAGCTGATCCCTATTTATCCATTATTATTATTATTATTATTATTATTATTATTATTTAAATTACCTCCTTCAATATATCATCCTTCGTCAAGCCCCCCGAACAAGGGCGGGAAGTTCTTGACAATGGCTAGGCGGCTTTCATTAAGTCAGCTTTGCCGGTGTAGCCCTTGCGGCGGCGGGAGGACTCATTAGTATGCGACCTTCGTCCTCTGGCGGCGGCGGCGGCGGCAGCTCCCGCGATAAGCACGCTGTTCGCCCGCGTTATCCGCCGCCGCGCTCCTTTCCTTGTTTCCTTAATTTTGTTCCCGCGGAGCCCCTTTAGTTGAATCCTAACCTCCTAATCTCCCTGAATATCCGATCGGCGTAGCCCTGGGGCGGCCGCTGCCTCTGCCGCCACCGCCGGGGCGTCGCCCTTCGACTGGCGAACGAAATAACGATGATTAACGCGAGACGATTTGGGAATTACCCGGAAAGTGGCGGTGGACGTTGGAGGGCGCCGCGGTTTGCAGTGATCGGGGGGTGAGTGGGGAACGGGGTGGGCGACTGTCGAACCCTCTATGCCGCGGCGGGAAGTCCGGAAAAGGAGGAAGTTGGTCATGACAGTGGTGGTGGTTGAATGTGGTGACGTATATGACTGGAATTAGAAGAAATTTTTACGTCTCAGTCGTCAGAGAAACACAGATAAGAAAACGACATTCCGTCGATGGTTTCTTCTTGTGAGAACAAAAATAGTAATTTAATGACGAGACTTCCATATTGCAGATTCGCAAGTTACATCTACGCCTTGTTACCTGCTCCAAATACGGAGAAGTTATTACTGCTTACTGCTATTATCTTTAGTAAATCATACGTAAACGCATTTTCCGGAACTGGAAGCCATCGTTCTAGTCTCCACGACCTGACGAAGCGTTCTGCTTGTTTATACAGAGTGCTCTAACATGATACCCCGTTGCTAGGTGGAGAAAAATGACAATAATACCCGCTACGTTCCAGTCGCAGTAAGCTAGTTCAAAGTTATTAATATTATAACAGAGTCGCAAACGTGCCATGTTGAATACATTGGCACAATACCATGTTGAACATTCCAGGGATTTAGAAAACATTCTGGCGGTGGAGTATGTGGATATCAGTCCACACACAGCGAAAGGTCATAGAGAAGAGGGAGATTATGATGTTAAAAAAGACGACTAATTTTTATGATGGATAGTGCATTGGAGCGGTTACCTCTGCTAACTTTATCATTTATTTAGCTAATTTGAAACCACTTTTTACCATTTCCAATCGTTAATCTTCTTCCACCAATCATAAACATAATTTGCCTTATCACATTGGGGAGTGTCATTACTGTCTCTTAACCTCGTCTTTACCAAGAAAAACACTCCCAGTACTTCCACTCATAATTCGCCAATACAATTTCCGTCGAGCGGAGCTTCTCATCTGTCTACTTTTCCGCCGCCCGCCCCGACCGTCATCGCCTCCGCCTCCCTCGGCCGCCCACCCCGCGTGCGACGCCGGTAACGATATTAATTTGGAATTATCCCGGCGCGGCGCTAGCGAAGTCGCGCGGCCGCCGCTCGATTCCAGAAATTAATTTCGAGTCCCGTGGTGGCGACGGCGGGAGGGGGGTGAGAGGTAGAGGAGGGGAAGGCGCGTCCTGGCTCGCGGCCCGGACAGCATCCCCCTATTTGCATACAGGCCGCTCGCACCGTCCCACTTCCCTCCCCGACGAACCACGCCCCCCAACGCGCCTTCTGCATCTCTCGCCCCGCCACGCCCACAGCCCCTCCGCTGTACCTCGCGACGTCGTCCCGTTCGAACCCGCTTCATGCGCCCGGTCGCGCCGCAGCCCCGCGGAGCTCTCCGGCACTCCCGGGTATACTGTTCCTCGCTATGCCGTTTCCCGCCGGTGCACTTTCCGCCCCCTCCTGTTTCCCTCCACAAAGTCGGTCGCTGGACCGCACGCACTCGCCACAACGGTCCTCGCTCGTTCCATTTGTTCCCCACATCGTTCTCCACAATTACACATCGCGCGAGACGCTTCACACGACTGTCCGGCTCTGATGGGTCACGCCCCCTTCCCCTTTTCACCTCATTCTGCCACGTGTTCCGCGTCTCCCCGCCTCGTTCTGCTGCCCTAAACCCCGCGTCGTTCCGTCCAACCGCTTCGCCCACCGCAGACTCTCTTTGCTTCTCCTCTCTCTGGCCACGGGTGTGCCGATCCTCGCCATACCATGCCCCGCCACATGGCCCGTCAGTTCCCCGCCACAACCTCACTCACTCCGTACCTTTCCTCTTCTATCCACAACGTTCTCCACCAATACACAGAGCGCGCCCCGCTCCGCACCACACGGGTGGACCACGCCCCCTGCCTTTTTCACCTCATTCTACGTCGCGTTCTGCATCTCCTAACCCGCTCTGGCCCGCCTCAGCCCTCCCTTTTGTTTTCTTCTCCTCTCCCCCACCCCTTTCGACGAGGCGTCCGGCGCTGCTCTAATGACGGCGTAAAAGAATTTACGCTCCGCGCGACGGATCGCGGCTCCGCGCGGTGGCGCCGGCGGCGTTTGATTTCCGCGGCGGCTGCTCCACCGCTGATGGACGACTCCCGCGCGCTCCCCCGGATCAAATGTTCGGTTTTCTTGCAACGACGGAGATGGTCGCTTAACTTTCATGGTTGGTTTGATTGGATTCCCTTCTTTTCCTGAGTTATGGGCGATGAAAGTGGGTTTAGGGTCAGGTGTTTGACTTGAGGGCGCTTTGCAGAAATAGCCATAATGTGTGTTTTTATGTATCGCCGTTGGATGAGGTCTATGTCGACGTGTGATTGATATCAGATGCAGTTCTCAATAACATTTTGATATTACTGCACAATAATGTTTCATCGGAAGGTTTTTTTTTTTTTTTTTTGAAGCGTTTCTTTATAGGCTTGTGTACAAAAATAATTTCTTCAAGAGTTTGTGAAAGATCAGAATGGTGATTTCTTGAAAGAAAAAACTGAAGGCAGAATTATCTATGATTTACGACTAATTTTTTTGATTTTAGCAGTTATTTCATTTAGTTTTAACCTTCTGAATCGTAACATTTCTTCTTGTACTGGCTATATCACATATTTTAAAATATATTAGAATGAAACCAGAAGACACGATCTACTGAATCGTATTTTCCTTAATAATAATTTTCTAATTTTTATCTCACAGTTCTTCACTAAATCTGAAAAATATCTTTTCTCACAAATATGACTATTCTCTTGCACCGCTATTCTTCGAATTTAAATTTCTATAATGCGAAAATAACGTGTCACGTTTTCGTAGTTAGAAAGAAAGTTACTTGCTGTAGCCTTGAGTCGAACTACTTGCGAAACTAAGAGTCAAAGGAACCGTGAACTCCGCGGCAAGCGCTTCGTGTGACTTGGTTGGCGAAGTGTTGAGGTCGGCTGTAAACTTCGCTTTCTGCGATCGAGCAAAGGAAGTTGGAGAATAAGTCCAACTCAAAAATAAATGAGTTGCTGGAGTGTGTTGATATGTTTGTCAAGTTGCCAACACCCCGTTTCCCACGCGAGACCTGTTTCCTGATTCTCATTATTTATTTGTGAGGGAAAATATTGGAAAACTTGCTTCAATTCTGCGTTTTCTATGATATTTCACGTGCACCAAACGGTAGTAACTGAACTTGCGCGTGAAAGATTTGCTGATGTTTCTTGAAAACGTGGTTCTTTTCTAGAATCTGGAAACTTTGAAAGAATACGTTCGCGTTAGGGAAGCGGAAATATTGACATTTTCTTTAGGAGATAAATAGAGTAATAACTCGTAATGCGCGTGGTGGGTGTTTGAAAAGCAATCAAATGAGTAAGTGGTTGTTTTTCTGGTTGTGTATACATGTAAGATGTTGGATTTAGAAGATTGAAGGGTTGGTCTGAGTGATAATGAATACATTCCAAAGAAATGAATAGTTTTGCTAAGTTTTTTGGGGCGATAGTTTGTCTCATTGATGTAATGTGGTGTAAACGAATTAAAAATATATTTTCTGTCTTTCGAAACAATGTTTTGAACTTTGTTACATGTAGACCACACTGGCATTTTCTACACGCGCTTCAATAGAATTAGTGTGATGGGGGGAAATATTTCTCAAATATTTTTTTATAATATTTTTTGAAGGTAAGACTTTAAAATATGTATTAATATATTTTTAACTTAAAATCCTTACCTCTTGAAGATAAAACGCTAATTTTAAGCAATCTGCATAGGTTGATAGAAATACGTATATTTTATGGTGACGTTCTTCGAGTTTTAATCGTTTAATTTAATTCCGTTAGCTTTTTGTCCATCGAATCCAGTGTGCTGCATATTTTACATGGCGCTCAGAATGTGTCATCTGGGCTCCAAGCAAGGGCTGAGAGCGTTCACTGTGTAAATAGCACAGCCGTTCCCCCCGCTGCCTCACAATTTATATGGCGTGTAAAACACCACGAGATGGCTACGAAAACTCCGGGATCCTTGTATCTTGCCAGGACGGAGGCGAGCGCGGCGCATATTTCAGAGAGATGAAAGCTGCGGCGCTCCTTCTGGGTTGCAGTCGAACGCCGCTGCCACCCCTAGCCCGCTTCGCCCTCCACCTCCTGTTGTTGGCTCGCAACGGCCCACCGCCGCTCCCACGCCGGCAACCATCACCGTCCCCTGCCAGTCCCAGGCGCTACCATCACCACCCACAGACAGTCCTTGCCGCAATTATCTTTACAATTATCTTTACAATTATCTTTACCACCGACCGCCACTATTTGTCAATTCCACTTTTACCACTAACATTCACTCCTTGCGAATTTTGTCTTAACCGCTAACCGCCATCATCACAACCACCTCCACCACCATTATCGCTACCCAGAGCGAATTCTTGGCTCTTTCATCGTCCGCTTCCGCTCTCACCACCTACCGTCTTTCGTTGGCATTTCCACCTTCACTCCCAAATTACACTCATTACCACTATCACCACTATCATTCATAGCCATTCCTTACCGCTTCCATTTTTAGCGGAGCCGCCATTCCTGACCTATTTCTCCATCACCAACCGCCAGTTCTTGATGCTTGCAAACCTACCGCCCACCGCCCGCCTTGCAGCACCACCACCACACCTCCGTCGTCATTCTGCCTACCACCTTGCGGCACTCGCCCCAGCTCTCACCCAAACCTCGCTCACACCAATCCGTCTTCGTCCCCCCCCAGCGCACACCGTCTACTCCTGGACTTGCCGCGCCGCTACCACCCTCTCCCCCTTCCCTCTGTTTGTGTGTTTCTTTACCCCTCGCCCTCCAAGTCGACCCGCTGACACACTTCCGCTTGGACGTTGTTACGATAATTGTAAGCTTTCTCTAGCTCACAACTCATGGCACGTTTACTGCATCTCCCTTCTCGACATGTTAGCACGGTGTTGTGCATCTTGCATCTTTTGCACAACTTGGGCACTTTTATGTGAAAAAGGCACTTTACGCTGCGGTTCTTTACTTCTTCGTGTCTTCAGAGTCTGTCGCGTGTGTTAAGCATCACATGTGTTTCGTTGGGCCATCGTTAAGATATTTCCCGGAGTTTTGCGAGATTGAACTCGAGTGTCGGTGGTACCAGTTGTAACAACGAAGTAAACACAATACTTTAGGTTGAAAAACTAAGAATTTTTGTAATACAAGTATAGGCATTAGTTTTTTTCACAATTGAATTCTCTCATGATAATCATAGATGTGAAGAACGGCAGTTAATTTGAAAACACAGACTATTTACTGCTCTTACTCGTCATGCCGCGACCCTTGCAATAATGCAAATAGCTTAGGAAAAATTAAACGTGTATTGAAATAGAAACAGTCACTTGCTTCAGTAATTGTTTTCTAGTTGTATCCATATATCATTTTTTTAAAATTGAAGTAGTAAGTTGTCTCATCAAATGCTTATATGCGTTACGTGGGAGAGAAGTTTTTAAAAGTAATTGCTAATATTTTTTCTCTTAATTTAACGAAAGTTCGAACATGTAACTTGTTTACTAGTTATTCGCGAATTGAAATGTTTCGCGTGTTATTTATATGTATTTATTACAGGGTGTTATATTTTCTAGTTAACTGTCGTATTCTAAAATAGAGTGGATGCGTGAAACTAAAACGAAACAACGCAAAGGAACTATGCCCATTATATTATTTCGTTTTTAGTGGTCATGAAGTTTCGCATATAGATTCCAAAAATAGTTCTTCGTCGACAAAGACGATGCTGTTGGAAAGTGATGGCGTTCTGAAAACAACCTAAGAAGTGTCCTGAGCTCGTTTAGTTTGACATGAAATTCGTTTATACGTTGACAAACTCGAGTCCTTTGCGACACGTGAAAGGGCGCCTCGAAAGGAAGCGGCCTTGGAAGACGCGGCGCCGGATCCGCGTCTTTCTGTGGCGCGGGTTTCTTGTTTAGTGACGGTCGCGAGGCCCGCCGCCCGCCCTCCATCTCCACCGCACGTCTCGCTATCTGCCCGCTCCTCGTCCGCTGCCTCGCGCCGCTCGCCCGCCGTGCCCGCCGCTGCCGCCCATCGCCACCCGCTCGCTCGCGTGATCGCCCGCCGCTCGCACCGCCGCTCGCTGGCTCGCTCGCTCGCCCGCCCGCCCGTTCAACCCGCGCTGCTCGCCGCCGCCGCTCGCCGCCCACCCATCATCTCTCCGGTCCGAAGCCGCTCACCTCCATCACACCGTTCCCCTTCACCCATCCCCATCGCCCTTCCCATCACCCGTCCCATCGCCAGCCTGCCCGTCCGCTGCCTTCTATCCCCTGCCCGCCCCTCTATGCGCCCCCACGCCGCACGTTGCCCGCTCTGAAACCTCGCTCCTCCTGTCCATCCGCTCGCGCGCTCTCCATCGCCGCCCCGCTTTCAACATATCAACTCTCAGCCCTCACGCCACGGCTCCCACCATCTACTTACCACACACTCCTCACGGTTCCCGTCGCCGCAAATCGCCTTCAACCGTCCTCCTCCCCAGCGTTGGCACTGAGCGGCGGGGAGCGAGCGGCAACAACGCGACCCCCCTCCCCCCCGCTCCCGCCCCGCCGCGCGCCGACCTCCGCACGCCTGGCTGTCCGCCGTCCGCCGCGGTCCGCCGCCGTAAAGAGGATGCCAGCCAGCGCCTGCGCGCCGCTCTTTTCGGGCGTTTTTGTGCGTTCGAAACCCGGCACCGCCTTCGGGCTCCCTTTTGCTCTCTTGTCCTCTGCCAGCGCTCTCGGGCTCTGTACTTTTGCCCTCATCTCTTTTGCATTAACTAATCTATGCATTTTCTGCATTTGTCCTTCATTTTATCGTTTTCGTCCAAATTATTTCTCCAATTGTAACCCGTTCAAATTTTTTGCCATTTGATCCGTTTCAATTTTCAATTCTTTCTTTCCACTGCCCGCATGTATGTTACGGCAACTGTCCTTTACTCCATTTTGTTGTGAATGCGGCTATTCTTTCGGTATAAAATTGCTTTTTTGAATTTAATGTTTGTAAGTTTCGTTCTCTCCATTCGCTCCCTAATCGCTTTGCTTCTCTCCTACTTCTTGTGGATTTTCCCCATCAGCCTCTTTATCCGTTACAGTCTCTTGGTAATCTTTTTGCTTTCCTTCGTCTTCTGGGCGCAGCGCCCCGTTTCTCGGCTTGCCTGCCTTTCCGGACCCGCTTTGCCGTCCCGACCAATGGCGCGTTGCGCGACGCGGCCGCGGCGCGCTTCTTGCAGGTCCGCGTTATTTGTCCCCGCTGCGCTCTCAAAGGCCTACTTAACAGCCGCACCGCCCGCCCGCGAGCCCATTCGGGATTCGCCCGTCAGCAGCATGCACCGCCGCCGGAGCCGCCAGCGAAATTTCTCGTGGAATTTTGGAAATGTTGCGTCACAGTCTCTACAAACGTTGCGGGTGCTATCAAAACAGAAACTTTGTTACGTGTGATGAAGAATGAAGTGTCTGAATGTGATGCGTTTGTTTCAAATAGTTCTTCATCTTTATGAAAAATAAGTTGGTCATTGTAACTCTACTCAAAACATTTTTATGAATTTGTTTTGTCTTTTTCCAAAATAATTTATTTAATTATTTTAACTCAGACATGAACACGAAAATGCAAAGGCATCGGCTGCTACTGCGTATCTAAATATTTAATATACAATTTAGGAATAAAATATAGTTGCAATGTAAACATTTTGCATTGTCTCGCTGTCTGTTTTTGTTCATTTAACACTTTTCGATTCTTGGTGACCGACATTGAAAGATCTTACAAAATCTTGCGCTTCTCGACTGGAAGAGAATAGTACATTGTTGTTTAAAATAAGAATTTAGTATGTGTCAGTCTTGAGAATGAACAAATATAATTTGTGTTGTTTCGTTGTTCACTAAAGATTTATTTCACTCTTAAAACTTGAGGTTTGATATTCCGAAATTAATGTGCACGAACAATTGTAGTTTAATTCATTCATTGATTGGCTTTTGAACGAGCAAAGGAAACATAGATTGAAAGGTCATAATTCACAGAGGAATTTTGTGGGGCACGAGATCATACATGGAAGCACAATTCACTCACCCATTGAGTACATAAACAATATTATATGGACCCTGGAAGAAAGTGATTGTTTCACAAAAATGAGTTATTGACGATTTTTTAAAACTAATGGGAGCAGGAAGGGCTGCAGCTCCCCCTTCCACCGCAGGCTCCTGCGGATTTTATAGTCGGCCCACCACCACCGCCGCGGCCCCGCCCCCTTTCCCGCTGGCTGCTCATCAATAGCACGCGCTCATGACGGGCGTTCGCGTTGCGTCGTGATGCGGAAACCGCACGTGAAATATCACGTGTCAATTTTTAAATTTTATGTACCCCCTTAATTAGATTTTCTGCGCAAATAAAACCATGAATTATTCAGAGGGAAGATTGCGTTGCGTTGCGTTGCGTTGCGTTGCGTGGGCGGCGCGGGCGGACAGTCCGCGGTTCGACGCTTGGGTGCGGCGGTGCGGGGCCGCACGTCAGAACAAGGCCGGGGCAAGTGCGCATCGCGCGAAGGGCTTTGTGCTGTTGTTGTGCATTTATTTCGCTTAACTCACTGCGAACAAATTATGTCTCGTGGGTGGCTCCGCTTCTCTCTGCATCCCTGATCGCTGATGCTTTGTTGGCCATTTGAGGTGGATGGGCTGTATGAAATTGGGGTATCGCTTGTCAATGAGGATGGGAGTGGTTACAGGGAGAGGAAAGACGGATTGTGCACGTTCTGTAGCCTTTCGTTTGAAGGTCATAAAAGAATTGGTGTCAAGGAAGGACTCCAACGTAATTTTTCCCCTCTATATTAGTTTCGGTAAGAAGTTACTGTTTCATTGCTTATGATTTCATTATTAGACTTTTATTATTTATACTTAGGACTAAGGCACTAAGGTGCTGACGTACTCGTTTGTACTGCACTATATTTCATTGGTTAGGACGGTTATTATTATTATTATTATTATTATTATTATTATTATTATTACTATTATTATTATTGCAGTGAGGTAAGAGAGGGCGAGCGGCATCGGACAGAATAGTGATGAGACGCCGAAAATGGCGTGAAGCCTTCTTAATTTCATATGAGGCGCGCCGAACAAACTACCGGCCTACGAACAGCATTACAGTTATATATTCTTTCTTTTGAAAATGACTTGTACGAAAAGTAGGTCACACAGATTTCACATATAAAAACTTCATTATGATCTACCTGCGTGTATGGTAACAACTTGAACGTTGGTGTCCAGTATAGACCCATCATATTCTCTTATCGAATACACAAAGGATGAAAATCATTCAGTTTATCTCTTAGTACTGAGTTCATAAACAGCTACGTGAATCTGCGGCAGGTTCTCGGATCATAAATGCAAATATTCTACCACTTTCAATATTTCCACGTCATTATTCGTCACGTACATTCTAATTCCCTCGTCGCGAACGGTAATGCACTGAGTACACTAAATACGTTACACACTTATTTCTTGTTTTGAACAAACCTCGTTTTTGTTGGCCATCTCACATCTTCATCCACTCGTATCTTTTTCTGAAATTGCACCTTGAGTAATATTTGTTCACTCCTCATCACCAATCATACCTTACTATTTATTCCTAAAGCGGATGCGAGTTTCACAGTCCTCCTTGCTCATTCTCAACTTTATATCAGATTTGTTGATTTCCTTTGCGTTCTCATTGTTGCTGAGAGCAGGTATTGAGAGCCTACACCGGTGCCGAAGAGAATTGTTTATTGAAGAATTGATCAGTAATAATTTTCACCGCGCGAGCTTAATTTCACTGAAAATTAGTTGTGGGAAAGGTGAACGAATGTTTATTTTGCATGTAACATTGGCGGTCAGAATGTTGATTCGAACGGACTTTGTTGCTTTTTTAACCATGATGGACTCCGATAAAAATTGTAAAATATCAAAACCGAATAAAGCTGGTTTCATGCCGTTTCTAATAAACATAAGTTACCTCACGTGATATTTAATGTCATTGATTAGGTGAATGTCACCAGTGAAACAATTAGAATATGAATATTGAGTAAATTAAGTTCAGAAAAATGATTTATTAGATTTATATTGAACAATTATAAACGGTTTCTTTTCGGAAAATTCCCTGAAAAATCCCCGAAAATTCGCTTCTTTCGTTTCATGCATACCGCAATTAAAAATTGGGAGTAAATAACAAATACTAATTTTCAGAACGAGAATTTCTTGTAAAGGAGCTTGAAAAAGGTGAAGTTAATAATATCAACGAGCTGCCTAAATATTTTAGTTAAATTAGTTGCCGGAGTAAATACAGAGTTTTACGATAATTACGAAACATACCATTTATAAGCATAAATATTCATTACAATATTTTCTGCGCAACGCTTCACTTCCGCGTTCGTTACAGCAAGAGACGATTCGAAATGAGAGTAAAAAAAAGCAGACCCTCGTTTATTTTTGCCACAGTCCTGCACGAATATCATTAACCGTGCTGTGTGGAGGAAGCTCCCGCGCTTTGTCCGCTGCGAGGGCTGCGAATCGCTGGCTGAGCTGGGTCGAGTGCAGGTGCTGGCGGCAGCAGGCGTGGCCGCGGGCGTCGTGTGTGATCGCATACGGGTGGCCGCGGAGGGGGCGAAACGAGACGGAAAGGGGGCGGCGGGGAAGTGTCTGGCGTTGTGAGGCGGGGAGGTGGAATGCGGCCTGGTGGTGAGATGGGATGCGGCGGGGTGGGGCGTGACGTGGTGTATGCCGAGTGCGAGGGAAGGGAGAGGGGCGTAGCGTGGCGAAACGCGACGCGGCAGGGCTTCGCAGGAAGAGGCGGATGCAGGTAGCGGCGAAAAGGAGCATCTCAGAGCGAGACAGCGGAGGGGAGAGCTACACGGGAGACGGTCGGATTCCAGTGGACTAGTACGCCAAGAACGAGCTGTGCAGAGTGAGACGGGGTCCGGTGGTGAAGATTGGAGCAAAAAGCAGCGTCTTGGGGTAGTAAAGGATAAAGCAATGTGGAGAGAAACGAATGGGGAAGTGTAGGTCAGGGATTGAGAACGGTTAAGCAGAGTGAGTAGGGGAAGGGGGAGTACTGTTAAGTAGAGTGAGGCGGAAAGCTATGGATTTCGCTAGAGGGGTAGACCAAGGTGCGGAAGCGCCAAGCGTGGCGGGATGGGATCAGCGATATGCAGAGATGTGCCAGAGCGAGCCGTGCAGTGGGACGGGGGTCCGTTAGTGAAGAACGAGGCTGGACATGGCACGGCGATGAAGAGCAGGCCAGGCGGCGGGACAGGACGGGGAGTAGTAGGCAGAATGCGAAGGAGACTGAAGTGTGGAGCGATGGGATGCGATAGAAGGGTTCGATCACGAAGAGGAAGTCCGCTGCGATCTAGGGAGCTGTGGAAGTGTAGGCCAGAACCATGTTACAGGGTTTTGCAGCGATCGGGGTCAGCGGAGGGAAGTAGGGCAGAGCAGGACAGGGCAGGGGCCGGCAGACGGACGCGCAGCGTTAAGCGGGGAGAAGAGGCCAGTGCGTGGTTCGGGTGGGGGGCGCTGGCCGAGCGAATACGTGCGCTCTACTGCACCCGCAGTGATGCATCGGAGTACAGGAGGCCAGGCGCGGGGCGCGTGTCGACTGCAGCTGTTTTAAAGAGGCTGCCGCGCCGCAGAGGGCCATGCCCCGCGGATAGCCGGCTTCCTACAATGACCGACGATCACGCGATGAAACAGCTCGATCCGCTTTCCAAGGGATTTTGTCCTCCGGGCACCGCAGTTCAAATCCCGGTTACTTCATGTGGAAATTCTGGTTTTCCGGTAATGCGTGCGCTGCAGGTTTTCAGTGGGAATTTCAGTTCTTCCAATTCCTTACTCTGCATTGTGTACCTCATCCATCAGTGTTACTTCTCTCATTCATCACTTTTTTCTCGCCAGAATCTTGGGATAATTTTGGATGTATTCAGTCCCTTTAGTTCTGCAAAAAGGGTTTCACAAACCACTTAACCATTTGGTGACAAATGCAGGAAAAACGGGAGCGACGTAGGATTTCGATAGAGATATTCACAACAAAATTGACGGCGTCATTTTGAGATTTAGTTTAATTATTTTTGTATGTTTGTTTTGTTTTTATGTTTCTAATTGTCTCCATGAATATTTTTGAGTAGGCATTATTTTACGTTGAAACTTTTCCTTTCTGTGCCTCGATTTATTAATTTTCTCTCACAGTATTATTTGTCATAGTTTTAGGGTGTGTAGACAGAATTACTAGATTATTAAATGTTATTAAATTTGCGTTGTTAAAATCTGAGCTGAGAGCGTTAGAAAATTACCATCAAACTCTTCGGGGCTCTCGTATTCGCATTTCGAAACTGACGAGTATTCAACAAAAAAATCCTCTTCGCAACCCCGAAGAAACATCTTGAATACGCTTCCAAACTTCTTTTCGATTCCAAGTAATCATTATACGAAGTTCTCATTCTTTACATAACATCCACTTCAAAAGGGCGTATACAAGTGTCATTTCATTCAGTTTGTCGCAAACTCACGTCTTCCTGGAAACTGCGAGCCTGCTCAGGGCCGCCTCTTCTCAGCCTTGGAGAGTTGTAATCGTATTACGCGGATCTCTTTCAACAATGTTGCGATTTTTCGCTCATAGTGAATGAATTCGAAAAAATACCGGAGAGAAGAACATTTAATACATATATTATTTCCCTTTGCTCATCTTGAAGTCGCAAGTTCTCAATTCCGAAACTTATAAAAATCATGGGTTTCGCATTTCCGCGGATGAGAGTCGTCTGGCATATTTAGCCCGTGGTTTAATGAATCTTTTTCCGTAATTAATGGACCAGGGCTGTCTTTGTGGAGATGTCCCTGTTACGAGCGGAGGGAGGAGGGAATAGGTCTGTGAGACACTCGAGCTCTGATCCTCTGGGAATATCCAGGGGGTATATCTTCCAGAGGAAATGTATTTGCTTTCAGAGAGAGAGAGGGAGAGCGTTCTGAAGGGTTGCCATAACAGACTGCAACCTCAGGAAAGGGATGTTAAGCGGAGTACGGAAACGCTCGCACTCTCCTGACGTAATTTGGGCTCTCCGACTGGGAGCAAGGTCTGGCGGAGGTCCTTTCGGATTAGCGTTGTCATCCCCTTATCATGCTTTTACTTTTCATTTGTTTCCGTCAGTAAATTTTATGCGATGTCCGTTGTATGAATAGAGCTCGCGTTATTTTCTCATTCTTTTCTACTTGTCTGCTCGCGTCGCTGTACTTTGTATTTCTGTTGCGTGTTCTATTTAATTTCACAAATCTCGTTTGTTTAATTTGTGAAGGCAATTTCACTAATTTTATTTTTCCGTGGGTTTCTCCACATATCGTCAAATTTTTGACATAAGTTGAAGGGACATTCCAGCTTTTAAAAGTGATGTGAAGAAACAATATGTCAATACTTTAGTTAAAATCGTAGACAAAGTATTATTTGTTGAAAACTTATTTTAATACACTTCTAATTTGTCGAAAGAGATACATGTTTTGCAAATATAATGTTTATGGTGAGTTCCTTTTCAAAATAACATATTTCAATCAAATGTAGTATGAATATACATTTCAGAGTTTAGAGATGTTTGTCTTTATCATTATATTACCATGTTAAGTAAATACATTTTTACATTTAAACATTTATATAAGTAAACGACCTGACACACATAAAATGCTGGTTCAATAAAATCATGGATGAAAACCAGAAAGGTATAAGTGACATGTTATAAATTCAGAGAGGTTCCTGTGTATTTTACGCTGTAATGATGAAACAAAACACCACGAATTTACAATGATATTGACTTAAATAATCAGATTTCTAAGAATTTATAAAATGCCACGTACGCAGTTCTGGTTTTCACACATTCATATTATGTATGCTTTTCTCTGTGTTGTTTTCTCTCGTTTTTCTCATCTCATACACTGAAATCCAATCGCCTCTCTAGGCGTTTGCAGTTTTTTTCTTTTTCCTTTCCTTTCTTTCCTTCTGTCTTCCTCTGTCATTCCACTTGCGCGCGCATCTGCCCATTGGCGTGCAAATCGCCATCTTTTGCTTCTTGCGCCGCCCACGGAGGTCGACGCTTTGCTCAACGAGTCGTGGCAAAATCGCGAAGGAATTTTTGTTTCGCTGCGAGGGGAAGACCGTCTGGGCGTTTCCTCCGTTGGGCTTTCAACTCGCAACTTGTGGGCTGCGAGTGGGACACTACAAAGCGTATGGCGCCCTGGTGGGTGGTGCGATGCGGTGCTGTGCATCCTTGGCGTCCCCTCGACACACACACACACACACACACACACACACACCGAAATCCAGGGTGTTACTCCCAACTCCCTGGGAGGACATCGCTATGGCTGCATTTAAGGGGTAGGGACTGGAATCCCTTTCCCTTTTTTCGTACATTAGCAAAAAAAAAATTTAATCAGTAATAATAAATATTAGTATATTATACGTTGTGTATTATGCAATGTATACATATTGTATAATATTCTGTAACCTGCATTTTACATTATAGTATATTATGCATTAAACAAGTTCCTTCCAATTTTGTCGTTGTATATTTGTAATTTGTAAATTTAAATTTGTAAATTTATAAGAGAACCAAGCTTAATTTTTGAAAACAACTTTTTTTTTGACTTCAAGAGTATTGGACATTTTTCTTAAAAATCGGTGGTCGGCCACTCGAGTAACAGGTACCTCTCTACGATTCTCTCGCTGAGATTGACTGAATTAGCGATGACGGAATTATTTGTACCATAAACGGCATTTGTCTTACAATCCGTGTAATGAGATGCCATTTTATCAAAGTCTCTTTGGAACAGTTAGGTTATTTAAAATGATAGAATACAAACAAATTAGTAATGGTGGACATCCAATTTGGATTTAAATACGTTTTTAAATTATGATTTTCACTAAAAACGTAATAGTAATGCATTACGTTTGGTTAACTTCTTAAAGTTAGAGATAACCAACATTCACATACATGATTCAAACAGAACAGCAGATCTTTTTGTGAAGTCGTCAATTCCTTTCCGCTCAGGGTGCTCTACTTATGTCTCAATCAGGGCGTATTGATCACTCAGAAGCAAGGACGAAGAGGGGTTCTGGAACTCGGTATAGTATTTCGATTAAGAGACCTCACCAGATAAAGATTTTTAATGATCGTATCAAGTTCTGTACGCGGCAAACGTAAATATAATGGGGGGGGGCGATCCCTCGCATTACCGGAGTAAAGTGGTTTCCGGGCGAGCGTTTTTATCCTCATTAAGCGGGTCTTCTTTTTCACCTCGGCTCCGCTCGGCTCCCAGCCGAAGTCCATACATCGCCTTGAAGAACCCGCAGAAGGGTTCTCTTCAAAGATTGATGCTTCCGATCCTTTTCCAGGGGCTTGATCCATTTACAGGTTATCTGGCGGGCGCTCTTGGGACGGCGATGGCGCTGATGCCTGCGTGCGCATTTATGTAAATCGTCGGGACGACGTGGCCTCGCCACGTCCGGGGCTCGGAGTCGTCCGATGCATTTCGTCACCAGCACTCGCAAGGGCGATTTCGGAACCTATTTAACTGGCTGCTATTTTAAACTTGGTGTGTTACTGCAGCACGTACTTCGTCGTGTTGTGTGTAACTGTTATGTAATATGTTAATATTGCACCTTCTATCGTTACGCTGTCAACTTGAAATCTAAATCGATATATCTTAAAATTTCGTTAAAATTATTACTTTAAAGACAATATCGATGAATTGATTTAAATACGTAATATCGAGAAATAGATTACATTGAGAAAGAATTATTGAACTTCAATATGAAGGATGATTATTTATAACATGTGACGAACGTTTTATTTCGTCACTTGCGTCAAGTCACTTGCTCATCTTGCAACATATTGCGTTTAAGGGAATGATTCAGAGACTTGACAATTAATAAAAATGAACGACGTAAGTCAAGAGTCGGGCAGTATTTGTGCTGTGTATTTCGCTTTGTAAACACCTCATAGTCTGACACAGATTTTCATTACGACTCGTGTTTAGAGCAATGTTGCAAGATTCTTTTTGTTTGGCGAAAAGCTAATTAAATATTCGTACTTCTACAATAAAGGTAAATAAACTGTGTTAACATAATGAACATAATTAAATATTTGTAAAATGAGGTGTACTACTATCTTCCTATTTCACAACACAGTATTTACGTCGGATGGAGAGGTTTAATGATGTTAAAAAACTTTCATGGTCGAACGAAACGTTTATTCCATATGTCCATTAATGCTATATGTTGGGGAGTGTCTCTGGGAAGTGAGCACGAATTTTGTTTTCCGGAAATTCAATATAATATTATTTACTGCTCACGCTCGGGGCACTCGCGCTACGTTCCGTTTGAAATGTGATCTCTTGGGCTCTGACCTCGCTTGGAACATCTCTTTCTATAGACACGCCATATGTTGGAAACATTGAATAGAGTAAACTATTGTCAAGGTAGATTTGTGAAATGTGTGTTCTCTCTAGTTTATTAATTATCACAATTTTCGAAACTAATCTTTGTAGTATTCTAATTCATAAACTAATGAAAGTTTTAATACTTGAGCGTACGTAATACATTTATCTATATTACATTATTTGGTTACATTCTTTAATGTAAAATTAGTAGAAGAGTTTTTAACAAAAAATTAATTTTAGACGTTTGTTTCTCTTGTTCATCTTCACGTGTCGCTTTCTTGAAGACCGGCCGTGTTCAGCGCAATCGAAAGTGTCGTGCTGAAATTTATTTACAAGTCCCTTCGTTGACTCTTGCTACTCCACCATTTCCTCAGCAAGCCATCCCATCATCCCGTCATTTCGCCAAACTAAACAGCGCAGCCATCACACCCACCTTTGGTCACTCCGCGCATCCCGTCCGCTCTCCCTCAGCTTGCTCTGCGTGTGCCCTGCTCGCCACCCGCGCCCTCTCGCCGCGCCTCGTTCCCATGCGGATGCTCCTCGTACTTCGTTGCGCGGTCCCGTTCGGGCCTCCAATTAAATTTTAATTTCTCCACGGACGCCCCCTGCGTGGAGAGCCCTCGTAGAGCTCGTCTCGAACCCGCCCCTTCCCGGCTGGGACCCGACGCCTTCCCGATCCCGGACCCGAACCCGAACCCGATCCCGACCCTTGCCGACCCGATTTCCGACCGCGCACCCGACCCTTCCCGATCCGATCCCGACCCGACCCGACCCGACTCGACTCGACTCGACCCGACTCGACTCGCACGGGGAGGCCATGGGTCAGTCGCAAGGAGCGAGAACTTTATTCAAAACTTTTTCGGACGCGATTTCTTCACTTGGAGTGTACTGACATAGTGTCATTTTCTACAATTTCCTTCAGTGGGGAGTTTCAGTGATTGAGAAACTTTATTCACACATCTAGAATCTTGGAGAATATCTTACGTTATTTTCCTGCTATGGTCTGCTTCCTGCTTCAATGGTCACCATAAGGAAGTAGTGAAAACATCGTTTTTTTAACTTTACACGTGTTATCGTGTGTAAAACATCTGCAAAATTGTTTTCATTTCTAGGGGCGTAACGATGAACTGTCAAAAGAAAACTTATTTCTTACAATCAATAAGGTTTTAGGAGGAAATCGGGGAGTCGACTGCTTAAAACTACCAGAATAATTTTGCAGATAGCGGCTTTCTTTGACCGTCTATTCAGCTGTAAAAATATCGTAGACGCGAGTGTGTAATTTCCGTTCTATGAAGTTGATTTTGCGACACGCACACTGAGCACGCTATTACAACTGTTGACGTAGCTGGCGCTGCTGCGCATAGAGGAGGCTTGCGACTGCATCCTTCCCTTTCGTGGCCGTTTTTCCTGAACGTCGCCTCAACCCTCGTCCACGGCGTCTTCCCCGAGGGAAGGCGAGCCTCTGGAATCGGCCCGGCGCGCCGCCGCCGCCGCCGCCGCCGCCGCCTCCGCCGCCGCCGCCGTTCAGAAATCCTGCGAAAGCGGATTACCCCCCCCCCTCCTGCCACAGCGAAATACGATGAAATAATTTCTTGCGATGCGACCGCTGCCTGCCAGAGAAACCTCCACAAGTGATTCTCTACCTCTGGCATTGCTTCTGCCCCTGTCTGCGCAGTTCGGATGACCAAACAGCAATAGAAGGGATGACGGCATGTGACACATTGCTCATTTACAGTTTCTTACAGTGGTACTTTCTTGAATACGTTGGTGCGGTATATTTTTGCCACTAGCAAAAGTTCCTAAAGCTCTTTTCGTATCCCAGTTGGATTGTTTTAGACATTGTGAAGGCAGTTTTGATAGATGGATCATAAGAAGGATCGTAATATTCTTCAATGTCGTTACAATCGTGTGAATTCACATTTACCAAATATAATTTGCGAGAAAATAAATTACGTTCAATGAACCGTAATGTCGTACAATTAGGCCAATATTATCTTAAACGAAAACCTAAAGAAAATCGACGGATTTTTGTGAATGGATGTAACAGTCTACAGTTTCTGACTAAAAATGTAAGCAGACATAATTAAGTACGAAAGTTTGTTTTTTAACTTTAAAAATATTCGTATCGGAAAATATTCATGAAAAATACTCGTAATCTCTTTTGAGTATGGGATCGGCCGTAATTTTGTTGCCCTGTCGATTGCAGTGCCATATACCGACTTTTTGTTCGTCCGTCTATTCAGAAGCAAGTCCGGAAACGCGTGGCGTTCTCACCACTAGCTTTATTCGTGAATTATTGACGATAATCGTTATTGTTACGGGACTTGTTTCGTTCCGGCACCGGCCGTATAAAAAGTGCTCGCCGCCAGTTCATCTATTCCGAGAGTTGTAGCACATCCAGGGGCATGTTTACTGATAGGAACTTTTTTTGGCTCTCTCTTTCTGCGGCGCGCGCGTGGGACGGGAACAAGCGTGGGTTATACATTATGTAGCCCGTCATAGGCTGGGCGGTCGGCACCGCTGGCGCTTCGGGGCGCGGAGCACGGCTGGCAAGGGGAGGGGCGGGGCAAACGAAACAGGGCTAGGCGGACGCGGCGGAGCGGAACAAAGGAGTGGAGAGGGGAGGCCGAGCGGGATAGGGTTGCGAATGAAGGTGTGTGTACACCGCCGCATGGGGGCTATAGACGCAGTATAAGGTGACGAAGAGGGCGTCGTGAGCGAACCGACGGAATACTGTGAACTACCGAAAAGGAAAAACAAATGTGCGAGGCGATGCTGTCAATGTCGGAATTGTTACGAAAACGAGAATGAAGGGGTGGCAAGTCAGATGATTTTATTGTGGAGAACGTCATTCGAAAGCGAAAAACTTCTGGGGAATAGGTCAGTTGTCTCTTAGCAAAAAAGACCGTTACCGTGACGTGGGAACAAACGCAAATGAGATTGTGACCTAAATTGAATATAAAGGAGAGTTTGTTTTACGTAAGTTGAAGTTTTGTTATGATATATTTGTATAAACAGCTGGCGAATCATTTTTCGTGTCCTCGTCATTGGATACTATTTTAAATATGATATTTATATGAATTGTTATGATCAGGGGATAGTAAAGTTTTTTAAAAACAAAGTTTATCCACTTTTCCGTTACTAGGACTCGACTATAAGAGTTTTTCGATCGAAACTTTCCATATTCCAGCGCACAATTACAATACTTTCCCTTTATATGGAGTAAAGAAAAGTAAAAATAATTGATGTTCCTCACTGTTTTTTCTTGTTAGTAAAAAAAGAACAAATTACGAGAATGGTAAGCAGCTACTCTTTCACGATTAATATACGGTGCGCAAAATAAAGACGCACTCAATATTAATACGAGGCGTATGGCAAGTGGCAGTATGTGGGCAAAGAAGGAGGCTGTTTCTCTCGGCCCGCAAGTGGGGTGAGGAGGTGAGATTGGAGGACACGCGGCGGGGCGGGGCGAGGCCGGAGGATAGGCGCTGGGGCGGGCCCTTGCCATATGATGCGCGCAGGCACCCAGCCATGCATTTAAACAATTCGCCCCGGCCCCGCCACGCCCCACGCCTCCACCACGGGTAAATATCGTGCCGAGCTTACGGGCCCGGCCACGTCTTGGCGCTAAAACGCGACGGGGGCCGAGGAGAATAAGGAATAGCCGACCGCCACCGCCCCGCCACCCCGCCGCCCCGCCCACCCCGCTCAGGCCCCGCCCGCCGGCGCCCACGCCGTCGCGTCGGCCTCTGGCACAGTTCGAAGTTCCCGTAGAATAGGGCGGGCGAAACACTGTTGCGCGTCCCGTTGAAATCCCAGAGTGGAATAGAGCGAGGAGAACGCGCAATAATCCCCCGCCGGCTGAGCGCGCATTTAAAATTCATTATATGAAAGCCGCAGCAATGGTGGCTGAAATGTTGTCAGGTACCGAGATAATGCCTTGGAGTGTTCCCTTGTCGGTTATTGCCTCAATTTGGTGCCTAATGAGATAAATCCTTAAGGGCCCTTGAAAAGTTGCGGTTGGATTTATCCAAGAGATTATTAAAGATTCGTTTCATGTCGCAATTTCTTTAAGTACACAATATGTAGATTAATTTTTTTACGGCGGTGAGTATAAAGTTTCCATTGAAGTGTATTGCTGCAAGTTGGAAAACATTTCAGCCACAATTTTGTTGGTATTAAAAAAGACAGTACAGAGACTTAAATAAATCTAACGTGAACTTTCTACCAGCAAAGGGATATGTAACGGAAGATTACAGAATTGCACTACATGAATGCAGCTTGACCTCCCAATTGTGATAAGTTTTTGTTTCATGAAGAGTCGTTAGATATAATATTTAAAAATAAGAAATGTATATTTGCGTGGTAATACTCCCATCTGTTAAAATGACTCTGTTCCGTAGGCTGTACACCCATATCAAGCATTTCAGTCCTGAGGAAGGCTACAGAACGAATGCCGAAGGACCGACAGACCATCTTACGACGCGGCATGACACGAGCGACAGAAACATTCGAACGAGTCTCGCCGCGGTTACCTAACATTGCTTCACAGCTCAGACGTGCCTTCGTCCGCGTAAACCCCGGGAATTTCTCACTGCGTCTTTCGCTTGCGCGGCTCGCGCGTTCTCTCGGCCGCAGCCTCCGCCACGGAACCGGAGCCGCGCGCTCCCGGCGAGACAAGCGCGCCGCGTAAGGGGACCCGCGCGCAACGGGAGAGTTGGGCGCGGCGCTGTGCGCGCGG
>BOPP01000036.1:6071689-6082205 GCA_017312745.1 Gryllus bimaculatus
TCACGTCTCTGGAAACTGCGAGCCTGCTCAGGGCCGCCTACTTCTCAGCCTTGAGAGAGTTGTAATCGCTATTACGCGGGATCTCTTTCAACAATGTTGCGATTTTTCGCTCATAGTGAATGGAATTCGAAAAATACCGGAGAGAAAGAACATTTAATACATTATTATTTCCCTTGCTCATCTTTGAAGTCGCAAGTTCTCAATTCCTAAACTTTATAAAAATCATGGTTTTCGCATTTCGCGCGGCATGCAAGAGTCGTTCATCTGGCATATTTAGCCGTGGGTCTTAATGAATCTTTTTCCGTAATTAATGGACCTAGGGCTGTTCTTTGTGAGATGTCCTGTACGACGGAGGAGGAGCGGAATAGTCTGTATGAACAACTCGAGCTCGATTCTCTGGGAATATCGAGGGTATATCTTCAGAGAAATGTATTTGCTTCAGAGAGAGCAGAGGAGAGCGTTTCTGAAGGTTCCATAACGTCTGCAACCTCAGGAAAAGGGATGTTTAAGCGAATACGAAAACCGCTCCGCACTCTCCTACGTAATTTGGCTCTCGACTGGCGAGCAAGGTCTGGCGGCAGGTCCTTTCGCGATTAGGCGTTGGTCTCCCTTATCATGCTTTTGCTTTTCATTGTTTTCCGTCCAGTAAATGTTTTATGCAGTCCGTTGTATATGAATAGAGCTCGCGTTAATTTTCTCATTTTTCTACTTGTCTGCTCGCGCTGCGCGTACTTGTTATTTTCTGTTGCGTGTTCTATTTATTTCACAAAAATCTTCGTTTGTTTAATTTGGTTGAAGGCAATTTCACTATTTTATTTTTCCTGGGTTTCTCCACATATCGTCAAATTCTTTGACATAAAGTTTGAAGGGAACATTCAGCTTTTAAAATTGCATGTGAAAGAAACAACTATGTCAATACTTTAGTTAAAATCTGTGACAAACTTATTATTTGTTTTAAAACTTATTTAATACACTTCTAATTGTTGTCGAAAGAAGATACATTGTTTTGCAAATATAATGATTTATGGTTGAGTTCCTCCTTTTCAAAAAAACATATTTCAATTCAAATGAGTTATGAATATACATTTTCAAGTTTTAGAGAATGTTTGTCTTATTCATTATATTACCATGTTAAGTAAATACATTATTACATTTAAACATTATATAAGTTAAACGACCTGAACACATAAAAATGCTGGTTCAATTAAAATCATCGGGATGAAAACCAGAAAGGATATAGTGACATGTTATAAATTCAGAGAGGTTCCTGTTTAGTGTTTTACGCTGTATGATGAAACACAAAAACCACACGTAATTTACAATGATTTGACTTAAATAATCAAATTTTCTAAGGAATGTTAAAAAAAGTCCACTACGCAGTTACTGGTTTTCACACATTCATTATTATGTATGCTTTTCTCTGTGTTGTTTTCTCTCGTTTTTCTTCATCACATACACTGGAAATCCAATCGGCCTTCTCTAAGGGCGTTTGCATTTTTTTTTCTTTTTCCTTTCCTTTCTTCCTTCTGTCTTCCTCTGCTCATTTTCCACTTGCGCGCGCAATCTTGCCCATTGGCGTGCAAATTCAGCCATCTTTTGCGCTTCTTGCCGCCGCCCACGGAGCGTCTATCGCTTTTGCTCAACGAGTCGTGGCAAAAATTCGCGAAGGATTTTGTTTCGCTGCGAGGGGGGAAGACCGTCTGGCGGTTTCCTCCGTTGGGCTTTTCAACTCGCAACTTGTTTGGGCTTGCGATTGGGGACACTAATGCAAGCGTATGGCGCCCTGGTGGTGGTGCGATGCGGTGCTCTGCCATCTCTGGCGTCCCCCCCGCACACACACACAACCACACACCCAAACACTATCCAGGATTGTTACTCCCTAATCCCTGGAGGACTCGACTATGGGTCTGCATTTAAGGGTAGGGGCGGAATCCCTTTCCTTTTTTCGTACATTAGCCAAAAAAAAAAATTTATCAGTAATAATAAATATTAGTATATTATACTATGTATTATGCAATGTATATACAATTAGTATAATATTCTGAATAAACCTGATTTTACATATGATAGTATATTATGGCATAAACAAGTTCCATTCCAATTTTGTCTGTTGATATATTTGTAATTTTGTAAATTTATTTGTAAATTTATAAAGAACAAGGGTTAATGTTTTGAAAACCAACTTTTTTTTACTTCAAGAGTATTGGACATTTTTCTAAAAATCGGTGGTCTGCCATCGTTAACAAGTGCCTCTCACGATTCTCTCGTCTGAGATTGAACTGAAAGCGTATGATCGAGAATATTTGTTCCAAACAACGGCATTGATGCTTACAATCCGTTGTACAGAGATGCATTTTTAAAAGTCTCTTTGAACAGGTTAGGGTTATTTAAAAAGATAGAATACAAACAAATTAGTAATGGTGGAACTTCCAAATCTTAGGATTTTATACGTTTTTAAATTATAGATTTTTACTATAAAGCTAATAGTAAGCATAGTAGTTAGACTTTTGCCTAGGATACTACATTCAACATACATGATTCAAACAGCTTACAAGCAGATCTTTTTGTGAAGTCGTCAATTCCTTTCCACTCAGGGTGCATCTATGATTTGTCTCAATCAGGGTTATTGATCACTCAGGAAGCAAAGGACGAAGAGGGGTTCGTGGAACTCGGTTATAGTATTCGATTAAGAGACCTTCGCCAGAATAAAAGTTTTATATCGTATCCAGTTCTGTTACGCGGGGCAAAGTAAATATAATGGGGGGGGTAGGGGGCGGATCCCTCGCATTACCGGAGTAGAGTGGTTTCCGGGCGAGCGTGTTATCCTCATTAAGCGGGTCTTCTTTTTCACCTCGGCTCCGCTTCGGCTTCCACCGAAGTCCAATTAACAATCGCCTTGAAGAACTCGGCAGAAGGGTTCTCTTCAAAGATTGATGCTTCAGTCCTTTTCCAGGGGCTTGATCCCATTTTACAGGTTTATCTGGCGGGTCCGCTCTTGGATGGCGATAGCGCTTGGCTATGCCTGCGGATGCGCACATTTATGTAAATCGTCGGGACGGACGGGGCCTGCCACGTCCGGGGCTCGCGGTCGTCCGATGCATTTCGTCACCAAGCACTCGCAAGGGGCGATTTTGCACCGAAAATCTATTAACTGCTGCTATTTTTAACTTGTGTGTTCCTGCAGCACGTACTTCTCGTGTTGTGTTGTAACTGTTATGTAAATATGTTAATATTGCACCTTCTATCGTTACGCTGTCAACTTGAAATCTAAATCGCATATTAATCTTAAAATTTCGTTTAAAATTATTAGCTTTAAAGACAATGTCGAATTGAATGTGATTTAAATACGTAATATCGAGGAAATAGATTACATTGACGAAAGAATTATTGAACTTCAATATGAAGGATGGATTATTTATAACATGGGTGACGAAACGTTTTATTTTCGTTCACTTTGCTCAAGTCACTTGCTCATCTTCAACCATATTGGCGTTTAAAGGGAATGATCAGAGGACTTGACAATAATAAAAATGAACGACGTAAGTTCAAGAGTCGCGCAAGTATTCTGTGTGCTGTTGTATTTCGCCTTGGTAACACGCTCATAGTCTGACACTAAGCTTTTCATTACGAACTCGTTGTTATAGACGGACAATGTTGCGAAGATTCTTTTTAGTTTGGCGAAAAGCTAATAAATATTCGTACTTCTACAAAAAGGTAAATAAAACGTGTGTAACATAATGAACATAATTAAATATTTGTAAAATGAGGCTGCTACTTTCCTATCTTCCTATTTCACACACAGTATTTACGGTCGGATGGAGGTTTATGATGTTAAAAAACATTTTCAGTGGATTGAACGAAACGTTTATTCCATTATGTCCATTAATGCTATATGTGTGGGCAGTGTCTTCTGGGAAGTGAGCACGATTTTGTTTTCACAGGAAATTCAATATAATTATTATTTAACTGCTCACGCTCGGGGCACTCGCGCTACGTTCCGTTGAAAGGTGATCTCTTGCGCTCTGGACTTCGCTTGGAGAACATTCTTCTTCTATAGACACGCCATATATGTTTGGAAAACATTGAATAGAGTAACTATTGTCAAGGTTAGATTTGTAAATGTGTGTTCTCTCTAGTTTATTAATTATCAACAATTTCGAAAACTAAATCTTTGTAGTATTTTCTAATTCATAAACTAATGAAGTTTTAATACTTTAAGCTACGTAATACATTTATCTATATTACATTATTTGTGTACATTCTTTAATGTAAAATTAGTAGAAGAGTTTTTAAAAAAATTAATTTTTAGGACGTTTGTTCTCTTGTGTCATCTTCCACGTGTCGCTTTCTTGAAAGACCGGCCGTGTTCAGCCGCAACGAAGTGTCGTTGCTAAATTTACTTTACAAGTCCCTTCGTTTGGACTCTTGCTATCTCCACCATTTCCCTCAGCAAAGCCATTCCCATCATCCGTCATTTCGCAAACTAAACAGCGCAGCATCCCCACCTTTGGTCCACTTCCGCGCATTCCCGTCCGCTCTCCCTCAGGCTTGCTCTGCGTGTGCCTGCTCGCACCCGCGCCCTCTCGCCGCAGCCTTCGTTCCCATGCGGATTGCTCCTCGTACTTCGTTGCGCCGGTCCCGTTCGGGCTCCAAATTAAATTTTAATTTCCTCACGGACAGCCCCGCGTGGAGAGCCCTCGTTGAGAGCTCGTCTCGACGGCCCCTTCCCGGCTGGACCCGAACCCTTCCCGACCTCCCGACCCGACCCGATCATCGACTCGACGACTCGACTCGACTCGACCGCTCGCTCGCTCGATCCCGATTCCGACCCGCCCGACCCTTCCGCCCGACCGACCCGACCCGACCCGGCCGACCGACCGACTCGACTCGACTCGACCCGACTCGACTCGCACGGGAGGAGGGCCATGGGTCAGTTGCAAGGCAGCGAGAACTTTTTCAAAACTTTTTCGGAACGCGATTTCTTCACTTGGAGGTACTGAGTAGTGTCTTCAATCCATGGGAGTCATTGAGATTACCTAATCTGGGAATCAGTTTTTTCTAAGCTATGTTCATTCCTGTCATGTCACAATTGACAAGTACGGAAGTTTCGTGATGAAAAACTTTTTAGAGCAACGCTAGACTTCCGGGGAGTCAATTTATAGTCTTCCGGTGAACCCGTATGAATCACTTTCGTCCGCCATTGTCTGCGACCTTCCTAGGCATGATAATATAGCAGAAAGTAGATGACCAACGCACCTTAAACGCGCGCACCACGCTAGTGAAAATATCTGTTTTTTTAACTTTACACGTTTATCGTGTGTAAAACATCTGCCAAATTGTTTTCATTCTAGAGCCGTAAACGATGAAGATGCAAGGAAAAAACTTATTTCTTACAATATAAGTTTTGTAGGAAGAAATCGGGCGGAGTCGGACTGCTTAAAACTACCAGAAATTAATGTTTGCAATAGCGGGCTTTCTTTGACGTCTATTTCGGCTGTAAAATTAATCGTAGGACGCGGAGTTGTAATTCCGTTCTATGAAGTTGATTTCTGCGACACGCACACTGAGCCGCTATGTAATAAACTGTTGACGTAGCTTCGCTTGCTGCCGCAATAGAGAAGGCTTTGCGGACTGCTCCTTCCCTTCGTGGCCGTTTTTCCTGAACGTCGCTTCAACCCCTCGTCCACGGCGTCTCCCGACGGGAAGGGCGAGCCTCTGGGATATCGGCCCGGCGCGCTCGGCCGCACGCCGCCGCCGCCTCCGCCGCCCGTTATCAGGAAATCCTCTGAAAGCGGATTACCACCACCCCCCCCACCCCCTCTGCCCACGCGCGAAATACGATAGAATAATTTCTTGCGATGCGGACCGCGCTTCCAGAAGGAAACCCCACAAGTTGATTCTCTACCTCTGGCATTGCTTACTGCCCTGTCTGCCGCATTCGGATGACCAAACAGCAATTAGAAGGGTGACGCATGTGACACATTGTCATTTACAGGTTCCTTTACAGTGGTACTTTCTGAATTACGTTGGTTGCCGATATATTTTTAGCCACTAGCAAAAAGATTTCCTTAAAGCTCTTTTCGTATCCCAGTTGATTGTTTAGACATTGTTGAAGGCAGTTTTCGATAGAATGAATTCATAGAAGGATCGTAATATTCTCAATGTCTTTGACAAAATCGTGTGAATTCACATTTACCAAATATAATTTTGCTGGAGAAAATAAATTACGTTCAATGAACCGTATGTCCGTACAATTAGCCAATTTATTAAACGAAAAAGATCTAAAGAAAATCGACGGATTTTATCGTTGATGGATTTGTAAAAACAGTCTACAGTTCTGACTAAAAATGTAAGCAGACAAATTAAGTTCGAAAGTTTGTTTTTTAACTTTAAAAAATATTCGTAATCGGAAAAATATTTCATGAAAATTACTTCGTAATCTCTCTTTGAGTATGGAAACGGCCGTGAAATTTTGTTGCCCTGTCGATTGCAGTGGCCACTATACCGACTTTTTGTTCGTCCGTCTATTCAGAAGGCAAGTTCCCAGGAAAACGCGTCGGCGTTTCTCCACTCGCTTTATTCGTGAGATACTTGAACGATAATCGTTATTGTTACGGGAACTTGTTTCGTTTCCGCACGTGCCGTAGTATAAAAAGAGTGTCGCCGCCAGTTTCCATCTATTCCGAAGAGTTTGTAAGCATCATCCACGCATAGTTTACTGATAGAACTTTTTTGGCTCTCTCTTTTCTGCTCGCGGCGCCGCTGTGGACGTGGGGAACACTAAAGCGTTGGGTTATAATATGATAGTAGCCGTCATAGTGGGCGGTCGCACCCTGCGCTTCGGCGCGGGAGACGGCACGCGCTGGCAGGGGGGCGGGGGCAACAGACGACAGGGCTAGGCGGGACGCGGCGGAGCGGAACAAGGAGTGGAGAGGGGAGGGCCGAGCGGGATAGGGTGCGAATGAAGGTGTTGTGTACCCGCCGCCATGGGGCTATAGACGGCAGAATAGGTGACGAAGAGGCGTCGTGAAGCGAAACCGACGGGAATACTGTATAACTACACGCAAAGGAAAAAACAAATTGTGCGAGGCGAACTTGCTGTCCAATGTCGGAAATTGTTACGAAAACGAGAACATGAAGGGTTGTGCAATGTCAATGATTTTATTGTGCTGAGAGTGGTAGCTGCATTCGAAACGAAAAACTTCCTGGGGAATAAGGCTCAGTTGTCTCTTTAGCGCAAAAAGGACCGTTACCGTGACGTGGAACAAACGGCAAATGAGATTGAACCTAAATTGAATATAAAGGAGAGTTTGTTTTACGTAAGTTGAGATATTGTTGGATTATGACTATATTTGTCATAAGAACAGCTTGCGCGAATCATTTTTTCGTGTCCTCATCATTGTTAGTACTACTTGTCTATAATATGCATATTTATTATAAATATGTTAATGATCAGGGCGGATAGTAAATTTTTAAAAAACAACAGTCTATCCACTTATTATACACCCGTTACTAGCGACTCGACTTAAGATTTTTCCATCCGAAAACTTTCCATATTTCCAGCGGCAACATTACAATTACTTTCCCTTTATATGGAGTAAAGAAAAGTAAAAATAATTTGATGTTTCCTCACTGTTTTTCCTGTGTATAGTACAAAAAAAAAAATACGAGAATGGTAAGCCAGCTCACTACTATTCATCGATGTATTACGGTGGCAAAAATGAAAGACGCACTCAATATTAATCGAGGGATAATGGCAGTGGCAGTATGTGGGCAAAGAAGGAGGCTTTTTCGTCGGCCGCAAGTGGGGAGGAGGTGAGATTGAGGGACAGGCGGGCGGGGCGGGGCGAGGCGGAGGATAGGCGATGGGGCGGGCCTTGCCATATGATCGCGCGAGGCACCCATGCACTGCATTTAAACAATCGCCCCGGCCGCCTCGCCCACGCCTCACCACGGGTTAAATATTCGATGCCCGAGCTTACGGGCCAGGCCACGTCTTGGCGCTAAACGCGACGGGGCGAGGGAATTAGGAATAGCCGACCCGGCGCCCGCGCATCCCCCGCCCGCCCCGCCCTGCCCGCCTCAGCCGCCCCCGCCCGCCGGCGCCCACGCGTCGCGTCGGCCTCTGGCACAGTTGCGAAGTTTCCCGTAAATAGGCGGGCCGAAACACTGTTGGCGTCCCCGTGAAATCCCGAAGATTGTGGAATATGAGCGAGGAGAACGCTCAATAATCCCCGCCGGCTGAGGGCGCATTAAAAATTCATTATTATGAATAGCCGCAGCAATGGTGGCTGAATGTTGTCAGGTACCAGATATTAATGCCTTGGAGTGTTCCTTTCGTTATTGCCTCAATTTGGTTGGGGACCTGAAGGTGAGATAAATCCTTAAAGGGCCCTGAAAATTACGCGTTGGCATTTTTATCCAAGAGATTTATTAAAAGATTCGTTTTCATGTTCGCAATTTCTTTTAGGTACACAATATGCTAGATTAATTTTTTACGGCGGTGAGTTTAAAGTTTCCATTGAAAGTTGTATTGCTTGCAAGTTGGAAAACATTTCAGCCACAATTTTGTTTTGGTATTAAAAAAGACAGTACAGAGGGACTTAAATAAAATCTAAGTGAAACTTTCTACCAAGCAAAGGGTATGTAACGGAAGATTACAGATTGCACTACATGAATGCAGCTTTGACCTCCCCCAATTGCGATAAAGTTTTTTCATGAAGAGTCGGTTAGATATATTAATATTAAACATAAGAAATGTGTATTTGCGTAGGTAATACTTCCCATACTGTTAAATGACTTTTTCGCTAGGTAGTTACACCCATATCAGATTTCAGTCCTTGAGGAAGGCTACAGAACGAAGCCGAAGGGACCGACAGACATCTTACGACGCGGCATGACACGAGCGTACCAGTGAAACATTCGAACGCAGTATCTCGCCGCGGTTACCTGAACATTGCTTCACAGGCCTCAGACGTGCCTTCGTCCGCGTAAACCCCGGGAATTTCTCACTGCGATCTCTTCGCTTGCGCGGGCTTCGCGCGTTCTCTCCGGCCGCAGCCTCCGCCACGCGAACCGGAAGCGCGCGCTCCGGCGAGAGACAAGCGCGCCGCGTAAGGGACCCTCGCGCAACGGTGAGGTTGGCGCGGCGCTGTGCGCGCGGAGGCGGCGAGCCGCAGCGCGCAAGGATGAGCGAGGCTGTTGGCGGCCTGGCTTGGCGGCGCGGCGCGGCAGGCGGCGGTTGGACGCGGCGACGCGACCGAACCGACGACGACGGGACGACCCGACACGACGACGACACGGCGCGGACCTAGCGGATGGAGTTTGGAGAGGCCGGAGACGCGCACGGGCGACGCACTGAGGGAAGATGGGCGACACCATAGAAACGCTATCTGCGAAGACGGTCGGCTGTTTGCATACCGTGGAGAAGTGGCTCAGGGCAACTGCTACAATGCTCCACCACGACCTGATCACCGGGAGAGGGGGGGGGAGGACAGCAGCAATGAAGACGCTTCGCAGTGACGAGCGGTTCGCAGTAAGAAGGGGTTATCGAAAACAAACCGTCGAAGATTTAAAACTTCGATGATCCAAATTAAAACATCAACGATCCAAACTAAAACATCAATGTTCATACATGGCTCCAAACCCAACGATGTTTAAATATCGACGTTTTTAAAAGTGATTTATTCACTTTTAGCATTTACCTTCGTGCGGGGGAAAATATAATTTTAGTGCTCGTGTTTATTAATTTATAACTAAGATTTAACTTACAAAACAAAATAATAACAATTAACAACTCAGCCTAAAATCCTGATCACTCAGTCATCTTAATGGATATAAAGGAGCTTCCTCAGTTCGGTAAAAGATTTGGGGAAGGAGGAAATGGCCATAAGCATACGCTGCGAACAAAATCTAAGGAAAGTTGTGAGAAGAACCAGGGTATTGCGGTCATCTCTTCAGGGAGAGATGGAAGAAGTTTTTTTTAACACATTTCGCTTCGTTAGAACATATGAACTGACATGGTAACATCAGTTATTTTTTTTAACTTTTACAAAATTGTAATTAATAATTATGGAACTTTTTCATTTGCAAAGAGAAAAAAATGTAAACGTGAAAGTATCGAGCACAAAACATCGATCATAAAAAGCATTTGCTTTAATAAATTTATGTTTGAAATATTGAAGTTTTTACAGATACGACGATGTTTTGAAAATATCGACGCCGAATAACATTGTTTAAAAATATAGGCTTCATAAATCAATATTTCAAACATCGATGTTTTTACGAAAACATCAATATTTTGAAACCATCGACTATGATGTCGGAGCCGTAGGTTAGCAGGGCTGCGCGGCGACGGGGACCGCGGTCGACCTGCAGGCGCGTGCCGGCGGCGGCAGCGGACGCCACCAGGCATAAGAGTATGCGTGCGTGCCCAACCGCAGGCCCGACCTGCAGGACCTGCAGTTTGCGCTGCTGCAGGTCGTTGCCTGAGAGTGCACTGCGGCCCCGCACACTC
>BOPP01000036.1:6082251-6095233 GCA_017312745.1 Gryllus bimaculatus
CCGCCTCACACAACGCTAATCGTATGCTTCTTAAAGCGCAGCTTTCGTGAGAAAATTTTGGGAAGTTCGTTGCCGTAAGTGCTGCTGTGCTAAATTAGAATATGCTAATACGTGTTATTCGGGCTAAATTGCTTTAATGCGAACATTTTAGGCTCTGGTATTTGTCGAACGAGTACT
The DNA here is from genome assembly GCA_017312745.1 of Gryllus bimaculatus. Taxonomy (NCBI): domain Eukaryota; kingdom Metazoa; phylum Arthropoda; class Insecta; order Orthoptera; family Gryllidae; genus Gryllus; species Gryllus bimaculatus. Next base: position 6,082,429 of record BOPP01000036.1, read on the forward strand.
TCTAGTTACATTTTTCGTATACATTAATGCAGGAATCCATTTTCTATTTAAAATAACTCGTATAAATGTTTTTCTGTAATTTTATATTTCAGCCAGTAGTGATCTCCTAACGCGGGTACTGTGTTTATTCTACAATATTGTTCCTCACTTTTAATTTCATACGTGTTATTGCGAATTGGAAATAATGTTGTTTTATGTTTTCGTAGATGAACGTGGTGTCGGAAATATTATATTATTCTCTGTTTTTTTTCTTTTCTATTCAGATAACAATTTCCATTGCGAAGTTTTATTTACTGTTTTCTAGAGAAATCTATTCAAAACGCATCTTATTTCATTGCAATTTATGATCAATACAATTAAGATTTAACTCACTACATCAAATCTAAAATTCCCGGAATAAGACAGGAAATGGTATTTAATTGCTCTTGCGAGGAAAAACTTGAAGTGTGGACAAAATGAAATAACTAAGATAAAACTTTGCAGGCAAGTGGCCTTACAATCCCAATCTTTGGTTTCCTCCATCGTGAGTTGACCCAATTTCGTCCTACTTTGGAGCGAACTGATTGCGGAGTCGCAATGCGGAAACCACAAAGAAGCATAGGGTTTCTTGTGGAGCGCCGATGCGAGGGAGGGAGGGGAGCGGGCTCCATCAATTCGTGCGGTCTTGGCGATAAACGTTCTTACTGCGCGGCCTGTTACCGAAGCGCCGGCTCATTATGTATGGGTATCGCTGTTGCGAGCGGTTCGATCACCGCGGGCAGGCGGTCGCGTGGGCGGGACGGGGGGCGCGGAGGGGCGTGCCCTGTCCCGCATTCAGGGCCGCGCGCGCGCTGGGTGTGCTGCATGTGTTGAACCATCCGCGGATTTGTTTCCCGGTTGGGTTTTGTAGGGTTAAGGGGTGGTTACATATCAGGGGAACTGTACAGTCTCCCGTTTTAAAGGATTCAAAATAATACATGCGAATGTTAGGTGGGTTTGTCCGTGATTTGAGGTTCGTGGTAGAAATTAATGTAGTTTTTAAATTGATCAAAAAGTCTACAATTAGCGAGTTGACGCATTGAAATTTTCCACGTTTGTTTAATAATTAATATAAAAAAATGACAGGAGAGCCATATTAATGGAGATTTTTCTTGATGACATGTTGAAACAAAGTGTAAAGTTCTATTACCTTTACCTCGAGCATCTAAAAACGAATTTGAAAGTAACGCAGAGGCCACTCAGCTGACCTTAGTTTGGTTCAGCCAGGTGCAACACAAAAAGCCCTCTAGGGATGAAGTATTTCACGTTCGGGAAATCCAGGAAAACAGACGGGTCCCTGACTATGGATGGAAAAAAGTAAATGCAGGATTGGAAATACTTTTTAAAGGAGTCATTCTAACCAATAGCCTAAAAACGATCACTCATTTTTAAAACTATTTCTCATTGACATTTAATTGTTGCAATTATTTTCAAAATTCATCAATTAATTTTTATTTACTGTAGGCGCATTGTGTACTTACATACTGTATTGTGGTGGATTATAATCTAATATAATTTTATATATTTATCATTTTTTATTCATTTTTATTTTCTGGAAATGATGTCGTTGAGAATTTAAAATTGAAATCCAAAATTACTTTTTAAAGAGTATTTTATGTTTAATGCTGACATTTCTCTGCTAATAGATGGACAGGAATTCTATTCTCTGAGAGTGACCTCTGATCATGTAATCAAGATTGAATTACTGCATTTAGCTTGCATGGCAGGTATCGCAGTAGCAGAAGGGATATGCAGTCGCCCCTCACAGAATGGCATAAAGCTGGGACGATGTAAGGGGGGCGGAGCCTGTTCAATCCACCTGCACGCCCGTGGGGGTTGGGCCAGCGAAAACACTGCACTCCACCTGGCCAATAGAGTTGAAGTAAACCAGCGGCCCCCACACTTCGCCGCACGCACAGCTTTTGCAACCACCCGTCCGCCCTCCCTCCCAGCTGACCTCCCACCGCTCGACCTCCCTTCCCTCCCTTCCCTCCTCTCGCCGCTTTCCCCCTCCCTCGCCCTCCCTCGTCCTCCCACGCCCTCTTGCGTTTTCCCCTGCCTTCTCTCGCTCTCCCACATCCTTCCTCGTCATTTTTCCCCATTCTCGCTTTCCCTAGTTTTTCTGCCTCGCCCTCCCCTCGTCCTTCCTAAGCTTTTCCCGCCGCCCTCTCTTGCTATCTTGACGCTCTCGGTTCGCCGTTCCCCCGTCCTCCCATGACCTCCTGTCCCGCCTTCGCTTTCCTCTTCTTCCCTCGCACTTCCTTGTTCTCCCTTGCCCTCCCTCGTTTTCCCTGCGTCTTTCGCCCTTCCTCGTTTTCCCTCTCCGCTCCCGCTTTGCACCCACTCAATCCTGCTATCGCTTCGCTTCCACTTCGCCCCTGTTCGCCGAGGTGGTCCCCTCGGTCTGGCTCTCTCCCGCGTCGCTCTCCTCCCTCGCCCTTCCATCCTGCCACTTCAATTGGTGCCGCTCCACCACTCGCTCTCCTTTCTCTCCACCCACTTGCCCGCCCCCGCCCTAGCGCCATACGCCGGAAACCCACCCAGAGCCAACCCACGGCTCAATGGCCGCGTCCAGGCGTGCATATTGATTTTGCCCTGCGGTGGATAATTAGCGATTTGCTGTTTAGTGGGCGCATGGGCGGAGGCCAGGGACGCGGTCAGCAGGTCACCGCCGTCACCTTATTCCCCAGCAAAAGGCATTCAATTAACAAAAAAAATTAGCAGGTGCACCTTTCACCAGTAAAAGCAAGTATTTTTTGATGATGTCTATTTTTCCCCGCCTTGAGAGAGAATTATTCAGTAGATGATGTTGTTACATTTTGCCTAGTTCAAATTGCAAACTAAACTAAATTTTCTAAAAATAATTTATTTTTTACAATTAAATGAGAAATAAATAATCGACCCAAGGAAGGGTTTTGTGAGAACCATGCTGGGATTTTGTCGACTTACTCTTAACCTAGCATCCTGATTATTTTTTAAATTAATAAATTACGACTATGTAGTTGTCTTTATGTTTCGGACACACGAGACGTATTTATGACTTTAATTTATATCATGCTTGCTCATCTGGCCCTCTGGTACTTAGTTTTGTTGTACTTATACGCGTGAATTCTTCCAACCCATGAACACAAGGCGACTTTGAATTAATAAGTTCTCTGAATGGCTTTTTAAGCTGTTCGGCTTATTCATAGTGTGTGCGTGCTTTACTACTAATACCTTACTGAAAATGCTCTTTGACCGTTATCTCGTTCTCTCTCCACGAGGAAGGTAGCTAATGATTTGAGCCGCTCTGCCGCGGATTCGCAATCGGAGCTAACGCGTTACAGTCTTGCCATTCGACTCTGAGTGCATCCGACATCGTTACCGGACTGGCTAATGGCGGGCATCTTAGTCGCATCCTAAATAGCTATCAGTTACACGTGGACTAATCCATTGCGTTTGTGACGTGCGCGTATTGGTAGAGTTACTTCATTCAATTATGAATTACAGTTTCTGTCCCTGAACTAATGAAACACAATGTTGTTGTTCAAATTTCAGTGTCAAAACAAAACAAAGTTTCTTAATTAAGAGTGGAATTATAAAACTAGGAAACTCGATATTGGCTCAGAATTTTGTGAATGTAAACGAGGCAATCATAACATGTTTTTTTATCTTCGGTATATTCACTGTAAAATTGCATACATATAACAATAATGAAAAATTAAGAGAATTCAGTACTAAATATCATTCACAAATATCTATATTAATTGCATGAATGTTTGGATGTGACCTTTGTGACATAATTAACTTTAGTAGAAATGGGGCGTTGTGTTAATACAGTTCCTGGAATCTGTGTCAGCGAAACACTTTCGTGGAATATCTCGTTTTATTAAGAAGGTACACGAAGAGTAAGTAATTGGTGTGATACGATCAATCAAATTTCAAATGTATCATACTGGCTTTAAAGGCAATCAAAGTGTATTGAAATTGTAAACGTAGCTTCAGGCTAATCCTTTATATCACGCTCCATTTTCGAGTGACTCGATACCAGACGTTTTCTGCTGTCATTGGCGTTGAATACAAGCGCTCCCAACTAGTAATTGCATTTCTACTTAACTTCATTCGTGTTAGGCGAATGATGAAGATACCGAAATATTGACCAGTAGATCGGTAATCGATGTCTGCTTAATCGCCAAAACATTTATTTTCCATCAACCTGCCTTTTGTAAAGGGCATGTGAAAGTGTGAATGTCCATCTTCAGCCGTTCAGATCACTTCCTTTAGTTATAAAGAGATGGTTATTTTTTGGAAATTTTCTACTATTTTACGTAAGGCTTCGCTCAATGTTTTGTTGAAATTATATTGGACCTGCTTTGACAAGATAAATGTTAATTTAATTTATTCGATACTTTAATCGTTATTTATATTTATTGCAAGACCCATTGTTTCGAGACAAAAAAATGCATTTATTGAATGAGTATTTGTAGTTCTTCATATCTAACGGAAGCTTTTTTACTCTTGTGACTGAGATGTTACGCGTATTCTATACACTAGAATTAACACTGCGAATAGTACACAAATGTGAATGAAATTATTATTTCTGCAAATATTACTGAGCTTTTTATTGAACGGGAAGAAATGAGGTAAAATATACTTTAATTTGTAGGTCTTACGTAATTAACATTTTTACGACAATGGAATTATAATAAGAAGTTCGAGTTTTTAACTTCAAATGGAAATTGTCTTGACGCTTGTGTTAAATTTGTAGTCTGACTAGGATTAAGTTCAATTTCTGTAATTACAGATATAAAAAAAAAGTACTTTCCACAGCTTATGTTCGAACATTATTTTACTATTTTTATACTCGTGATTACGTTCCAGGTTGAAATAAAAACAATCGAACTCGCAATTCCTCACGGGTCCTGGCGCCCAACACTCTCCCAAACACGGGATTCGATTTGCGTCCGCCGCCGGCCGGGTGGAGCGCTGGCGGCGGCGCCCGAGCGAGTGCCACGCCCGCCGCTCGCCTCCGCGTTAATGGCGAGATTCATTACGTTCTAAACAGGAATTTGCGTCAACAATCAACGCGGCTTCACCGCGCCCCGCGCGCGACCTGTGCTTGCGTCGCGCCCTCTGGGGTCGCGGGGCGGGAGGGACGTGCGAACGACGAGCCCCAGTCGCACGCCCAGCGCCTCGCAAGGCGGTTGAGGAGCAGCGTTGCCTCGCGTACCAGGATTTTAGGGAAGATACCATGATGTATCAGGATGAAGACATGCTGGAATGTTTCAATATCAGGATTTTAAGTCTACGGTATATGATGGTGTACAATTTATGATTCGTTTGATATTTTCTTATTCGATTTATGTCGGGCACCAATATTACAAATATCTATGAAATAGATGAAAACACTGCCGTAAAAACATTACGGTGACATAGGGTAGTCTTTTTTCTAACATGTACTATGGTAGAAAAGGATAGAATGTTTCATTTTTTTAAAATTTAGTGTATCGATATAAGATGAATCGATATCAATTTAGGATTAACGAACTTCCTGTGCATGTGAAAACAATAGATTAATAATAGTTGTAATATGACAAGAATTTTAGAATTCAAAACAGTTGTCATCAGTATCCGCAATTTTAGTGAAATAACCAGGATTTTGAAGGTTGATAACGGGATATACATTTAATAACCTGGAAACGCTGTTGAGATGAATGAAGGTGTTCTAATGAAGCAGCAGGAATGATTTCGTACAGCAGTTATTGCTGTTTCTCTTCATTATATTTTCTGCTAAGCCCAATCAGCGTCCGACCTGGCTTGCTCCGCGACCCGGGACCCCCTCTCGTTTGTGTGTGTGTGTGTGTGTGTGTGTGTGTGTGGCAGCGGGGGTGGCGTGTAAACGACGAGCGTCGGTCGCACGCGCAACGGAGGAGTCGCCGTGCATCTCGCGAGGTGGTTGAGTTGATGCACAAGGTCTCGTCGTCATGAAGCAGCTGAAATGATTTCATTCAGAAGTAACGGATGGACAATTCTTCCAACGTTCATTTTGCTGTCTAGATTAGAGTGAGAACACTACATTTCTTTTATAGCAAATTTTATTAATTACATTTTTGTAATGTAATTGATGCCCTCATATCCTGTGCCATTGATTTTTCGTTTCTTACATTGAAATCATTCCTAGTTCGTTTTCATTAGAGCTAATTGACGATATTTCGACGAAGACGGCATTATCCTTATTTTATTTGCTCATAAGAATAGCAAAATAAAACATTAATTTGAACTGTGTGTTAGAGGGAGAACAATATTGTTTTAGATCGAAAGTCACAATATCATGCTTAAACATCATACACACCGGTGTCGTAAAATGTGAGGTATTTTCCTGTACTTCGAAAAAAAACAACAGTTTAATGAATTTACTCAGGTCTGCAACTGTAACAATAAAGTATAATCACACTATATTAATACAGTGCAAAATAAATTTCCGTAAAAATAATATTTCGTGTTTCTGATAAATAAATATTTTCCTCTGTTTCCTTCAGCCCCTGAGGACAACGCGGTAACTGAAGGGTATCCATGCGCTTATAAAACATGATGCCGTTTTGGCGCAAAGTGTATGTTAATGTTAACAGAGAAATGTTGATCAGTGTTTTATTTTAATTTGCGTATTTACTGATAAAATTAATTGAAACGTTTGCATTAAAAAAATAGACTGTTTCTTTTACTAACGTAAAGTAATGCGAGTGAATTCCCTCCCGGTCGTCTGCTCTATTTGATGACTTTCATGAATACCGTAATTGGTAATACAATCGTCTTGCAATAATGTTGTCTGATTTGATTACGTAGGCTTCCGCGGCTGGATTTTGTATCTTCTGGAAATGTGTATGTTGCTTATATCTTGGTCAGGTATATTATCTAAGATCATAAAATGCGTCAGTCTTAAAAAGAGTGAACGTCATTACATTAATTAGTAAGAAGTACAATGTTAGACATTTCTGTGTATGATAGCAAAAAGTAGCAATAAACCCATCCGTGTATGAAAATGGACAGGTCACGCGTATACTCCAACCGCATCACACACAAACTCGCTTCCTTGGAATCGATCCCGTTCGACCGACGCCGACTTCTCGCCAAGGCGTCGTGACGCATCCCATTATGTCCAGTGTCGTCCATAAATGAAAGGAAGAGGAAGCAATGAACGTGACCGAATACAAAAGCGAAAAGACCACTTACATTTCAGCCAAGACACGCCCCCAGAAAAGACCCTTGCTCTGCAATTGGTTCCGATCGACCTCCCCCCCTCCCCATTCATTGGACGATACGTCGTGTGCCATCGCTTCGGATCGCGTCATGTCGCGTGGCGGCCATCTCGGCGCGCTTTAATTGCGGTCTATCGGCGCGCGCGCGAATTATGTAGGGAGCGTGTCGCGTGGCGGCTCGGCCGTCACCGGCGTCGGCGCCGCCGCGATGTAATCTCGACGCCTAATGACGCGTGGCGGGGCCAGCCCCATCGCGCCGCCCCCCTCGTCCGCTAATTACGCGTGGCGCTGTGCTCCCGGCCCGCGCGTGCCGGCGCGCGCGCGGCGGTGTTGATTTATTCATCGGGAGCGCGAACGCGCGGCGACTGTCGCGCTTTGCCTTCTTTCACGCGCGTGTATTATTAAGCCGTGAGTGTTCGCGGGCGTGTTTTACTCGGAGCTTTCGTTGGGCTGGCCGGTTGCTTGGTGAAAGGTTGTTTGTTTTGGTGGAAGATTTTCGTGTTTTTGCTTGGAGCGCGTGTTATTGGGAAGACCAGCTTTTCGTGTTTTAGTGTAGAGAAAGGATGACGTAGGTGCCAGAAAAGTATTTCAATGGGGATTTGCTGTGTGTTTTTACAAATGTCTGTCTGGCTTAGATTAACGTGAAATAGGTTTCATTTTTTGAAAATCTAGTTTCTGGTGTAAGTTATGTCCTTCAAACATGCAGGTTTATCTAGATAAGACTTATGTTCCACTCAATGTGGCCATATCTATTTAGTAAACTCTTGACATTGATTCTATAATTCACTGTTTGTTGATGAAGTGTAGGATAAAAAGCACAAAATCGAAATAGTAGCGGCTGTTCGCTGTGATAATAATATATTATCTTTGACAGTAAACTTTATCGGTAAAGTGTATCTTTAAACACACACGTATCTTTGTTTTGTCTAACATCACTTAGTGCTTGGAAAACTAATGATTTCCCTTAAGTGGTTCAGTCCGTGAACTGGTAATACCACACATGTTTGTTAAAAGTTGCCCTTGTATTACTTAAATACTTGTGACAGTGATAAATGTGAATGAAAAATGAAATATTTTATGAAGGTAGGAAATAAGAGAAACTCAGAAACTTTGCTTTTTCAGTCATTAATGGTATTCTGTATTTAGAATAAAGTTCACGTGACATATAGATTACTTAAAACTTATGATTTTCGTAATTGTAAATGTGAGATTTATCTGTTGTCTCACACAATTGTTAAAAAAAAATTAGGATAAAATTTTGGCTCCTTGCAATTGTGTCCGGAGAGTATTTTATAACATAAAAACTTCCATTATTTTAAAGTGTATTTATAAACGTTCATCACGCTTCATTATTTGATATTTTCATAATTTGGTTAAATGCAATTTTTTAGCTTTTTGACCCATGTCCTTTGTCCGTTGTTAAGTAAATTGGTTGATGAGCATTAATTACTTCAATTTGTTAAACTTAGCGACAAATTCCGCGCCCAAATGCATATAAGTAATTAATTAGTGCTAACGAAGTATATTTATTGTGCCTGTATGTTTGCAGATTCATTCTTGGAAAAACTATTGGAAAATAATTCTGCATGTGATTATCCCTCGCGAGAATATAATTAATTTATTTTCATTAAATATAATTATATTTTGGGTCGTGTAACTCGATGTGCATCATTTGCAGAACTCTTCATTTGGGCTAATTGTGACTGCGGCGATACGCCAACTTCCTGAAACATATTGTAGAATTCCAGCGAATTCGCAAAACATTTTGTGAGAAAAAACAAAAAGAAAAAAAAAAGAAACATATTAAAACGACCCCTAACTTTTTGTGCCGTTCCCTCTGAATGGGATATACAAATAACATCCGCCATCGTTATTATTTGCAATTACTGCTTCATTAGGACGGGAAGCTTCGTCACGTGGTCTTTTCGCGTGTGGGCGGTCGCACAGTTTTGCCATTGGGTGGTGTCCTTTGGACGCCCCGCTCGCCCGCCCTGCCCACACCGCCCGCCCCGTTCGATCCCGCCTGGAGCCAGCGATGCTGTCATGAAGGAGGGGGAAGCCGTAATTAGCATCGCTGGCCGCGAGATGGCGTTGGGGGCCCTCCCGATCGGTCGCTCGTGTTGGCCGGGAAGTTCAATTTGGGCATTGTCGTGTAACCGCGGCTGCGCTGGGCGTGGAGTGGTTGAGGGCGGAGCGAGGTGGCTCACGGAGGGGAATAAGGTAGGGCGGCGTCGGGCGAAGCGGGCCGAGTCGGAAAGGAGCGGGGGGCTGCGGTGCAAGTCCGGGCGGCGTGGTGTGGAGTGGAGCGGGTGGAGGTGTGGGGGGTAGTAGTAAACATTGTCTCCGCTGCGCTGCGCCCCGCCCGCCGCGCCGCCCGTGGACGCTGTGCTGCGCTCAGCTAGTGGGAGCTGCGTGTTGTAGGAGCTCGTCGGGAAAACACTCCCATGGTGATCTGGCGAGTGTGGTTGATTGTCGTAAGGATCAACGTTAGTTTCATTTCACACTACCCAGCTCAGCGCAAAATTTCCTTACTCCCACTTTTGCTTTTGTTAAATGAAAATTATTGGTGTAAGATTATCTTCGCAAAAGGTACTCCAATAAAAAAAATTGCTGTGTTTTTATTGGGTGATAGAGCAATTAATTAATACGCTTACGGGGCAGCTATTCTGAGTTTACTAGCCAATCACCCCCCCCTTTTTTTCTCAGTGATGTATTTGATACGAACAAATGTTGTTAAAAAAACATGCGTTCACATTTCCTTTCAAAACGGTGAAGGTTTAACTAGTAGAGGACATCCCATTACTCTGCTGCTATTTTTGTCTTAAGTACTGTGTGCACCGTACATCGTTAATGGCGCCGCCTTGAAGACATTGAAGAAATCCATTACTTGCTGCTTGCTTTTTTCATTGACCATTCAAAGCTCGGTGAATGAATTGTAGAGTTTCGGGTAATGTGATTCCATCAGCGATGCAATGAGTATTCCCAATGAAGCTTAGCAATTGAAATCCAATTTTTTTTTTGTAACTTATTGTATCGATTGGTATTTTGTGGACGTATTTTTTCTTCGGATTGATTTCAGCGACCTTCACTTTTGGTCATGTTCTTTTGATTCTTTAGTGAAATCATTATTTCGATTGTTTAATTTACTTCTCAAGTTTGTTAATTATCGTTCGGATAAGTTTCTACTGGAAATATTTCTTAATGTGTTAGGCAATACTGGAAATGCTTAACTCACGCGCAAGCTGATACATTGACACACGGAGGCAAAAATGTACAGCGCTGTATGGACGTGAAACGTCGTACGCTTGCTGTGCATGTACACACATGAATACGTTTGGATACCTCGTGCTGCATAGTTACACACAGCAAGTGTGAACTAAATGTATGAAGTTTTAAACATTTTCAATTGTTTTGTTGTTGTAATGTTTTTTAAATGCTACAGAATTGTATAGCCAACGTTTCTCTTCATCAATGAAAAAAATAAATTTTTTGTGTATATTTATTTCTGGATTGAGTTGTTTATTTGTATGCTGTATTCTGAATTCAGATAAAAGATATGTTTTATATTTTCCTCCGCGTTCTATCGACATCGTCCGTTTCTGTTATACAGTTGAGAGTGCAGAAAGTAGATGCGACGGTCGTTTATCAATCTCAACTCTCCATTCCTGCGCGATTTCTCGAAAAAGCCAACGGCTTCCTGATTAATTTAAGTTGTTAAGACTTCTTATCGCAATGAAATTGCCGCCGGAACTTTGTCGCGGCGGGCGGGCCGGGAGCGCCTTCCGCGTGAAAATGCGAAACACATTTAATTATTCGGAGTTTAGAGTATTCCGAGAGAATGCCTCGGAACAAAACGTAGGTGTCACCGCCAGCTTCAGTCGACGCTTCCGCGTTTCACTAGGCGAAGCCGGGGGCGGGGGGTGCCTCCGCCCGCGTTGGTTTGAGACGATTTCCATCACTCCCTGTTTGGAGGAGAAATCTACCGGCCGTCTGCTCTGATCGGTAGGTTTCCGTGGTTTCTCCGACCAATACCGGGTTAATGCCGGCGCAGTATCTTAACAAACAGGTCACGGATCGCGTGCTGATCTCTTTGGCTCTATCTCCTCTCCTCACACACATTTATACTTACATGCACTACACTACCACACATGCAGATGCCGGGAGGCCGGGCGGGAGTTAAGAGCCTGTCTCGGCTGGGACTGTGCCCCGCTGCTGGAAAAGTGTCGGCTAACCTGGTAACCGACAGGTTTCTAGATCGGTGCCGGAATTCACTATGCAGCGGGGGAAGATCACCGCCTCATTCCGAGGAAATCGTGTACAGCTAACGGGACTAAAGGCCTTCGCAGGTGACGCGCTTAGACACAGATCAAGCAATGAATGTATAACTCCCTCCGTCGCGCCTGCTGTTTTGAATCAAAAGGGAAACTCACCCTTTCCTCGGACTACCAACGAAGTGCTATATTTCTTGAAAACTTCGTTTGATAACTCAACGCTCAGGATGTGTGAAAGCTTCTATTTTGTTCCATTCAGTGCTAATTTTGGTCATATTCGTGAATAATTTCATCAGTTTTTTTCAGCCTCGATGTCGCTACGGCTGTCAATGCACGTAATAAAAACTGTATATGTAAAGACAGTATATAATGTATTTGTAAACTGTTTCATGATGAATTATAAAAGAATAGACAAATATTTTAATGAAAAATCAATTAAATAGTTAACAGTTTTTAAATGTTCATATGACTCGTGTCATTAATGTGAATGTTCACTATATGAAAACATTCGTCTACACTTAATCGTTCTTCCGAGTTACTCTAGTTTAAAAATGTGTGCACTCTCCTTTATTTTCAAATGTTATTCATATTTGAAACTGTATTCATTTGTGTTGATGTAGTGGTATATACAGTCATAGTTTTGTCGCGAGAACATGATAAATCATTGATGTACTCACTTAACACGCTGCAGTGAAGACACGTGCTGTACTGTACACCTCTGTTTGTGTAGTAGTACTCAGGAAATTAAGCGAATCATTCGATTAGAGTCGATAGGAAAACAAGATGAAGCCGAATGGCCTGCGATAACATTAGCTACATGATCACAGGAATGAAGCGAAGCATATACAATTAGAGTTACCCAATCAACGTAGTGTGAGGAAATATCGACTGCCCGTAGTTACGAGAATGTCTCTTTCGATTAATCAGTTGCCTACAATTAAGCTGTCCAATGGAGGAGCATCTGATGAGTAAATGTGGGATCATTGCCTTCACGAATGTATTTCGGAATCGGCGATTTATTATTTATCGCTCGGCGTTGTTATTGAGGATCAACACATTAAAACAAAATTATATGATGTTGATCTTAAAATATTTCAAGATAATAATTTATTAAAATACTTTTTTTCTGTAGAAACAGAAACGTCATTATAAACTGAAGGGCAATTATTTTATTAAAAGTGTATTTAAGAATGAAGAATGTAGTAAATATTCCATATGTTTTAATAATGTTAATTAGAAAGATAAGTATATATATATATATATATATATATATATATATAT
>BOPP01000036.1:6101988-6118321 GCA_017312745.1 Gryllus bimaculatus
CCAGAGATTAACTTATCATACCGGTGCGCTGCCACCTTCATCCTTCGTTGTTATTAATTCTGATCCTTTTTAATCACAGACGTTTTCGTGCCGCTTGAGAATTAAAAGTCCGATTCATCTGCACACTTCGAAGGGCTGTGGCTTGTAAAGCCTCTCCTCGCTTTTAAACGCTATTCGTTGCTTCAGCGGAGCTCTGAAGGCACGTGCAATAGCGTTCCTTTAAAAGAAACTACTTTCAGTTTATTTATTGCTTTGATCTAAGGATTTCGTAATAGAAGTGGTATGAAAACCGTTCTGTTGTTTTGAATTTTTCTCCAGTAAAGCAGCGATCCTGTTAGTAATTTTAACGAGAAAACAAGAGCCTTTCTGTTAATTCATGTGTTCATGCCCAAATCGTGGGTTTTTCTAAACATAGGATAAAAAAATGGGAAGAAAAACGTGCAAGTTAAATTACTAACGATATTATTAATGTTGCAAATTCCTAAAATTGCCACAAAAAATTTCATGTCTTCACGTTGCCCTTGTACTGAACTGTCTCATTTAAACGTTGCGACAATGAAAACAAAGTTGAATCTGTTTTTAATAAGTGATGGAAGAATGTTTTTGGGAAAATATACATTGCTAACGCACTGAAATTGTACATGCGCAAATAGAGTTGAATTTGCTATGTTCATGAGATTGAATATTTAATTAGAATAAACTTTAGATATTGTAGTAGTGTTCTTCTGTTGCGTCAACGTGACGTGTGTTTATAATTAACCGTTTTCTTCTTCGCCCCCATAAACATGCGTGGCGCGGAGAGGAGCTGTGGACCAGCCTTGAACCCGCTCCAGAGCGCATCACTCTCGGAGCTTGAGGGGCGCTCCTGCCGCCGCCGCGGGCGGTGCGAGGCCCTGGGCCCGTGTCCTCGCCCCGGCGCGTCGAGCGCCGCGCAGGCCGCCGCAATTGCGGTAGGCGCTTCCTCGGTCGCTCATTAATCTCGCCGGAGACGTCCCCGCCCCCCGCCCCCGCCCCGGTCGCGCACAGCCGCCCGTCTCGTCGCGTCACCAGGGTCGCAGGGGGGAGGGGGGAGGAGGGAGGCGCGTAGGGCTTCATTGTGCCGTTCGCCGCCATGCATCACCCGAAGGCGGCGGAGGCGGTGGGGCGTCCGAATCACCTATTGACACGCGGCCGCGACAATGCGCCGCCGCCATATTGTAGGCCCCGGGCGCATAGCCGCGGCCCCCGCGTGCTCTCCCCAGGCCGCTGCGGGCGGGGGCGGCGGCGGCCCGAGAGCCGGAGTCCTCTCCGCGGAATGGAACAGCTTATTCCAAGGGGCCGATCGCCATGAAAGCATAGGCGAGAGACGGCGGGGCATGTGTAGAGATCGTGGCCACCTCTGGGAGTTTTGAAAGATTGCGTAGTTAACGATTTTATAATTAATATTTTATTTCCGTAAATGCACTGTTAATTCTTTTTCACCTGACAACATGAGGATTGCTGTACGCGTTTTGGGAAGGGGCGCTCCAAGCCATCTTGTACCTGTAATAATCAGCACAAAATTGATTGTAATTGCATTAAAATGCGGTCATTACTCTCGTATATTTTAAAATTCCCTCCGGTCATATTGCCTTTATTTATTTGTAGTAAATACGTAATGTAAAAATAAAAGCTTGATGCAAATGGGCCTCCAAGATATTTCACCCTCCTTTCTTTAGGCTTCGCATGCCTATGCATGTCTCTCATGTAACACATGTATCAAGAGAGAAAGTAATCACATTACAGTCCTTAGGAGGTCAAGAGTACGGTTCAACAGTTTTCCGGATTCCTTAACAAAGGAGATACTCCATTTTGAAACATGAATGAGAAGCATTCTAAAAATTATAATTGATTACTGTTTACGTAAGAATGAAAAAATACGAGATACATCAATTTTCGAAATACACTCTTCAAGTTTCCGATCCTGACAGAAATGTGATCGAGTTGTTGAGCAATGATTAATCCGCTAGTTCGTAAGTGTTTTACCTGCTCTTCTCTACTAAAGTAATGAGTAACTTGTATATCCTGTGTTTTTTTGAACCTCGACGCCTCTCTATTCTGATAGATTTCAAGTTATCTTTTTTTATGAAATTTCAAATTGTTAGGATTATTACATTTTGGGCTTGGAAAAGCCATTACTCTTCTTGTAGCAAACGAAAGATACAACCTCGATTTATTACAAAAAGACACGATATTAACTGAACTACTTTTGAGTGCCATTATTCATGTCTTCTCATGTGAAAATTAATATTCTTTATTTTGAAATATCGGGTTACATATCCTTGTTAAATTCCACTTGTCAGTTCGAAGGGATCCCCTGAAGCCTTGCCTTCAAGGCCTGAAGCCCCCGCGCGCCCCGCGCCCCGCGTAGCAAGCGGCGCCACTCGCCGCGCCATGCCCATGTCGCGGCCTCGTGCTGCTCCCCCGAGTCCGCCAGCACCGATTATTGCGTGCCCAGCCCGCGCACGGCGCTCGCGCCCTGCTTGCCTCGCCCTGCGCCTATTCGACCGCGACGACCGGGGCTCTAGGCGTGGCATTTGATAATAGCACAATTGGTAAAAGCAACCGCTAAAATGGCCGCCCCCTTTCTGGTAGATTGTCAACATTGTGAAGTCCCTGTTCGGAAAATCACAATCGTGAGTTGAGAAAACCTGGCATTGCATTTTTATGTAATTGGATAATAATATAGCACATTTAAACTTCGTGCTGTAGTAGCAAATTATAAGAAGGTCAATTCTGTTTAACACTACGTTTTTTCTTTTTCATATTTTTCCTTGTTGAAAAAAAATTTTTTTGATTTGAACAAGGCAACGTGTGACGTGAAAATGAACACTGAAATTCGATTAGGCAACTTAAAACTGCTCCAGCAAGGGAACACCTGACTGCCGTGAAGGGTTACCTTACATAGTATATCCGTGATTGCAATTTCTAGACGTACCCTGAATGAGTGGGCTTTGCTGGCCTTACTCGAAAAAAAAATAAAAAAAAAATGAATTTCTGACAATAGTTAGTAGCACCATTATTTATTAATAAATAGAAATGTAGGTATTTTTTTGGCGCTTGATACCTTTCAGAATTCCACTGTACTTTGTAATCATTGCACTTCAACCCAATATTGACGATATACTTCCTACTTTCCCTGCTATTCGTATTGAATAGTTTTACTCACGCTTAATACTGTTATCTTATTTATTTATTTTTGTTTGTGTAGCTTTATATCAGTCTCTACATTGTTTCAGTGTCTTCATCCCTTTTGTCGGCTGGCGACCATTCGACTGCTTGCGACTGTCGCATTCCCAACCTCAAGACCCTCTCCCTTCCCCTGACCTTCCTTCGCTGCTTGCCCGCGCCCTCGTCCCCCCCCCCCCCCCAACACCCCGCACCGTCCGTGCGGTGGGCATTGTCTCTGCCTGCCCGAGTTAAACCGGCGAACTTGTAGTGGCGAGAGACGGGCGGCGGCGCACGAGAACGAAAGTCACTTGCGGTATGCCGAGTTACCGAGAATCCTCATATTCCGCATACGCTAGTTGCGTCTGGCAGCACGAGATTCCGTTCACTTAGGAACTTGAGCGGGAGTCGTTCAGCCGCGCGCGCGCGCTCCTCCCGCCTCAGCGGAATCTCCAATTAGCCCCTCCCCCCACCCCCACCCCATACACCGCGTATGTGTGCGGGCGTGGCGCGGGCGTGTGTGAGAAAGGGGCGGGGCGGGGCCGGGCGTGAAGGCCTAACGTCTGCGTCTCGCTTCCCGAGTTGAGAGTTGATGGGTCTCTCTACACGTGTCGCGAGCTTTCAACGTTCGTTTCGTGCCGCTGTGCGTTTCGCGGGCGCCTGCGTCTTGATCTAACTTGCGCCGCGCCGACGTCTCTTGTCGCGCGTCCGCGCTCGGCGGTTGACGCGCCTCCGCCGAGTTTTAACGGTTATGAAGCCCACGTGAGAGCACTCGGGGCGGAGGCGAGAATGTGCCCCAACCTAAGGGCGTGCGCAGGCACGTGCGAGAGCGGCCGGGTTTCGCTGTGTTTATTTGAAACTTTGCAAGTTTCTGTCTGGCGCTGGAACTGCGAAATGCGAATCAGTTGGGAGAGATGATGAAGACGTATCTTTCGAGACGAGGCAGGAGAGAGATCGTTCCGGAGGCGAAGTCAGAAGAAACGCCTACAGCGTGTATATGAATTCCTAACTTTATCCGGGGGAGTTCATACAGCGTATATTTAAAATTACTTTATGATTTTGTGGAGGGTTTTAATTAAATTCACATTTTAATCTCATTGTATTTTGCGTTTATATGCAAGGGGAACGAATAATTGCTCCAAACCAATGTCAATAATTTGTTAGATAAACTGTATTGTAGAAACTTTTAAAACGAAACATTCTCGAATGATTAATTATTCCTAAAATGTGTAGAAACGAACCGTTGATATCAGTCCTATCTCGTTGCTAGATTTTTGTGTGTCATCTTTTCAAAATTATTTACACTTAAATGATAATTTGGAATGGTTGATTTTATAATTACCTATTGTTTTTCTTGATGAATATGAGTATTTTGAAAGCATCAGTAAATATTCCATGACAATTTCTGTACTACGACTCAATTCTACGACTACCTCGAAATTCAAACAAAGCCCACGTATCATCGCAAGTGGCTCGTCGTACAATGGTTCACACGATGGCGTGGGACAGTAAGAAGATATGCCTCAACAAACTCACCAAGCTTCCGGCTGTTCGTAGATCTCGGTTTGAATGAATGTGCGGCTTGTCCTGTTACTTCATACGCCTGGTTCATATTTATGAAGAGCTTGGGGCAGTAACAAGTGAAGACGCACTTTTACCATAATCGAGATACTAACATTTATGGATAGCATGAGGCCTACAGTGGCTTTTCACGTTACTTCGCCAATCTTTTCAATGATGGGGCGGGCCACCGCAAAGCGTCGCATCAGCGCACAGGGCATCTTTGGACTCTGCCCACAAGGCCTCCTGTTTGTTTTAAGTACAGCGGAAGATGGCAGGCGTTGCTCGGAAGGCCTTGGCAGCCCGCTGCACCTCTTCGCTACCGGGTGCGTAAGGCCCATAAGAAAATGGACGCCTCCGATACGGGCTTACGAGAGCCTGGCGCGGGAAGAGCACAAGCAGCTCTTTATGTCGTTGTTCACCTCTGCTGGCGACGCTCTGATGGATAAGGTTATGCGGCGCTTATCTCCTGGCCTGGATCTATTGATAGCTTCTGCCGTTGTAACGGGCTTTCAGGGGACGGTTGAAAAACCCTGCATGCCTGGGCCGGAGCAACGGAAGCGGCTGGGAGGTTAGATAGCATCCTGGCGCTGTAGGGTGAAGACTCTTTTCGAAGCCTTCCTCCATGGGGGGGCGTAACCGCGTTGTATTGATGGCGTCGTAAGTTTTCTGCGCGCCCATCGCCCTTGTAGGGGGATTAATTTTTAAAAATTCATTTTATGAAGCCGCCCCGCTCTCCCGCGGCCCTCCGCGTCGTGCCTCCTTGAACGGCAGCGCTCATGGCGAGTGTTTTACAAGGCACGCAGCCACGCAGGAGAAGCCCGTGCGGTTTTTATAAGGCATCGTTACGAGAATAGGATTTCAAACGGCGTGGTCTGTTATTCTTCTTTTGCAACCCGCGGACTTTTTGTTACGCCTCGTGTGGACTCTCGCGTGGCGTGACGTGGCGGTCCGTGAGGGCGCGGGGCTGGTTGATGGACGGTGTTGGATTCCGGGTCGCGTGAGTGTAAAGGCCCCGCGTTTGACATTCTCATCCACATGTGCGTTTATGCGTCCGCGCGAGTGCTCTTTTGCCTTCCTCCCTCCCCCCCTCCATGTCGCCGACGAATGCACTCGCCCGGTAGCGCCCCCATTGCGGGCTCAGTTGGCCACCCAACGACCATCGCACATTGCGTGCGTGCTAGTAGGTTTATTCACTTTCAGATGAATATGTGCTATTTGATTGACGATGATGTAGAGATATTACATAAGCTATTGCTTGTGATAAGCAAGACAATAAAGATGACAGTTTTGTTTCTAATGGGGATCGCATGGGTCATATTCATGTGAGTCAGAGCGAAGAAAATTTGGATGATTACCTCATGAAAATGAAGTTGATTGCGACGGTTTCATTAAGATGGAAATAGCATCAAACCGCTGCATTCAATCTTGTGAGATGGTTTTGGATGAATACTCAAAAAACCCGACGTAGAAAAAAACGTCACGCTAATGTTAGCGTTATCATGCCAAGTTATATTTATTTGGTTGATTATTACCTAATGTGGTGTTTATTAGTTGGATGCAGCAGAGTTATCATGTAATATGTTATTTATGAATACAGTACCCCGTCTGTATGAAAAACATATTTGATTATGCAATTAGGGTTTGATTTCAAAGACTTTTTGCAAATCTGTGTTAATGTCAAATGATACTTGCTAGGTATTAAACCACTACCTAATGCGCGTTTGTGGTTACCGGAGTCTGCATATACACAAACAAAAGTAATAGCTGTAAGCGTAATTGGTGTTTACGCTTAATTATCATCAAAGCTTCAGTATCACTCTTGTTTTAGACGGATTTTCTTTCTATAATTTTCTAAGTTTTGCTCCAAAGTTCAAGTTATTGAGTAAAAAAGAAGTTGACGTTTTCTGTAAAAAGTGAAACTGATTATTCTCGGATAATAGTCTGGAATCTCAAGACATTCTTTACTCAGCACAAGGCTGCGTGGAAGGGGGTTGGGAATTCTGTTGGATTCTGAATCGTTTGTGTGTGGAGTTAGAAATCAGGGGCCAGCTTGTATCTACGGACCAAGACCCCTAGTCTTCTCTAGGTGCGCTTGTCTCTACGTACGAGATATAAATTTACATTACATTTCATTCTATAGAAATTGCGTTCGGTTGTCTATTCAGCGTGGGAAGTTTTATTATAACGTCGGCTCTTTTTCCTTACTTGAACAAAGTCCTCTTTTAGAATTAATTACCTGAAAAAAATTATTTGCCGTAGCATCTATACATAAATATTCATAGTTCACTCATCTTGAACATTTTTTCGTACATACCTAGCGCTCAAAATACACTCTTTGCGGTCAGGGAAATCAGAATTACTCCATATTGTCGTGGGAGTCTCCTTCAGTAGGTGTTATCGCTTCGATTTTAGAAATTAGTTTTAATTGAGGGAAATGCGGGAAAATGTATGCAGAGTTGTCTAAATTTTAAGAATCGTTTTGCGTATCAATGATATGTGAATATATTATTTTGAGTTTCAGCTTATTATTATTATTATTATTATTATTATTATTATTATTATTTTAGTTCTCATAGACAAAGATATTGGGTGAAGGGCTTTCAAAAAATCAAAAGAAAGTGTTCATCGTACGTAATGTAGTTAAACTATTATTATCTAAGATGCTAGTGTGCTAAATACATTTCAGCTTACCGTAGTTGAGAAATATACATCAAATTTGACGGAGTTTTGTTTATCAATCTACAATTTTGTCCCCAGTAGAGCTTACCCCCATTTCACGGGATCGTGTCCCATCCTGCTGCGAGCGGCACTTCCATCCAAAACAAACTCGGAGGCCGCCCTGGGCTCCGGCGCCCAAGTGAAAGCACGGACGCGCAGGGCGTTTTGTGCGTCCCCCAAGATCACGGGTCCGCTCTCCCAGCCGGGGGGCGGGGGAGCGGAAAGTGGAGTGGAGCAGGTAGAGTGAAGCGGCGAACGAAGAGGAGAGGGTTTGAAGCCGAGAGGAGACGCGCGGAAGAAAACGGTGTGGAGAGGGTACGGGATGGGGTTGAATGAGGAGTAAAACGGAGCGGAGGGAAACGAAGAGGAGAGGCTAGGTCGGAAGGAGGGGTGGTGAGGCTCGTGGCGGAGAGATATGTAAAGCGAAGTGGTGGGAAATGGAGAGAGACGGGACGGAGAGAGGGGTAAAGAGGAGCGGAGGGGTGAAAAATTCAGGAGACTGGCGGAGTAGAGTGAGATAGAGGAAAACGAAGAGGAGTGAATTGGGAGGAAATGATGATTATCGGGGAGGGGCTGAGAGGGTTATAGTGAAGCGGAGATAAAAGGCGAGAAGTGGGGCGGCCAGGGGAAAACGAAAATGAGATGAGCGAAAAAAGGCACCGGTTTGGAGAGAGGCACTGGACGTGGCTGACGAGGAGTAAAGCGGAAAGGAGAGAGACATGAGTACACTCCGATGAGGGGCGGTACAGGTAGAACGATAAAACGGAGAGGAATGTCCAGCGGGGGAAAGCGAGCGGCCTGGCCAGAATGGGGCCAAACGGAGTAAAGCGGAGCCGGGCGTGCGGGGCGAAATGGGGCGGAGGAAAGAGCGGGCGGGGTGTGCCCAACAGGGACTCGGAAAGGACGCGCTCTCACTTCGTCGCCACGACAGGCCGTCGACGACTGCGGTCATGGCATCGCAACTCATCAGCTGCGATGCATATTCATGCGCCGGGACCCTGTCCCGCCGGGCGCGCCGCGCCGCTCGTCCCTACCCACCCACCCAGCCACCTCGCCTCCCCCCCGGCCCAGCTCGCACAAACGACGCGCCGCGACACGCACAAATGAGTTTTTTAATACGCCGCGCCGCTCTCGCTCGCGCCCTTCGCCTGGCGAGGAACGCCACCCCTGCGGCAGCGCCTGTCTTGTCACGAGGTTCGCGAGCGGCCCTTCGAGCTGCTCGGCAAAGTGCTCTGCCATCGGGCGGTACGAGGAAGGTTTTTTTTTTTTTGGCCACTTGAAGATCGCTACAGTCTTTCTGTCGAAATGGCTGTAATGTGAAGCAATATTTTGTAAAGGTTATGGCATTTTGGGTATTCATTTACTGCGTCGAGGTTATATTCGTTTTCATAATGTGTGGGGTATGGGTTGTTTTGTTCGTGGAAAATGCAACATAAACAAAATTAGTTTCGTTGCTTTTTTGTCCTTATAAAATTACATTGGTCAAGGACTGTCAGTTAAAAAGTTTTGTTCGGTTTCTTCTAGGATAACTAATATTTTTTATTGTCCCGTCATTCATTTTGTATTAATATCAATATTATATCTTATGTTAGGAAGCACTTGGCATGAAATCTTCAATTCACGAACCCAAGAAGTCATACGGAATAATACATTGCCAAAGATTATGCATGGAGGTTTCTTTAATGCGAATTTTGATTAAATTGTTGAGAAAACGAACCATAATTAAAAGCAAGCGAAATTAAATCAATTTATATTCTGGAAGACTACTCCCGCCGTAAAGAATTCCCAAGAGAAAGAGATGGACGAGACCGAATAAAAAAAGGCTGTTTCGTTTTATTGAACTCATCCTTGTCTATATTTATAAAGGCGATATTTTTCGAGTCGAGGGCGAAGCGAAGGGAGCTATATAAAAGGAAATCGGATGTCTTGATGGCTACTTTGTTTCCTGGATCTAAGTCTTTGGGTATAATGTTCTAATTCGGTTAATCAGATGACCGTCCACAGAAAAAATATAAGTCATTTAATTCCATTACATAGTTCATGTCGAAAGTATAAGTTTTTGTTGAGAAATAGTTACGTATTTGAGGAAAAACGTAGTCTATTCTAAAACTATTCTTTAAATATCTTGTCTGTTAGCCTCGTTCTTTTCACTTTTATTCACGATTTACAATCTTCCTTTTGATGAAAGACTCGGGAGTCAGCGAACACACGCATGTGGTGTCACTTCTTGCGTTACAGAAGTCACAGTGCGAGATCACTAATACTCCGAAACTTGCTCCGGTTAAGTTTAGCTCAGAGGCAGCATTGCCGCTGCATCTGCAGCGACTTTGTTTGGGAGGTCGTGGTGTTCGAGTTCCGTCACGGACGGATGTTTGGCACTAAATAGCTAGGACCGATTCAGCCGCTGTCTGGAGATGAAGTCTAGTGGCCGGCTGCTCTAATCGGTAGTTTTCCTGGTTTATTTCGATCAACACCTGGCGAATGCTGTAGTAGTATACTAACAAACGGGCCACGGGTCGCGCGTGATCTACCGTTCGCCTTCGATGTCCTATCCTCCCCTCTTCCCTCTTTGACACACTACCACTGATAACAGGGAGATTAGAACTCACCCGACTGGGGAGATGTACCGCCGAGGAGACGTAAATCCCCGGTAAGCCAACGTACAGGTCGGCAGCGGGCCTCACCATCCAGAGGGGAAAGAACACCGCCGCCTCTCCCGTTAAATCATGCACTACACTTACGCGACTGAATGACCATAGCAGTTGACGGGGTCAGAAACAATCAATCAATTCGAAATCATTCGTTACAAGGAGGTGCGCAAACGGGTGTTAGCTTAGAAGCGAAGGGCCGACCTCCGTTCGCAGTAAGCAGGAGAGTGGTATTCTGCTCGTGTCAGGTGAGACGCCCGTCGCCCCTCCCCCTGGGAGGCATTGCGCATTGCCTGCCGTTGAGGCGAGTACGAAGTCAGCCCGAGGGTGCGCGGATGTGCGCACAATGGCACAATGAAGCCATTGTGCGGCCCGCGTCGATTGGTCACGTGAGCACGGATGGTCTCGTGGATTGGGCTTCGGCCGCGGAGTCGCCTTCGTGACGTGGCCTCCGCCTCTCGCCCGCTTGGCTTTCTCTTCACTATCGTCCCCTTTCCCCGCATTGCCCTACTCTCCACCTTCTCTTTTTCTCTTCGTCTTCGTTATCCTCTTCGCCCGCAACGTGGCGTCCGCCATTGATATATCTTTGATTCCACTTCACTACCTTCTCCGCCCTGAAATGGCCATTTTCAACCCCCTCGTCACTTACCTTTCCTCAGACTTTTCTATTCTCCTTTCCACTCCGCTCCTCCCCCGTTTACCAGACTCGCTATATCTTCACGTGTGCCATCTGACCGCTCTCACTGATCACTTTTCTGCCTTCGCTTCGATCCTGCTTCTAGCTTCGCCTCCGTTTTTGTTTCGTCCCTTTATTTTCCCGCGTTCGTCGTTTTCCCACACCCCCTCCTGTGCCTTCCCCTCTTACTTATATTCTCCTTCACCTCTTTTCTCTCCTCTAACTTGTCTTGATGACTTCTTTTACCACCTTGAGCCGGTCGGACTCTAACTAGTTCACTGAAGAACATATGTTTTCTTCACTTTGTTATTAGCATTAATTAGAATAAAATAATTATTTGCTGACCTTGACTTATTGACTTGTCAGGCTCTACTTTTGTTTTCTCTATTTTCTTAACTTCCAGGGAGTCACTGATTTTCAGTTGCCTATACCCGCAGTTGATCGATCGAATGTGGTTTACAGTAGCGACCTCGTAGCATCTCATGAGGGACCTGAGTGGCGTAGTCCCGAAATAGAGACCGCAGCGCAGTTCCACACTGGGAGAGGGGGGCCCCTCTCTTGTTGAGGGGAGTGACCGAGACACGCCCCTCGCCACTCAAAGGCGGCGCAGGAGCGAAGTGTGACAAAGCGCGGAGCACGACGCGAGGCCCCCGGACGGTCTCTGTACATCCCCCACGCCCACCTGCGTCGCCGAGCCCTTGGTAGCCGCGCGGCGCCGTCTCGCCTGATTGCGTTACTCCCTCTGCAATCCGCGGCCCGAGCGCCTGGCCTTTGCCGGCCCCTGGGCCAACCGCTTGTACCCCGCGCGCCGCCTTCTTCCTTTCTCCCACTGCCGGGCTTTCTTCATCGTCTGCCCTGTGCTCTCCCTTGCCTTGCTCCTGGCTTACTTCGGCATTCGCCCAATCCCTACCCTCTACATGCCCGTCTCTCGCCCTTTGCTCGTTCTTCGCTCTCTTTCCGCTCTCCTCTCCCCTCTCCCCCCACCACCGCCATCCCTTCCACTTCCAATTACGCTCCGCCGGGACACTTCTTGCACTTAGCTCGCATTACGTTTGCTTTCCACTCCGCTCTTCTTTCGCTAGTTGTTCGCTGTTTTTTCACGTGCCTTTCGCGGGGCGCCACTACCTGTTTGGCTGTCACTTCATAAAACTTTCTCTTTCATATTTGTTCTTGATGTATATTTTACTTTTTTAATTTTTTTAACATTTATTCGTGATTTTCCTGCATTGTCATTTCACATAACTGTCTTTGTTTTTGACCTAATGTGCTTTTTGGACCCTATGATATTGTTTCTATATCAATAACCATTTTTGTTTGTGACATTGTTCGTAGTGTGTACACACATTTTGTCTGTGTACTTTTCTCTCGCTAATCCCTTAGCTGTTACTATTAGTTTCCTTTCCTAGTTGTAAGTGTAGTAAGTTCCTAATGTACCTTTAGGATAATCGTTACTTCGTCGTTACATTGAGTTAAACTCCTGTTTGTCTTTCAAACACAAGCATAAAACACTTTTGATTTTAATATGCTTTTGATGGGCGTTCGTTGTGTTTATACCTGCCGTTCATAGTTTGTTGAACTTATGATTTATAAAGAGATCGTTCAAAAATACTTCACGTTACTCTTCAGACGATGCACTCGAAAACGAGATCGGAAAAGGCGGCGCTGTGTACATACTGGCTCGAAATGTTTACATAAAGTTTCTGTTTCGTTCTTCCCGCGGTTGTTTTTTCTCTTTCGAGCCCGGAGAAGTTCTGGGAAATGTAAACAACTCTGCTGAACACCAACTAAAAATCAATGTCGCTTTTCGCGCGTAGTCTTCATCCGTATCATTAGTTTGCGTTCGCTTGCCGTACATGTCAGGGGGTGGCCGACCTCGGAAGCCAGATACCAAAGCGACATTGGCCAAACTTTGGGGAAGAAAATCCGTAAAATTGTGTGCTCTTTGCTTGTAACTCTGCGTAGTGATATTTGTTGGGAACAATAACGCGATTATTTTTACTAATCTCAACGGCTACCACTCTCAAACTCTACCACTATGAAACTATCCGTCTTTTCCATGTTTTATTTAAAAATAAAGTAAATTTTCTGTCGCAACACGAGAAAGCAGCGAACTATATTTTGAAAAATTGTGTCAATAAATCCCCCAATTCAACATTTCCCGTGAGTTACGGTCTAAAATCTATCACTTTGTGAATTTACAGATATGTATTTCGTTTGTTTTGTGCAAAATTAGATAGTAAGTAAATTGGTTTCCAATCTCATTTTGTACGAACGAAGTCAGTGGAGATGAATATTGTAAATTTCTTGAATGGAATAGCACACCGTCATATGGTATAGCATTTTTTGGATTACATTTCTTAAACAAACGTGAAAATTGCCATAGGAATATTGAAATATACTTAATATCAGCATTTACAAAACCAATAATAACATTCATTCGTAATCATACGGTATAAGTTCGAATTAGGGGTAAAATTTATTGGTGTTTTCGTGAGACCATGTTTGCCTGATTTACTATGAGAACAGATCATGATTCATTCTGAAAAGTTATGCAGCCGGTTCTGTTATTCTCGAACATCTCCATCAAATGTGCTGATTTTTCTAAATCGATCGAAGCGGAAAAGGTGGGTCGGAAGGAAACTCCAGGGTCCGCATCAAGTACCGGGCAAGCGGTGCGCGCTCCTCCCACGTGCTATTCAAATGGGCGCCCCCTCGCGCGCGCGCCTGAGTACGCGCGACGTCACCCAAATCCCTTTCTCCCGGAGCTTTGGTGGCGCCCTCCCAACCGGCTCTGCACCCGCTTCCGCCGCACCCCACCTCCCCCCACGTTGCCCGCCTCCTTTCTTCTTCCGCCCTGCTCCACATTTGCGTCTCCCCTGCGCCTCCCCACGATCGCACTAACGCACAACCGGCCCGAGCACACAGCCGCCATCACCCACACCGCCGAACCCCAAAGGTTTTTTTTCCCCCCGGGGCCCAACCGCTAGGTTAACCTCGCTTCCGTGGCCTCCGACTTCCGTCACCCTTCACCTCAGCAAACACCCCACCCTCCGTGCAGCGCCGCAACACGCCCCCCTCTCACACTGCCCCTGCCACTTAAAACCCCTTGCTCCACCTCGCCCCTCGCATCTTGCCACCGCCCGCCTCTGTCCAGCGTCACTCACAATGCCAACCCCCTCACAACCACCTTGCCCTCCCCCACGACCACTGGTTTCCACCTCACCGCCCCGCCTCTCCCACTCCGCTCACACTGCCCACCCTACCCGCGCGCCTGCCGCCCTCGCCCCCAGCCCCTGCCCGCCCAGCCACCCGCACCACCACCACCCATCGCTCAGCAGAGCCTTCCCGTGGCTTCGCCCGAGGCCCCTGCGCCCGCGCACCGCTGTCGGGCCGGGCGTGCAGGGCGGACGCCGAGGCCGCCCAAATATCGACAGTCCCGCCGGAACCGCCACCGCGCCCCCCGGCGCTCGCGTGTGCCGGCGTTCCCTTCGACACCGCAGACCGCTGCGTGCTCAGTGCGCCGTGGGGCCGGCCGCCGGCGCGCGCGAGCGCTCCCCCCTGCTCGTGATTCGCGAGTGCTTTTGTACTCCTTTGCAAACGTCCGTTCGTCCGTCGTGCTTTCGTTTCTAGGCTACATTCGAAATGTGTACGTCATGTGCCTCAATGGCGCATCTTTTCTTTCAGTTAGATGTACTCTTTGCTCACTCTCGTGTTATTTTTAATGTCTTGTTCAGTTAACATCAAGTATCAGATGGTCTCCGAAATCGTCGCATTCCTGAAATTGTGCCTACTTCATCCGCATGAATGTCGTTATTACCTTACTGCATCATTTTTCGTGTACTATTTCCTGCATATTCCTCCTGCCTTCTTGCTTTCCTTGTCCCTGTCACTTCCATAGTATATCTCTCTTTTATATCTCTCTCTTTTTTAGTACTATGTCCTGCTGTTTCCTTGTGCTTAGGCGTGATCTTTTGTTGTCCCTGTCTCTATCACTTCCGTAATATATCTCACTGTACCATTATTTTTCGTGTACTGTTTTCTGCATATTACTCCTACCTCCTCGTGCTCTTTTGCTCTCCCCGTCCTTATCACTTCCGTTGCGAATATCGCTTTGTCGTCCTCTCCTCTTCCTCTCCCTTGGCAAGAGAATACTCCGATTCCCTTGAGCAACCTTCAGCCCTCTCTTCCTCTCAAATCGCCCCCTCCTCCCCTACCTTCGGCGCCCCACCGTCGCCACCGCCGCATCCCCGATGCCCCTCGCCGCGCCGTCCTCCCGGGAGGCTGTAAGTTGCGCGTTACATAAAGCCCACGTTATACTTGGCCATTTGTCGAAGAGTCCGGCGCGTCCCTGGAGCGCCTCTTTCCCTCCGCACGCGCCCCGACGCCCGCGCCCCGCCACTCCGCAAGCGACAAGAGCTGCGCCAGCAACATACTTGCTTCAAATGTTGAGACTCTCTATTTTACATTTTATTTTTAAATATCAAAGCGCGGCGATAATCGCGTTTGAATATGCCTTCGATCTTCAATGCACAGTACATACCAACTATAATCGTAAATGCTGAAAGTGACCTCCAGATGAGCGCCGTCTCTTGAGTACAGTACTGTATTCAAGAGACCATGTCATGTCATAGGTAGGTATCCGAGTTTGAATCGAACCAAAAAATACAGTTTTGAACGTGACATTTAGTTTAACTGAGCTTTATTCACTAGTGAGAATTATGTCCCTCGCGCTCCGAACATAACATGTGAATAAAGCTCACGTAAAGTTCTGGTGAATAAAGCTCTTTGTTACCTTCTTGTAATATGAGTAAGTATTATCCACTTTGGTTCTTTCAAGTTAAACTTCACGAAACTGATGTGCTAATAAGCGTTTTTGGAACAAGTTTTCTAATATTCCTTGGCCTCACGCTAATTATGTCAACATAAATCTATCTACCATCACAAACTCTGCCTAGCGGCCTCGTTTGATAATTCTCCAATCTTGTATTGTAATAAGATGTCCTGCGGTTCTTATGTAAACACCTACTATCGTGTAACGTAAGAAATATTTAAAATAGGTGTATGCATATTTAGTACTCAATATTTTATTGTTTACAAACTTGGAGTTATTTAGTATAAAAACAGGAGAATGACGAAAGCGATTTCTTTTCTTTCTTATATAAAATAGCATGTGTTTCCTTCAGCTGCAGTTTTAAATTGTTTGCTTCTTTTGTGAATATTAGTATATTCTAATCTAACCTAACACATTCTGATAGCTAGTTAGCGTAGTTACAGCGGGATTTTCTATTTTAAATTTAAATCACCTGTAACGCCCAGCTCTTGTCCATGTGCATCAAAACACGCCTTTGACCGTTAGCCGTGAATTTTGCATACATCGATTATAAACCTCACGTGATATACGTATTCATTAGCGTAACTGCATTGGCATATGTTGTGGTCTTCGGTAATAATTTCAAACACATTCAAAAATTGTGTAGCGTTCCTCTGCCGTTCCAGTTCGTTGTGCGGTGGCCACAGCAGAGTCGTATTCAAATGAGAAGAG
>BOPP01000036.1:6118413-6128435 GCA_017312745.1 Gryllus bimaculatus
GTGCGGTGGCACAGCAGAGTCGTATTCAAATGAAGAAGAGCCATTCCTTTTCTACGACTAGCCCAGGGCCGCATCCGCTCCTAGTCCGCGTTCCCGATCCTGCCGTCTCGTTTGGTATTCGCAAGGCCCCCTCGCCGCTTACTCCCCCCGCCCGCTCCCACGGAGTTAAGAATAAGGCACTTTATAACCCAGGCAGTTCCCCGCGGCGGAGCGGTGCACACAAAAAAAGAAAGAGGGTGAGGGGAAGGTGCAGGCTCATTCAATTCCGGGGCGAAGGCGCGAATCTGCCTGCGCAACTTCGTTATTTCCGCGCGAAATTGTGCGGTTGCTGTTTGCTAGTTCGCCCGCGTGTCGATCGATCGGGCGATGGGCTCGAAATCACTTTGGAGAGCGCGCGTGCGTGCGTGGGAGGGGGAGAGCGGCGCCCGCCCGTGCCGGCCGCGCACGGTCCTCCTCGCTTGCGTGTGACGACCGGAGTTTCGTAGCCTCCGCCGTGTGTGGGTTTGCTGAATTTTAATTTTTGGTCTTTCAGTTGAATCTAACACTAGCCAGAGCCTGTGAGTTCCCTGAGCTTCTACCAGATTCCATTTGTCCTGTTGAAGTATCTGTGAATCTGCAAGTACATACAGTGTTTAGACAAATTGATGCAGAATGCGCATTAAAATTCATTAATGTTGTCATCACGAAGCAATGTGCCCAAAATTATATATAATTCATGAATATGTTTCAGCTTCCGTCCATACTATATATGTTTTGAGTTTTTTCGATTTTTGTACGAGAGATAAAGTGAAATGTGAAACTACATTCTAGGCCTTGCATGCATGGATGACGTATTTACGCTAAAGAGTTACAATGTAGTCGTATTTTACTGCCGTAGTACCGTGCCAGAAAAAGCAGGTAAATTTGTACCCCGTTGCAGAACCCGTTCCACGCAATTCAAAGTATTAGTAATCCAAATCTAGTCTTTGGGACGTGCTACAGAGCTTCGTGCCGTGCTGAGCGGGACGACAGGATTGGAAGTTTGCGTGCAACTGTCGATCCTTGTTTTGACTGAATGGCCCGTCAATTAAAAGGATTTGGTTTATTGTTTGGTTAAACGACCGACGATTTGGTGCACGGAAGGGACGCTATCGACAGTCACCTTTTTTTGTTGTATTGTTTTCCAGAACAAGCCCAAAGGGCTTCGTAAGCGCCGGATGGAACCTTACTTTATCGAAACGCCAGTAGTTAACGGGGAGAATTGAACGTTTTATTTGGTGCACAATGGCATTATTTGCGGCGGAAGGGATGTAAATGCTTAAAAGCAATGGGGGCTTACAATTGCACAGCTTTGGGCGCTGGGTGGAAAAGACTGGACCCTTGGAGATGGTAGAGAAAATAGAACCTACCGCAAGGAGTGGTCTCATCTGATAAAATGTGAAATTGGTTTGAATATGATGAGAGAGAGAGAGAGAGAGACAGACAGACAGACAGACAGACAGACAGACAGATAGGGAGAGATATATGTGAAAGAAACGGAAAATAAACGCTGATGATAGAGGGGGTATTTTTCTGCGCACGTTTTTGTAGTTTGAAGACGAGTCGGATAACATCCAAATAAAAAGAGATGTGTTCGTTTTTAAGTTTACGTTAACATGAATCGAGTTGCTTCTAATAGTGCGGAATGATGAATCGTGCAGAATTTCAATGCACCAATATTTTCTTATAATTACAGTAGCTTTCTCCATGATCATTATCAAGATTGTAGCGCTAGTTCGTCAAAATACCCTTTGGAGAGCAGAAAGAAATGCTGAAAGCACAATCCCAACTAACAATTCTCCACAATTTTTCGAATTTAAGAATTAGTCGCAAAAGTGGCAAATCTTTCTTTAAAAAACTCCAGAATATCTAGAATTTTCCATTTCTAGAACCATTTCGATTATATAAAAGCAATCGCACTTTCTTTGCAGAAAATAAATTCTAAGGTGTAAAGCGCCTGGAAAGCGTGAACAGAACAGTTCTGAAGGTCGTTGACGTTGCCTTTTACTGCGCCAGTCGATAGAGTAAATCCTTCTCTGTGGACTGAGTGAGAAGTTGTTCGCCGGGCACATAGTTTCATCGCGTGCCGTGCGCGTTTTATATATTTGTGCAGCGCGGCGCGGCGGGGCGTTCTGCCGATAACATCGACGCGGTCTTTTCGCCGTGTGAAGGAACTGTCAACATCCATTTCGCCGGTGGGAGAAGAAGGAAGGCTGCAACTCTGAGGAGTGAGAGTCGATGCCTGAACCTCTTGTGTGAGCGCAAGCGAAGAGGTGAAAAGTTGTCATGCGAAACGCTACAAAACGTCTGCTTGAGGTGCCAGTGATCTTGAACAAAATATCGATAAGGAACCTCCAAATACGGGTGTTAAATAGTTTTTTTTAATGTTTAACTTCTTGCGGTACGAGTTCTGTCAACAAATATTTTCTTGGTGTAAATAGTGTACATTCTCATCGAAAATTCGCCTTTTCAATTCTTTGACAAATATTGGGAACTGCTTCGTGAATTAATTTATAAATTTATTTAAAATTCTAGTCTTTTTCAATTGTTTTTCACAGTATCTGCCTTTGTTTTGTAGTTTTTTTCTAAACTAACACGTGCCTTTTAGCTTTTTGTGCCTTAGAGATACACGTTGTTGCGAGTTTTCTCATCGTCCACATTCACATATCACACCTAATCTCGTAAATACTTTCTTGTTTCTTTCTCTCTTTTATAATGGTCCTCATGCCCCCCCTCTCGATCCGCCAGTGTCTCCAACATGAACGCAATGTATAATTGGAGGCCCTCAGTCGGTTCGGTGGCGGGAGACTTTCGCGGCTCCCGCTACCTCTTTGCGGCGCGCGCCGGGCTGTCGCCGGGGCTTCCGTCCCAGCGGGCGCCGTCGCAGCAGGGGCTGCCGATAACGCGGGGACGTCGCGAAGCGCCGAGCGGGCGCGGGAGGGGGAGGGGGAGGGGTGCCGACTGCGCGTCCCTCGCAGGTGACGGCCCCCGCCCTTCGCCCCTCCCCCGCCGCAGGTGCGCCGCGAGGGCGGGGCCGGGGCGCGGGCGCGTCTGTTTCGAGCGCCCCCTCAAAACGCCCTCTCGCCTGAGAACCTCTGGGAAACGGCGCCGCTGAATCCACACGAAGAGACGCCGGCTCTGGCTGCAGCCTTCGACGCGTAAAAGCGGCGCTGAGGTGGGTTCGCGATAAACCGGTTTTTCTCCCGGATGTAGATCCTTTTCAGTGTGAAAGTACAAACGTACATACTTACGTGTACCGATGTAAACGTAAAATTTGTGCAAGATATTGTAAAACGTTAAAAAACATACATGTTTCTAGTTAAAGCAAATGGTCTGTTGATAATTCTCTTGAACGAACTCAAACACCAACAGGACGTAGATTATTGACGTCTAATCAAACATTTTTTCAAAAAACTTACAAAAAGTATTCGATACCCCTTGGTATTATGATCAACAGAATCAACCCCCATATCAAATCTCTCTCTTCATTTTTTGAAGTATTAAACGAAATAAATACGACTTAAATTGCGCTCGCACATTGTAAAGTGATAGTATAATAATTGACATATCTTTATTCACTCATATGTCATTATAACTGAAAATAATAAATATCGCGGTTTTGTTTGTAATTTTACTTTAAATACTAAGATGATTAATCGATGACGTGATCAGCTTTCGATTACTACACACACACACACACGTGTGTGTGTGTACGTTTGCGTTTGTGTGCTATTTGAAATACTGGAAATTTACTTGCTCACTGCCGTTTCTAGCAATTCTAAGAAGTTGATCTGCATTTATAGGAGTTTGCAGATATACTAGATACCTCTTGAATTCTGGATTTAAAGCGTTAAATTAAATTCGGTCTTTCGGAAACTCGATTTTACTTGATGAATGACTTCAATCATTCGCTGCGACAAGCGAACGTAAATGCTCGACTACCTTGGCGTGTTTGCTTTATTGTCACGAAATTGGGCTATTAAGGATCGTAAATATGAGAACATTCGCATCTGCTTTCCAATTCAGAAATGATTTATAGTACTGATTCCATGTTTGCGCAGGCTAAATCTACGCGTTTGTTTTGTAATTGTAATTCAGGAAATCTTTCATTGTGTTCCGTATTTGCATTTTATCTATGTAAATGAGTTTACGAGAATGCGTCTTTTTATTCATTAAATGAATTAAGGAGTTTGCATTTTTACCAGGTACTGGAGACACGTGGTGGCATTTGAGTCTCGTATAGAAGGATTTGAACATCATTTTATAAATTTAAAGCGATTTTAAGTATTAAATAGTACTCAATTATTACTTATCGGGGAATGTAATATTTTCCAGAAATGAATTAATGCATGCATAGTATTATATTGAAGATTCTGAGAATTTACAAAATTAATGATTTGTTCTCGAATTCCTAAAGCTGTATATGCATTTTTAATAATTGTGCTTTGACAGTGCATGTACTCTATTATGATTGAAAGTTATTTTTGCATGCGTAATCAATATGCATTATTCTTGGAAATGTTGGCAGTTAAAACGGTTAATAAATTTAGCAGAGCTCCTATATTCGTTCGTGTGTCAATAATTGTTTTATTAGTCAACCCGCTTGACTTGAACGCGTTATGCGCATTCGTGTCACAGCGAGCACTGTAATGGATATTCAACATTAATAATATCCGTGACACCGAGAAGTTTTGACTAAGCCTAATACTGAGTTCTGTATTCACTGTACGAATCATTTATTTTGGACGTTCTTCTTTCTTTCGTATGAAGCCCCAGTAAAGCCAGGCTCGAAACGTAGCGTCAATTATTCACGTTGCTCATAATAGAAAATGAATGCCATTATAAATTGATTTAGTTAAACGCTGATTTAAGATGTGGCATTTTCAGAATTTTACGCAATAAAAGCGAAATACAGTACGCGAAAACCGCTAGTTTTGTGATAAAAATCCACGTTCCCTACCAACTCTGGCACTTCCTCTGCGCCAGTTGCTGTCTCTCGGGAGGCGTCGGGCTTTCGCGGAGCGAGGAAGAGGGTGAAGTGTGCGGCAGCTGGGGCTCCGGGTTCAGCGCCCGTCGCAACGCTGCTCGGCACGGCGCCAGGGGGCGTGGCTGTCGGAGTGGGGAAGGCGTGTACGGGGGCGCGCGATACCTCGCGACGCGGTGAAAAATTGACGAACTCGCGTACGACACGTGCGTGAATTTGTCACCCAGCCGCGGCGTCGCCGCGGGCGCGCAGGAGGCGGAGGCGGGGGCGGCTGTCGTGTTTACGCCAGGTCCCTCACGCGAGGGTGCACTTCGCGTTTGGGCACCTCGCATCGGCAGCCTGTCCAGATTGTTTCTCGTCGCCTCCTCTCTCACTCTAGGCACCGTTTCCGTTCTCGTTTCCGTTGCACGGTATTCCGATCTAGTATATTACCGCTCCTTAACAAAAAAAAAACTTCCTTGCTATCTCTCCCATTTTGGGGTGGAATTTTACGCATCCGTTCATCTTCTGTAGAGTCTGATTTACGCCTACCCTCTATTCACCATCTCTCTCTCTCTCTCCACTCGCCAGTTGGAAGGCGCTTTGCCACGTGCCACGCCCCCACATCCTCTCACCCTCTCGTTGCGTCGTATCTCCACCCGTGCATGACGACGTTTAGCAGAGAAGCGGCTGGCTGCCGCGCAAGAATAATCCATTTCTGCCGCGCCTTTTAAGCGACTTCCTGGTGGCGGCGACGAGGAGTCAGGTGGAGGCGGCGTTGGAGGACCGGTGGCGTCAGGCGCCTGCGCCTTAATTGAGCCCCAAGGGCTGGCGGTGCGCCCGCCGCCGCCGCCGCCGCCGCTGCCCCCGCCCGCTCCCGGAGGTTTATTGCCGCGGCACTTGGAGCGCGAACGACGCCGCGGCGCTGGAGGCCGCCCCTCCGCCTTAATTCGCGCGCGGCGCCGGGAGTGGGCGGGACAGGGCGGGACGGGGCGGCGCTTCTGGGAGAAATAGTGCGCTCTTATCTCTCCGCTTCCCCCATGGGCGACGCCCGGGAGGTGCGGGCGGCGGCGGAGGCAGCGGCGGAACGGGTGATGCGGGATGACGACGGCGATGGCGGCCCGGACGGCCAATGAACAGAGGTTTGTTAATATCGCAGCGTGAGGAAGATTCGAGCGTAGGGTTGAGACCACGCGCCGTTGGCTGAGCTAAACAAGCAAGAGGACCGCTGGGAGAAATTGATATTAAACTATAAGATACAATGGAAAGTACAGTGTAAACTCTCTGTTACGAATATTTTTATAAAACAGATATAACCTGAGTTTTGTTGTTTTATCTTGTAGCCGAGACATTGAAACATTCTCTCTATAAAACTAAAGAAAGTTTACCCTGTATCCTTGCTGTGGAGCACACTCATCGGAGAATGCTTGAACGTGTACCGGGTCAACCGATTTTGAGGGTTGATATTTGGGCCTTCGACTTATCTATTCAACTGGTGTTGAAAATCCTTAGGTTCTTTCTTAGTGGCGCCTGCAAAGAAAAAGAAAATCCTTGCAACTCATGAAATGTGCGGAAATTAAGACATCCGTGTCCGAAACCTCAACGCTTTCGTCATGTATTTTTTTCAACTTCGTACCTTAAACGGAATGAATGGAAGGCGCAACCGAGCGGTTTCCCTCTCCAGATGTCGCTTCTCACGCGCCCGAGGGGAGCCGCGCCACGACCCCTTCGGAGCTTTCACTGGGTCACCGGGGCACCGGCGCGGCGGGGGCGGGGCCGGGGGCGGCGGTCCCTTTCACGCAGTCCGCGCCTCCCCGCGGAACTAATTGAAGGGCGTGTTGCCGGCGAGTGTTACGCCGCCCCCGCAAATATTAAATGGGCGCGTGTAGGCTTCCGGCGGCCCACTCCGAGGCGGGTCGCGGTCGGCCGACGCGTCCCCGCCCCGCACCCGCCGCCGCTCCTGGGCCTCCATCGGCCTGTCTCCACTCGATTCGTACTACAGTACTTTTGCTGGCTGAGTTGGCTTAGGAGAATTACTGGTGCTACTATTGCGACTCAGATAGGGATCTCCTGGTGTTCGAGTCACGACGGTGGCAGGATTTTTTCAACACTAGCTGAGTATATAAGTCGAATTTAGCAGCCGTCTGGAGAAGAATATTAGCGGCCGCTCTAACCTACTTCGATCGGAAGTATTTTTTAATTTTTTTTATTTTGTCCTATCAGTAGTAGAGAAAAGCCGGAGAACCCTATCCTGCCGTGGACCGCTCGCGATCTTCTCTACTTGATCCTTATCTCCAACTTTTTACATAAACGAGAACACTATCACATATATCTAGATTAATCGGCTGTCAGTGGTTGCCGGGCTGGGACTGTGCCCCACTGACAGGAAGATACTACTATGAAAGGAAATCCCGCAAGCCTATGTGCAAGTCGGCTACGTATCTCACAATCCAGCGTGGGAAGGGGGGGCACCGCCACTCCCCGGAAGGTAACAAGGCCAATTTATCAATGCATGGATCAATGAACTTATCCGTCTGCCTTCTCCGCCTTGCTCGCTTCTCTCTTTCGCTCGACTCTTTTCGCTACACACGCTCCCGACCTATCGGCCGCGCTACACTTCTTTACCCGGGTTCCATCTCGCTACGCCTCACCCCGTTACACCACACAAGGCCTTGAACCGCTGCGTGGCGTTTGTCTCTATCCATCATGGTCCTACTCGATCTCGCCTTGGTCTCATCCCGTCTTGAGGCGGGACTCGTGTTATGAGCGAGTTGTCTTCGCAATGCCTCCTTTCGTAAACGTCAACTGACCTGTTCGTTGTCACGACGTACGTTTCCACCTACTTTTGGACTGCTTCGTCCTACCTTACCGCCTCACTCATGTCCACCACATGGTCTTGACCACACTCTGCCTCGTTCCGCCCCCTACTCTCCCCACATACACATTTCCCATGCCTACTCTCATCATCCTTTCGCAACACTCCACCAAGGCCCGCTGGCTCGTGGAAAGACCGTCGGAGCGTCATCTGAACTCGCATGCTGGCTCGACTATCCGCCCCCACGGTCCGTCGCGCTCCGAGCGGCGAGCTTATTTGTGAATGTGACACGCCGGCGTTATGTCAGCGCGAGCGCGGGCGGCTAATGCCATCGCGCGCGACCGCGGTGCGGCCGCTGTGAGCGTCGCTTCCATTGTTAGCCGGCGAGTAAAATAATCGTCCGTGTTTTGTGTGCCGTCTGACGAGGTATTTCTGCATGAACGGTTTTTCGAATGGATTTACTATTTCTCGTTCGCCACCGCGCTTCAACGCCCGCCCGAGTGGCCTCGGCGTCAGCTTTTACGTCCCC
Organism: Gryllus bimaculatus; assembly: GCA_017312745.1. Classification (NCBI taxonomy): domain Eukaryota; kingdom Metazoa; phylum Arthropoda; class Insecta; order Orthoptera; family Gryllidae; genus Gryllus; species Gryllus bimaculatus. The sequence continues at coordinate 6,126,739 of BOPP01000036.1, forward strand.
CTAGAGCGCGCGAAATATAGCGGGAATAGCCCGTGCTAAGTGGAGAGCGTGTTGAACTTCGTTGGCCCTGTCGCGTGGAGGTTACGTTTGGTTTCACCGCCGTCGCCGCCGCCGCGTCGGCCGGGGATCAAGCGCAAATTCCTGGAGGGGGATGCCGGCACGCGCTGAGACAATATTCCGCCATTGTGATTGTTTTTGCGCGCGTCCGTATGTCCGTGAGTGCTTGTTAATGCGGATGTCAATAACGCATTCGGCGAGGCCAGGCGCTTGTAAACAAGCGCGGACATTTATGTCTTTCGGGAATCCGTATTCCGTTAGCGGGATTATATCCTCCTATCGGCGTATGGACTGAGATTTATTATGTATCTCTATTGGTGTATGTAACGGGATGTTTTATTGGCTTTTATAGGTGCGGAATCTAGTGGTTCAATGTGCTCATTTTGAAAGAGAAGTGTTCAGTAATCTTCAGGAGAAGAGAGATTTTTCTTTGCGTAATGTCTATTAATGAGAGCCATTAATTATTTGGCCGAAATTTTCTATTTGTTTTCGCTGATGTTGTTTATGCACGGTTGCACGGCAGGTTACACGGATGATGAAAGCTATTGTACATCACAAAATATTGATGACTAGCTAATGCAATTCATATGAATTTTAAAAATTAAAAATGCTTAGAACGTGTCAAAATAAATTGAGTATTCATAAATAATAGTTTGTGCGTGTAAATCCAAGTCGTAATACTAAGTTTGAATTGTGTTTTAAATGTTCTCGCCCTTTCGGCTCTCGAATTTCCATTTCTGGCCGAATACATGTTCAGTGTATTCGTCGCAAAAGGAAGTGAACGTGAGTCTTTGAAGTGGAGGAATCGTTTTGGCGCCCGGGCCGTTGGTCGAGTGAAGGCTGTGCGTGCGACGGGTGGGCGGCGGCGGATTGGCGGCGCGGCGCTCAATTGCGCTGCCAACGCCCCGTCTCGCCCGCGGCCCTTGGCGGAACTGTGCAAGTTGCGCCAAATGAACCATAAACCGCTGCGGCTGGCGGCGCGTCTCGTGGCAACGGCCTGCCACCGCCCGCCAAACAAGTTACGACGGCGGAGGGCCAACGCCGCGTCCCCACTGCCTTCGCTCGAGCCCTTCCGGATCCTGTGACACGCCCACACTCGTCGCGTCTTCGCATTGCCTCGCCCCTCCTTCGCCCTCTTTCTCGATCCTACTTCGCGTCTCCCTCGCCCCCTTTTAGATCGTCCGCCGCCTCTCCCTCCCCACTTCCTGGTCCCTCGCTTCCCCTTTGCCTCTCCCTCGTCCCACCCTCACCACACCCTCGTCCCTCCCACGACCGTCCCTGGCCCCTTCTCCCATCCTCTACCCCTCCCAAATTGTCTTTCCTCGCCGCTCAATCGCTTTCCCCAACACGCCAACACACTCGCTTTCTTCATTCACGATTCCCCTCGACCTCATTATCTCCCTGGCTATCTTCCACAGCCTTTCCTTTGTCCTTTCCTGTGACCTCTCCGTCTTCTGAAACTTCGGTCTCGCATTTAGCTGGACCTCCCCCTCGCCGCAACCGCACCCTCGGGCTTGGTCTTTCGCATCGCAGCATTGCGTGTTTCACCCGCCGCTCCCGCCGCGTCCCTTCCGTGGTGGCCAAGCTCCTCTTCGTGATTCGGCGGCCAACACCGGAGCCGGCCGCTGCCCCGGCGATCG
>BOPP01000036.1:6128460-6175603 GCA_017312745.1 Gryllus bimaculatus
GTGCGGTGGCACAGCAGAGTCGTATTCAAATAAGAAGAGCCATCCCTTTTGCTACGACTAGCCCAGGCCGCATCCGCTCCCTAGTCCGGTTCCGATGCCTGCCGTCCGTTTGGTATTCGCAAGGCCCCCTCGCCGCTATCCCCCCCGCCGCTCCCACGGAGTTACAGAAATAAGGCACTTATAACCCAGGCGTCCCCGCGGCGGGCGGTGCACTACCAAAAAAGAAAAGAGGGTGAGGGGAGGTGAAGGCTCATTCAAATTCCGGGGCGAAGGCGAATCTGCTGCGCAACTTCGTTATTTTCGCGCGGAAATTGTGCGGTTGCTGTTTGTAGTTGCCCGCAGTGTGATCGCACCGGGCGATGGGCTCGAAATCACTTTGGAGAGCGCGCGTGCGTGCGTGGGAGGGAGAGAGCGGCGCCGCCCGTGCCGCCGCGCCACGGTCCTCCTCGGCTTGCGTGGTGCGGCGCCAGAGTTTCGTCCTCTGCCGTGTGTGGGTTTGCTTGAATTTTAATTTTTTGGTCTTTCATTTGAATCTAACAACTAGCCCAGAAGGGCCCTTTGTGAGTTTTCCCTTTGAAAGCTTCTTACCAGATTCCATTTGTTTCCTGTTGAAGTATCTGTAATTCTGCAAGTACCTTACAGTGTTTAGACAAATTGATGCAGAATGGCGCATTAAAATTCATTAATGTTGTTCATCACGAAGCAATGTGCCCAAAATTATTTATAATCATGAATATGTTTCAGCTTCCGTCCATACTATTATATGTTTTAAGTTTTTTGCGATTTTTGTAGCGAGAGATAAAGTGAAATGTGAAAACTTACATTCTAGGACCTGCATGCAGGATGACGTATTACGCTAAAGAGTTACAATGTAGTCGGTATTTTACTGCCGTAGTACCGTGCCAGAAAAAAGCAGGTAAATTTGTACCCGTTGCAGACCCAGTTCCACGCATTCAAAGTATTACTCAATCCAAATCTAGTCTTTGGACGTGGCACAGAGCTTCGTGCCGTGCTGAGCGGGACGACAGGATGGAAGTTCGCGTGCACTGTCGATCCTTGTTTTGAACTGAATGACCCGTCAATTAAAAGGATTTGTTTATTGTTTGGTTACAACACCGACGATTGGTGCACGGAAGGGACGCTATCGACAGTCACCTTTTTTTTGTTGTATTTGTTTTCCAAGAACAAGCCCAAAGGCTTCGTAAGTGCCGGATGGAACCTTACTTTATCCGAAACGCCAAGGTTAACGGGAGAATTGAACGTTTTATTTGGTTGCACAATGCATTTATTTGGCGCGCGGAAGGGATGTAAATGCTTAAAAAGCAATGGGGCTTACAATTGCACAGCTTTGGGGCCGCTGAGTGGAAAAGATAGACGCTTTTGGGAGATGGTAGAGAAAATAGAGCCTACCGCAAGGAGTGGTCTCATCTGATAAAATGTGAAAATGTGGTTTGGGGAATATGAATGAGAGAAGGAGAAGAGACAGTACAGACAGACAGATAGGAGAGATATATTGTGGAAAGAAACGGAAAATAAACGCTGGATGATAGATGGGGATATTTTTCTTCGCGCACGTTTTGTAGTTTGAAGACGAGTCGGATAAAATCCAAATAAAAAGAGATGTGTTCGTTTTAAGTTTACGTTATACATGAATCGAGTTTGCTTCTAATAGTGCGGAATGATGAATCGTGCATAATTTCAATGCACCAGCAATATTTCTTATAAAATTACAGTAGCTTTTCTCATGATCATCTACAAGAATTGTAAGCGCAGTTTCGTCAAAAATACCCTTTGGAGAGCAGAAAAAAATGCTGAAAGCACAATCCCAACTAAACATTCTCCCACAATTTTCGAGAATTTAAGAATAGTCGCAAAAGTTGGAAATCTTTCTTTAAAAAACTCCAGAATATCTAGAATTTTCCATTCTAGAAACCATTTTCGATTATATAAAAGCAATCGCACTTTCTTGGCAAAAAATAAATTCTAAGTGTAAAGCGCCTGGAAAGCGTGAACACAACAGTTCTGGAGTCGTTGACGTTGCCGTTTACTGCGTCAGTCGATAGAGTAAATCCTTCTCTGTGGACTGAGTGAGAAGTTGTTCGCCGGGCACATAGTTTCATCGCGTGCCGTGGCGCGTTTTATATATTTGGTGCAGCGCGGCGCGGCGGGGCGTTTCTGCCGATAACATCGACGCGGTCTTTTCGCCGTATGAAGGAACTGGCAACATCCATCTCGCCGGTGGAGGAGAAAGAAGGCTGTAACGCTGAGAAGTGGAGCGATGCCTGAACCTCTGTGTGAGCGCAAGCGAAGAGGTGAAACGTCATGCGAAACGCAACAAAACGCCTGCTTGAGGTGCCAGTGATCTTGAACAAAATATATATATAAGGAACCTCCAAATACGGGTGTAAATTGTTTTTTTAATGTTTCACTTCTTGCAGTACGAGTTCTGCCAACAAATATTTTCTTGGTAAATAGTGTACATTCTCATCGAAAATTCGCCTTTTCAATTCTTTGACAAATATTGGGAACTGCTTCGTGAATTAATTTATAAATTTATTTAAAATTCTAGTCTTTTTCAATTGTTTTTCACAGTATCTGCCTTTGTTTTGTAGTTTTTTTTCTAAACTAACACGTGCCTTTTAACTTTTTGCTGCCTAGAGATACACGTTGTTGCGAGTTTTTCTCATCGTCCACATTCACATATCACACCTAATCTCGTAAATAATTTCTTGTTTCTTTCTCTCTTTTATAATGGTCCTCATGCCCCCCCTCTCGATCCGCCAGTGTCTCCAACATGAACGCAATGTATAATTGGAGGCCCTCAGTCGGTTCGGTGGCGGAGACTTTCGCGGCTCCCGCTACCTCTTTGCGGCGCGCGCCGGGCTGTCGCCGGGGCTTCCGTCCCAGCGGGCGCGTCGCAGCAGGGGCTGTCGATAACGCTGGGGACGTCGCGAAGCGCCGAGCGGGCGCGGGAGGGGGAGGGGGAGGGGTGCCGACTGCGCGTCCCTCGCAGGTGACGGCCCCCGCCCTTCGCCCTCCCCCGCCGCAGGTGCGCCGCGAGGGCGGGGCCGGGCGCGTCTGTTTCGAGCGCCCCCTCAAAACGCCCTCTCGCCTGAGAACCTATGGAAACGGCGCCGCTGAATCCACACGAAAGAGACGCCGGCTCTGGCTGCCAGCCTTCGACGCGTAAAGCGCGCTGAGGTGGGTTCGCGATAAACCGGTTTTTCTCCCGGATGTAGATCCTTTTCAGTGTGAAAGTACAAACGTACATACTTACGTGTACCGATGTAAACGTAAACTTTGTGCAAGATATTGTAAAACGTAAAAAACATACATGTTTCTAGTTAAAGCAAATGCGTCTGTTGATAATTCTCTTGAACGAACTCAAAACACCACAGGACGTAGATTATTGACGTCTAATCAAAACATTTTTTCAAAAACTTACAAAAAGTATTCGATACCCCTTAGTATTATGATCAACAAAAATTAATCCCTCATATCAAATCTCTCTCTTCATTTTTTGTAGTATTAAACGAAATAAATACGACTTAAATTGCGCTCGCACATTGTAAAGTGATAGTATAATAATTGACATATCTTTATTCACTCATATGTCATTATAACTGAAAATAATAAATATCGCGGTTTTGTTTTGTAATTTTACTTTAAATACTAAGATGATTAATCGATGACGTCATCAGCTTTCGATTACTACACACACACACACACAACACGTGTGTGTGTACGTTTGCGTTTGTGTGCTATTTGAAATACTGGAAATTTACTTTGCTCACTGCCGTTTCTAGCCAATTCTAAGAAGTTGATCTGCATTTATAGGAGTTGCAGATTATACTAGATACCTCTTGAATTCTGGAATTTAAAGCGTTAAATTAAATTCGGTCTTTCGGAAACTCGATTTTACTTGATGAATGACTTCAATCATTCGCTGCGACAAGCGAACGTAATGCTCGACTACCTTGGCGTGTTTGCTTTATTGTCACGAAATTGGGCTATTGAGGATCGTAAATATGAGAACACCATCTCGCATCTCTTCCAATCAGAAATGATTTATACTACTGATGCCATGTTTGCGCAGGCTAAATCTACGCGTTTGTTTTGTAATTGTAATTCAGGAAATCTTTCATTGTGTTCCGTATTTGCATTTTATCTATGTAAATGAGTTTACGAGAATGCGTCTTTTTATTCATTAAATGAATTAGGAGTTTGCATTTTACCAGCTACTGGAGACACGTGGTGGCATTTGAGTCTTGTATAGAAGGATTTGAACATCATTTTATAAATTTAAAGCGATTTTAAGTATTAAATAGTACTCAATTATTACTTATGCGGGGAATGTAATATTTTCCAGAATGAATTAATGCATGCATAGTATTATATTAAAGATTCTGAGAATTTACAAAATTAATGATTTGTTCTCGAATTCCTAAAGCTGTATATGCATTTTTAATATTGTGCTTTGACAGTGCATGTACTCTATTATGATAGAAAGTTATTTTGGCATGCGTAAATCAATATGCATTATTCTTGGAAATGTTGGCCAGTTAAAACGTTAATAAATTTAGCAGAGCTCCTATATTCGTTCGTGTGTCAATAATTGTTTTATTAGTCAACCCCGCTTGACTTGAACGCGTTATGCGCATTCGTGTCACAGCGAGCACTGTAATGGATATTCAACATTAATAATATCCGTGACACCGAGAAGTTTTGACTAAGCCTAATACTGAGTTGTTGTATTCACTGTACGAATCATTTATTTGGACGTTCTCTTTCTTTTCGTATGAAGCCCCAGTAAAGCCAGGCTCGAAACGTAGCGTCAATTATTCACGTTGCTCATAATAGAAAATGAATGCCATTATAAATAGATTAGTTAAACGCTGATTTAAGATGTGGCATTTTCAGAATTTTACGCAATAAAAGCGAAATACAGTACGCGAAAACCGCTAGTTTTGTGATAAAAATCCACGTTCCCTACCAACTCTGGCACTTCTCTGCGCCAGTTGCTGTCTCTCGGGAGGCGTCGGGCTTTCGCGGAGCGAGGAGAGGGTGAAGTGTGCGGCAGCTGGGGCTCCGGGTTCAGCGCCCGTCGGCAACGCTCGCTCGGCACGGCGCCAGGGGGCGTGGCTGTCGGAGTGGGAAGGCGTGTACGGGGTCGCGCGACACCTCGCGACGCGGGTGAAAAATTGACGAACACGCGGTAACCACGTGCGTGAATTTGTCACCCAGCCGCGGCGTCGCGCGGGCGCGCAGGAGGCGGAGGCGGGGCGCGCTGTCGTGTTTACGCCAGGTCCCTCACGCGAGGGTGCACTTCGCGTTTGGGCACCTTCGCATCGGCAGCCTGTCCAGATTGTTCTCGTCGCCTCCTCTCTCACTCTAGGCACCGTTTCAGTTCTCGTTTCCGTTGCACGGTATTCCGATCTAGTATATGACCGCTCCTTAACAAAAAAAAACTTCCTTGCTATCTCTCCCATTTTGGGGTGGAATTTTTACGCATCCCGTTCATCTTCTGTAGAGTCTGATTTACGCCTACCCTCTATTCACCATCTCTCTCTCTCTCTCATCTCTCTCTCTCTCTCTCTCTCTCTCTCTCTCTCTCTCTCTCTCCTCTCTCCACTCGCCAGTTGGAAGGCGCTTTGCCACGTGCCACGCCCCCACATCCTCTCACCCTTCGTTGCGTCGTATCTCCACCGTGCATGACGACGTTTAGCAGAGAAGCGGCTGCTGCCGCGCAAGAATAATCCATTTCTGCCGCGCCTTTTAAGCGACTTCCTGGTGGCGGCGACGAGGAGTCAGGTGGAGGCGGCGTTGGAGGACCGGTGGCGTCAGGCGCCTGCCGCCTTAATTGAGCCCCAAGGCTGGCGTGCGCCCGCCGCCGCCGCCGCCGCCGCCGCTGCCCCCGCCCGCTCCCGGAGGTTTATTGCGCGCGGCACTTGGAGCGCGAACGACGCCGCGGCGCTGGAGCCGCCCCTCCGCCTTAATTCGCGCGCGGCGCCGGGTAGTGGCGGGCAGGGCGGACGGGGCGGCGCTTCTGGAGAAATAGTGCGCTCTTATCTCTCCGCTTCCCCCATGGGCGGCGCCCGGAGGTGCGGGCGGCGGCGGAGCAGCGGGCGGGAACGGGTGCATGCGGGATGACGACGGCGATGGCGGCCCGGACGGCCATAGAACAAGAGGTTTGTTAATATCGCAGCGTGAGGAAGATTCGAGCGTAGGGTTGAGACCAGCGCCGTTGGCTGAGCTAAACAAGCAAGAGGACGCTGGTGGAAATTGATATTAAAACTATAAGATACAATGAAAGTACAGTGTAAACTCTCTGTTACGAATATTTTTATAAAACAGATATAACCTGAGTTTTGTTGTTTTATCTTGTAGCCGAGACATTGAAACATTCTCTCTATAAAACTAAAGAAAGTTTACCCTGTATCCTTGCTGTGGAGCACACTCATCGGAGATGTTGAACGTTTGTACCGGGTCAACCGATTTTGAGGGTTGATATTTGGGCCTTCGACTTATCTATTCAACTGCGTGTTGAAAATCCTTAGGTTCTTTCTAGTGGCGCCTGCAAAGAAAAAGAAAATCCTTGCAATCATGAAATGTGCGGAAATTAAGACATCGCGTGTCCGAAACTCAACGCTTTCGTCATGTCTTTTTTTCAACTTCGTACCTTAAACGGAATGAATGGAAGGGCGCAACCGAGCGGTTTCCCTCTCCAGATGTCGCCTTCTCACGCGCCCGAGGGGAGCCGCGCCACGACCCCTTCGGAGCTTTCACTGGGTCACCGGGCACCGGCGCGGCGGGGGCGGGGCCGGGGCGGGCGGCGGGTCCCTTTCACGCAGTCCGCGCCTCCCCGCGGACTAATTGAAGGGCGTGTTGCCGGCGAGTGTTACGCCGCCCCCGCAAATATTAAATGGCGCGGTAGGCTTCCGGCGGCCCACTCCGAGGCGGGTCGCGGTCGGCCGACGCGTCCCGCCCCGCACCCGCCGCCGCTCCTGGGCTCCATCGGCCTGTCTCCACTCGATTCGTACTACAGTACTTTTGCTGGCTGAGTTGGCTTAGGAGAATTACTGGTGCTACTATTGCGACTCAGATAGGGATCTCCTGGTGTTCGAGTCACGACGGTGGCAGGATTTTTTCAACACTAGCTGAGTATATAAGTCGAATTTAGCAGCCGTCTGGAGAAGAATATTAGCGGCCGCTCTAACCTACTTCGATCGGAAGTATTTTTTAATTTTTTTATTTTGTCCTATCAGTAGTAGAGAAAAGCCGGAAACCCTCTCCTGCGTGGACCGCTCGCGATCTTCTCTACTTGATCCTTATCTCCAACTTTTACATAAACGAGAACACTATCACATATATCTAGATTAATCGGCTGTCAGTGGTTGCCGGCTGGGGACTGTGCCCCACTGACAGGAAGATACTACTATGAAAGGAAATCCCGCAAGCCTATGTGCAAGACGGCTACGTATCTCACAATCCAGCGTGGGAAGGGGGGCACCGCCACTCCCCGGAAGGTAACAAGACCAATTTATCATGCATGGATCAATGAAACTTATCCGTCTGCCTTCTCCGCCTTGCTCGCTTCTCTCTTTCGCTCGACTCTTTTCGCTACAACACGCTCCCGACCTATCGGCCGGCTACACTTCTTTACCCGGGTTCCATCTCGCTACGCCTCACCCCGTTACACCACACAAGGCCTTGAACCGCTGCGTGGCGTTTGTCTCTATCCATCATGGTCCTACTCGATCTCGCTTGGTCTCATCCCGTCTTGAGGCGGGACTCGTATTATGAGCGAGTTGTCTTCGCAATGCCTCCTTTCGTAAACGTCAACTGACCTGTTCGTTGTCACGACTACGTTTCCACCTACTTTTGGACTGCTTCGTCCTACCTTACCGCCTCACTCATGTCCACCACTTTGGTCTTGACCACACTCTGCCTCGTTCGCCCCCCTACTCTCCCCACATACACATTTCCCATGCTACTCTCATCATCCTTTCGCAACACTCCACCAAGGCCGCTGGCTCGTGGAAGACCGTCGAGCGTCATCTGAACTCGCATGCTGGCTCGACTTATCCGCCCCCACGGTCCGTCGCCGCTCGAGCGCGAGCTTATTTGTGAATGTGACACGCCGGCGTTTGTCAGCGCGAGCGCGGGCGGTTAATGCCATCGCTCGCGACCGCGGTGCGGCGCTGCGAGCTTTCCATTGTTATCCGGGAGTAAAATAACGTCCGTGTTTTGTGTACCGTCTGACGAGGTATTTCTGCATGAACGGTTTTTTCGAATGGATTTACTATTTCTCGTCGCCACCGCGCTTCAACGCCCGCCCGAGTGGCCTCGGTCAGCTTATACGTCCCCCTAGAGCGCGCGAAATATAGCGGAATAGCCCGTGCTAAGTGTGAGAGCGTGTTGAACTTCGTTGGCCCTGTCGCGTGGAGGTTACGTTTGGTTTCACCGCCGTCGCCGCCGCCGCGTCGGCCGGGGATCAAGCGCAAATTCCTGGAGGGGATGCCGGCACGCGCTGAGACAATATTCCGCCATTGTGATTGTTTTTGCGCGCGTCCGTATGTCCGTGAGTGCTTGTTAATGCGGATGTCAATAACGCATTCGCGAGGCCAGCGCTTGTAAACAAGCGCGGACATTTATGTCTTTCGGGAATCCGTATTCCGTTAGCGGAATTATATCCTCCTATGGACGTATGGACTGAGATTTATTATGTATCTCTATTGATGTATGTAACGGGATGTTTATTGGCATTTATAGGTGCCGGAATCTAGTGGTTCCAATGTGCTCATTGAAAGAGAAGTGTTCAGTAATCTTCAGGAGAGAGAGATTTTTCTTTGCGTAATGTCTATTAATGAGTGCCATTAATTATTTGGCCGAAATTTTCTATTTGTTTTCGCTGATGTTGTTTATGCACGGTGCACGGCAGGTTACACGGATGATGAAAGCTATTTTACATCACAAAATATGATGACTAGCTAATACAATTCATATGAATTTTAAAACTAAAAAATGCTTAGAACGTGTCAAAATAAATTGAGTATTCATAAATAATTAGTTTGTGCGTGTAAATCCAAGTCGTAATACTATGTTTGAATTGGTGTTTTTAAATGTTCTCGCCCTTTCGGCTCTCGAATTTCCATTTCTAGCCGAATACATGTTCAGTGTATTCGTCGAAAAAGAAGTGAACGCGGAGTCTTTGAAGTGGAGGAAACGTTTTGACGCGCGGGCCGTTGGTCGAGTTGAAGGCTGTGCGTGCGACGGTGGGCGGCGGCGGATTGGCGGCCGCGGCGCTCAATTGCGCTGCGAACGCCGCGTCTCGCCCGCGCCCTTGGCGAACTGTGCAAGTTGCGCCAAATGAACCATAAACCGCTGCGGCTGGCGGCGCGTCCGTGGCAACGGCCTGCCACCGCCGCCAAACAAAGTTACGACGGCGGAGGGCCAACGCCGCGTCCCCACTGCTTCGCTCGAGCCTTCCGGATCACTGTGACACGCCCACACTCGTCGCGTCTTCGCATTGCCTCGCCCTCCTTCGCCCTCTTTCTCGATCCTACTTCGCGTCTCCCTCGCCCCCTTTTAGATCGTCCGCTGCCTCTCCCTCCCCACTTCCTGGTCCCTCGCTTCCCTTTGCCTCTCCCTTCGTCCCACCCTCACCATCACCCTCGTCCCTCCCACGACCGTCCCTGGCCTTCTCCCATCCTCTACCCCCTCTTCTTCTGTACTTTTATTTCTGCAAGCGTTTATAACAATTTCCTAGTGCAAGAAAAGTTATTTATACTTAAACGTTTGTACTGCGATTCCTCCCTGTGCTGCCCTTGGGTGCGCTGATCTCAGCCGAGCCGCTCTGCTTTTCAAATAAGGTCGACCGACTGCGCTATAGGAATATAGGTCTTCCAATAGAAACTTGCCCGTTCTGCAAGCGCCACACCTGCGAGTCCCACGCTGCAGCCCCGCGCCCCTCGCCCCGCCCCGCCCGGTCGGCGCGCCACTCCACGCCCTCGAGAAGGCAAACATCCGCTCCATTCCGCGCCCGGAAAAAGGCCTTTTCCGAATTTTCCGCTCCTCCACTCCGGTCGCGAGTTGGAGTGGCCTTCGCCCGCCCCCGACTTCGCTCTCGCCCTCAGCCCTCGCGTTGGCCCCCGCCGCACCGCTCCTCCAACCTGCGCCTTCCTCGACCCCCGCCTCTATTGTGGCCCGTTCCCTCTCCGGCCCCGCCCCCGCAACCCTTGGAAGTGCGCCGTCGCAGGTAAGAGGCGAACGGCGCGATGCGGACGAGGCGGCGCCGGCGAAGGGCGTTACTGCTGCTGCAGCTGCAAAAGGGCGGAATTCTCTCTCTGCGAGATGCACCCCCCGGGGACGTCATACGGCGGTCCCGATTGCATGCAAATTAACGCTGCTCTTTGAATTAAAGCCTTGAACGCTCAACAGACACCACCCCCTAAAGTTTTGTTTTGGAAGCGTCAGCATATCTATGCAAATAAAGTCGATGTACGCCTCAAAAGATAGGATTATGTAAACTGCCCTTTTGTTTTTTATGCACGGGTGTATTCGTGTATATTATTAGCCGATGTGTGCCGCTGATCACTTCCCACCAATAGCTTCGTCGGCCCAATCAAAATTCCCTATCTACGCAGCCACGTCGGGTGGAACAAAAAATTCAACTTACACGTCCGTCGTTACAATTTTCCGTTAGAAAAGTTCAATTTGTGGAGGGTGTGAGGTTTCATATTTCGATCATCCTGCCCCGGTGTGCCATATTGCCGGATACAGAGCCGTGCATTACCATATTTATTACTCAGGTGTTTCGTGGTGACGGTCGTTGAACGCGCTTTTTTCGCCCCGCGCCGCAGGGAGCGCTGCCGTCGGCCAGCATGGGAGTGCGAACACGCATCGCCACGTCGGCCAGCATGGGAGTGCGCGGGGTCTCACGCAGTGCGTCCGCCCGCGTGCCCATCTGCCCATCTACCCGTTGTCTTGCTCTACCTGCAGCGAGTTGCGCGCCGAAACGCCGGGTGATGCGGAGTGGGAGATTTCTCGGAAACCGTTAAATTTCAATTTTGCAGAAAACGTCCTATTAATTTTTTTCGTATTTGGGACGCCCTGCTTCTTGCTTGCCATTGCAGGCTTTTATATTTTTTATGCGCACTTGAGACTAACCGTTTTTTTGTTTTTGTGTGAGGAGGAGATTGTTGTTGTAAAAACAACGAAAAGAATTAGATATGTTTCCAAAAACTTCCTGGCATGCGTTCGAAGACATGATAAACATCCTAAAACTTCCGTATTTCAAAAGTGTTTTGCTATGCGTGTCGGTGTCCAGAAATATTTGGTGCCCGCTGCTTTTGCCGGTTCACCTGAAAAAAAAATATTAAGAGAATTAAAAGAGCGCAAACACGCCGAAGGCAAGGGGCTCCGAGGGCAAGCGAAGAGCTGGGAGGAATTTCGAATTCGAATTACAGGCAGCGGCTGCGAGCGGTACGTCTGTGAAATTATTTCATCAACCGGCAGCGTGTGCGCGCACGCGTGGCGAGTTGCTTTTGTTTCCATAAAACAGAAGGCGTCCGGCGGCGCCGTGCGTGGGAGTAGAAAAGGTTGGGGAGAGGGAAGTCCAAGAGGAGGCGCAGAAGAGGGGAGAGGTTAGACGGGGAAAGGGGGAGGGGGTAGAGGTGGAATAGGGAAGAGAGGGTGAAGGCGGAGATAGGGGATGCGAAGGAGAGACACATGAGGGGCGTGAGACGGGAAGAAGATGTGATACATGATGGGCTAGGGGACAGTGGTGATAGAGAAGAGAGGGTAAGAGGAGATACGGGAAGAGAAGAAAAGACGTGTGGAGGAAGGCCCCAAGGAACAGGTCAAAGAAAATTGAACAGAAAGGGAACTCTACATGGATATGAACAGTTACGGTACCTAGCGCATCCTCATACCATTGAGTTGTACGTGATTCTAAATCATACTACGGAAGTAAAGAGCTATGTATAAGTGTATATGTATATGTTACAAAGGGAAACGGAACGTGCATATTAATTTTCGCATCGTTCGTGAGATATGTCGGGAAAGTGTGGAGAATTTTAGATGCTGAGTGCATCCGCTTTAAATTATGGGTTCGTTCCGCGAAAAGGAGCCGTATACTGCACGAGATTATACATTTTCCGTTCGACTTCCATCCGCAGTCAAGAGCCTCTCTTTTGGCGGGTGAGAAGCTCTTCAGTGTAAATATAAAATTATTCCTCCAGAGTGTGTACATTAAAACAATGGCTACTATCCTCATGGATTTAAGAGTTATAGATGGAAAATATTTTTTGGATCATATGCATTGCTAACACCCGTCGGAAATAAAGTTGATGGAGATAAGTTCTAATTTTTTAGCGTTCCTGGTATCTCTTTAGTTCGTGATTTTGCAAAATAATGCAGTTTTGAAATTTAATTAAAAGTTCATTACATGCATATCACTGGAAAAAGTTGTGTGCGAAATCAGAAAAAAAAATATTAGAAAAATGATTTCTTTTGGTGTCCCATTACGCGAAATCGCGTGAGAGATTATTATCGACAAGTCTCGATATCTCCTAAACAATGTAAACTAACAACTCCTTTGCCTGTTCCAAAAAACTGCGTTCTGGATTTTTCCTCTTCTGAAATGGCTTCTGAAATGAAAAACTGGCTGCCAATGCAGTTCTATTGGTAGTGTGTATCTTCCGTGTCTCGTGACACGTTTTCTCCTCACTAATCAGAGACGCGCTTCGTTCCATGTCGTTCAGTCCAATAGGCAGCCGCGTTTATTCCATTGTCCTTCCGACACAATTTTATCGGCTTCCTTCTTTTATTTCCTTTTCCGCACCCGTGAATCTCTTCTGCCATTCACATATCCGCTTTTCCATTAAGCTTGGCCGGGCATGCACGACTTGCTTTCATGAATCAGCGTCGGTAAATGTGGGTCTCTCATACGTCAGAACATTTTCGAATGCAATCCGATACTTTTTCTCGAACACTCTTTACTGGTTACGCGTCTGCTCTCCACCCTGTTTGTACAGCTTTCGAACCACTTTTCGTTTGCATCATTCATCTTCTTCTCATTTTCAGTTATTTTTGTCACTGTAGCGTCTCAGACCGGGAGGTTCTGGGTTCGAGTCCCGACGTTGGTCGAATTTTCGACACTAGCTAGGTAGCTAGATCGAGTTGAGTCATTGTCTGGAGAAGAATTCTAGCGGGCGGCTGCTTTCATCAGTAGTTTTCCGTAGTTTCTCCGATCAACACCAGGCCAATGCCGGAGCAGTACCTTAACACACGACCCACGGACCGCGGCGATCCTTTCTTCCTCTTACTTGGCCTATCCTCACTCCTTACTTACACTCACTGATATGCACTACATAACCACACATGTCGAGTGACCAGTCGGGAGTTTAGAGATTGTCTCGGCTGGGGCGGTGCCCCGCTGGTGGGAGAGACCTTGTGGAGGAATACTGCGCTAGCCGACGGTAGGTCAGGGCTATGTCTCACCATCCGGAAGGGAATATCATCGCCACCTCTCGAGGACAAAACGTGCAACACACTTACGAAGTATTAACCTTATCCGTTCACGCACCAGGAATCACCAATTAATTAATCAATCAATCAAGCTATAATTTTTCTGCACGCTATTCAACACTTATTCAGTCATTACATTCTCCAGTTGTTTATTATTCTCTATCACTACTGACTGTCACAACCATGGCGGATCCTTCCTTCCCCCTGTGTGCCAACATTTTTGTTGTAATTTTATTCAGTGTATTCAAAACATTATCATATATTGATTGCATCGCATGCAAAGGGTCTTCCTATTATGAATACACATTTTTATAAATTCTAGCCAACAATTAAAATTATTTATTTAATTGAGAGAGGGAGTCCAAACTGTGACTGCCTCTACTTTTCTGAAATACTTTTGGGATC
Organism: Gryllus bimaculatus; assembly: GCA_017312745.1. Classification (NCBI taxonomy): domain Eukaryota; kingdom Metazoa; phylum Arthropoda; class Insecta; order Orthoptera; family Gryllidae; genus Gryllus; species Gryllus bimaculatus. The sequence continues at coordinate 6,142,396 of BOPP01000036.1, forward strand.
CGCACCTGCTCTAGTTTCTAATGTCATTAACGTCTACAAGCAGCAAATACCATGAAGTTGAAGTTTGTAAATCGAGGCGATAGCCGAAGTTTATTACCAACCGAATCTGTTATTTGGGTTGTAGGTCATATATTGTTCAATGCTCCTCGTGATGTATTCTTTGATATAAAAAGTATTTAAACAAAAAGTACTGTTTTTTAAAGTAACTGTACCTTTAATCATCTATTAATAAAACTCATTTGTTCCAATTGTTCTTAACGGATCACGAATTGTTAAATCCTTAACGCTCGCCGGCCGTTACACAGTGATTTGTCGTTCCCCTATTTGGATCCGTGAAATGCGTTTGGACAGGTAATACTTAACGGACACCGGCCGTTAAATAGCGGCTTTTCGTTTCTCTTTTCGGTTGCTTTAACCCAATATAAGAGTAAAACGAACAAGATTTTTTTGCCCTGCTGCGGGCGTCGACGGTTCGCCTCGTTCGCATGCCGTGTGAATCGCCGAATGTCCGTGGGCCATGAGCCGGGCGGACAGCTGCGCGCGACGATGGCGCGTGGGCGCTGACGGGGGCCTTTGTGCCCGCGGGCCAATCGCCCGATTGCGCGGCCCAGCGCCCACCCGGACGCCCGCTCGGACGCCCGACTCACCGCCCACTCCCCATCGCCCACGCCCAGCGCCCCTGCACGCGACGCGCGCGGCCGCCCCGCTCCCATCGGCCCCGCCCGCGCTCCCACGAATGCTGCCCAGTTGCAGGGTGACCTTGCACTCGCCGCAATGGGAGTCATTACGCACGCCTCTCCTCTCCTGCCCCTCTCTCTCACTCTTTTTCTGTTCCTTTCTTACTCGCCTTTCCTATTTCTTTCACCACTGGCTCCCGAGTCCTTACCGTTCTACCGCCTTACCTTTTGACTCTTTCCATATATCTCTCAATCTCTCCATCTCTCCTGCCTTTCCCTCCTTCATTGTCACTCCTATACTCTCGCTTCACCTTTATTCCCCTTTTGGCGTCTTTGCCCTACTGACGGCTTCCATTATTCATGCTCCACTCATTTCTTTCTCAATTTGTGACGTTTTATTCTGTGTTTTCTTTTACTCTCAGTCTGAATGTATCATTTCCGTTTTCGTTTTTTGTTATCACATTAAGGTACTTTTCGTAAAGAATATTCCACTCAAGGAGAGGTGGCCTAAACAATTTATATCTTTAGTTAGATTTTTAAGGTACGAGAGTTATTGTGTCTTAAAACTCCTATAAGGTGTGTTGCTATTCTTCCTACCAAAACTGTTTTCTACCCCTCCCTTTGCATTTTGCTGAAATTAGATAAATTAACTATTGATTTCTTTCATTTTTTCTACTATTATTTGGATAATTAATTGCACTTCTTTGTTCATCGGTTCAATTATCCTGCTCTTAAAGTTATCTAATCATTGTCTTCCTGGATGTACCTGCAATTTTAACACTTGTTCCTTGTGATTTCTATTTGGCCAGACTTATCAAAGATATAATTTTGTAATCCAGCGTCATTCTTTTTGCATCTGTATTTATCTTCATCTGTTTTAAATTCTCGTAAGCGTTGCTAGATCTCTAGATTCACGTTATTTCTTACAAAATTCCCTTTTCAGATTTTTCGTTAACATGTAGTTTGCTTGTTCAATTTCATGTGTTTCTCTATTTAGAATCTCTATTTTCCTTACGGCACGCACACCGAACTCTTTGCTTTCTTTCAACTTCTTTCTTTTTTGTGTTCTCCTACAACAACTGAACATTATTTCGAATACTCATAACTAATCGTATTCGCCTCTTTGCTGTTGCCGCCAGTGCGTATGATATGTCTCTGTCAGTCTCTAGGCGCACAGACGAACGCGCCTACTCTTTGTCTCTTTGGGCGTGACCGTTGGTGGGCCCTCCCAACCCTCTCATTCCAGTTTTCGAGCCCCGCAATTGCTCTAAATATTTTGCCGAGCGGCTCGCCATGCATATAAATAAGCAAATTGAAAGTAAATACTGGCGGCCGTCACTCGCGCCACGGGGGCTTGCGGCGGCGGCCTGCGCAAATAGCCTCCCGCGCTTTCGCCGCTGCCGGCCCCCGCGCCTGCCCCGGCCGCCTCTGCCCGTCCACAGCCCGCCGCCCGCAACTCCCCTCCGCCTCTGGCCTCTTGCTCTCACCGCAGCAGCATCGCGCCGCCGTTTTTCCCATCGTTGTTCGCCACGCGATGCTTCGCCAGTGTTTGATCGCTGAGTAAACGAGTACGTGTTCATGCTGATGTTGTCTTGATATGATTGCGTTCACGCCATGTATCTCGGCTTGTAGGCACATTCGCTTTTTTTAAAATTTTTGATTAGAAAAGTTATTTAAGAAAGACCGAATTGATGTGGAGGTCGTTTATCCACGACAGTGCGTTCAAGATCTATCAGCGAACTCATATGGACGCTTCTTCAAGCAGTGATTTGAATGTATCCAACTTTTGTGTATATCCTTCATCACTTTCACACCTAAAATACATCTTGACGGGGTGATCAAAATCACTTGATTTATTCAAAAGTGATAAAAACAAGAAGGAAGTCATAATGTCTTCACTGAAACAAAATACTTTTATAGGCGCTATTGGGTCAAAAGAGGAAATTAGACTAATGTCTCTGATTTCTTTACGGAGAGAGGGAATATTTTCGTTGTCCAGAAGACGCCATGGCACAGTTGCCAACATTTCGAACGTCGTCTCACTGCGATATTCCCAGGATGCGAAATGCCAGACAACTGTACTGTACAATGATTGTGTTCTGTCTATTAACAGCAGTATAATACTAGAATATGTATACCAGAATCTGTTGACTACAGCTGTTGGAGCCTGCGCTTCCAAGGGTAGTTTTCCCGTCGAAGGCAGTTGCGGCGAGCTGCCGGGTCTAGCGTGCTACGCACGTCGTCCCGGGCGGCGCAAAGTATCGCCCGTTTATACATTCATGTGCTTTATCGACGCGACGCCACCCTGCTCCGCCCCGTCCTGTTTCTATCCCCCCTCCGACTCAGTATTTTACGGTTTTAATTAATGCCCTGAACGTTTTAGCGCCGAGTTGTGACCGCGCGTGTGGTTCGCCCGGGGCTGGGTCTTGAGGGTGACCGACAGAGACGAGAAATGTATGGAGTGAAGGAGATACGAGAGGGTGAGGCAACGGTATGAGTGAAGGGAGTCAGGGGAGACATTTTAATTGACGGCTGAACTCCCATCATTATCATCGGTTACCGTCAGCTAACTTTTTCTCCGTTGTTGGACGTGGTGTCGTCACGCGTTTGGTATCGGTGACAGTTGATGTTATTCGAGCGCAATAACGTTGCACTCTTGTACCAATCGCGTAGCATCAATTGACCGTTATATCGCCTCTAGAAGCGACGCCCGATGAGTCTTGTTCTTAGACTGCAGAGATGGATTGTTAATCTGCGTTTCAACTGGCGAGCCCCACCTGCAATGTTATCTGCATCAACATTTTTCCGTAAGTAAATAGTATATGAGCAGTGTAGTTGTGTGTTGACGGACAATGAAGTCCCTCTCGCCCATACAGGGATATTGAATACGGACCTGCAGAAAGGGAGGTGTAAAAATCGTTTTAATTATTGTTCATGATGCTTTCACTCTGTGTAACTCGTCTTCCGTATCCCTCAAGCCTTTCTCCTACTCTTTGCCTTTAGCAAACTGTCGACAATGCCTTTCGTAGCTCGTAGGTCCTGGCTGTTTCACTGCCTTGCCACCTTACTCTCCGTGTTAACGACACCTCTCTCACGCTCTTTATGTTCACCGTCTTAGCTGTACCTGGCACAACTAGGCAATGTTCCTTACATCGCGCGCACGCCGTGACATGCACTTGAAACATTCTTCTACATTAGTGTCACTGTGACGCTTTCACCGACATCATTGTGTCTTCCCTGCACACACTGTAATTGCATTTTGCGTAGCTTTCCCACCACTTCATCGCCGGAGCAAGCTTTACAGCTTTAACACGTAATATTCATCAAGTTGTTACTGTTACACTACGTAGACGTAGTGTACATGTTATGTGATCCGTCATTAATGTACTAGAAGAAATTGATCTATTTTTCGATATATTGTTCATGTTGGCAAATAATGGGAATCATTTACTGTTTGGTTTTGCATTTGGAATTTTAGAATATCATTGTTATAGAGTATTCTGCACTAACGCCTGTCTTTTCTTGCATTTTTTATTGTAATAGATTCTCGGTAGGGTAATGGTGATAAATTCGACTGAAAATGAGAAATGCATATGTTTGGCTCATTTATTCTCTCCAACATAGAAATAACCTACGTGTATATCCTCTGGAGTTCTCAGCCCATAACCTTAGATTCTTCGCTGTACGATTCGTGACCTAGCAATCTGTCTCACTTTTTTCGCCGTCACATATCTCACGCTACTTGAAAATAAGTATTATACATAATCCTTTGACAAGCTGCAAGCGTCAACTATCGCGATCTTTTGTGTGTGTGTGTGTGTGTGTTCGTCTACTGCCACAGCTGACCGCGAACTTTTAAGAATTAAAAAGTCGTAATATCGCACAGCTAAAACGATCCAAGGAGCCAGTTTCCCCAGGGCACTTTCGCTTCCTTCGATGTAAAGGGATTCCGACATGCCTGCCTACCCAGCGCAACGCCTCGCGGCCGGGAGTAAAGTAATACCTTTCCAGATCCCGATTGCCGGGTCCGGCCTCGCAGCGCTAGCGGCGCCGTTTAGCCTCGAAATTGCGCTAATCTCGCGACATCCGTCTTCGCTTTGTCGCGCCGCGCCGCGCCGCCGCCCTGCCGTCCGTGCCAGCGAGCAGCGCCTGATGTCAAAATCGATAGGTATCGAGCGCAGTCGTCTCCGGTCACCGAAGCGGAGTTGTCAGGGACTTACCGCACAACGTAACATACAGCTATCGACAACAGTATCGATCTTCTGCGCATGTGGAGTTCGAGTTGCCCATCCCTTTTGACAATCTGTGCATGCCCGGAAGGACGAGATTGCTGCACGCTACTCCGTTCTTAAAAGTCCGTTTCGACAAGCTAATCGTGGAGGGGGTAGGTGTCAGAGGAGGTTGACGTCACAACGGGAAATATAAGATGCCTTTCATTTTGGGGATCGAGTACGCACCTTTCAAATGAATTATATCATAATTTATTCGAACTTCCCGGTGCATAGGTTTCGGAATGTAAGTGTCGAATATGATTTGCCTTAGTGTTTGCCTTTATTCTTTTAACAATTCACAATGCCTTTTTTGGGCAATATAATCTTGTTAATAAGATATTTCATACATTGCGGTTTATTTATATTACGTAACTATGGGTGAAATATTACACAATTTGCTACTATTAATGCGAACTTTTTGTACTCCCTTTTATCATGTTTGTATTTCTTTACTGTGTTATTTATTCTTTTCGAAGGAAATGTGAAGTGTTTTTCCACGAAGCTAAACTTATTTAGATTCCTCAAAATGTTTTGGAACTGTTAGTAAACATTTCGTTCGCACTGAAGAGAGATATACCACGATATGATCCTTTCGCCCGATTCGCGTCCTCGGCTGTCGTATTTATCTCTTGAATACCTTCCCCTCTCATGGCGGTTACATTTTACGTCTCTCAATTATAAGCCCTCTGCATAGTCGGCAGGGCGGCGCATCGACGGTTAAAATAAAACCGGCACGTGGCAGGTCCGGGCTTAATTGACTCGTGCACAATCCGGGGGCGTGGCGGGCGGCGGTGGAGGCTGCGGCGGCTGCGTTTCCTAATCGAACGCAATAATTTCGGCGCGTGATTGCGTTTGTTCTGCGTGCGCGCAGCCGACGTGACTTGCACACGTCGCTTCACGGACAAGCCGCCCGTTGTGAGCGGCGGTTCGACTTTTACGTCCATTTGCGTTAAAATCCCTTCTCTTTCCGTTATTTGTTTTTTTATGCATTTGAATGCTTGGACATCTGCGCCATATAGAAATGTAAAGTTTCATGAGTGGCGATTTTATTGTATTTCCTCAATGGTCATTCGGTGCTTGTTCTTGTTATGGTACCTGTCTTTCAAAATGGTGGACGGGACGCGGAACGTGTGCGGAATTATATGGGCCATGAGAGTTTAGGAAGAATAGGCCAGAAGGAAAATAAAATGTCATTGCAAATTTGTATTAGTACAGTTGTGTCAGTGAAAACTGCAATTGAAAATGTTTCTGTTCTAAACTGTGGAAATTTAATTTTGAATTGTAAGTTGTTCCTAAAGAATTGTAATGAGTGATCATAATTACTTTTTAACTTTTTTCTCCAGTAGATCTGTTTCTTATGGGTTTATATGAATAAGATCTTGCGAAGATATAACTAGAAAGAAAGACATTTCGGAACATTATTCATGGAAACAAGTTTTAGATAGGATACAAACCTCCCTTTGTTACCTTTCTAAATGTCTCTGGATTGATTGCCGCATCTAACGTCAGTTTTTAATATGAACTATTTTCTGAGAACTCAAGTAATAGAAAATTCATAATGTAAATTTAAAGCAAAATTAAGTAACTTAAATATTTCAAAAAATATTATTTAGTTTTTTTTTCTCACGCATTCTAATTTCGGGAAAAAATATAGCTACTGGTTTGAAGAAATTGTAGCAAGTGCTGTGTTAAGGCCTACGGTAGACGAGGTAGCGTATTCGGATATTCCGTAGCCGGTGCTGACCTTTGGTCTGGTCCGTGCAGGCGCTAGCAACGAACTCGCTCGCATCGAGGTCCGCCAACGGCGGCCAGGAAGGGCGACGACGTGCACGGCGTAGCGTCGAGAGGGAGGTGCCGACTCAGCCCTCCGGGCGTCACCCCAACCCACCCTCGCCCGGCCACCCCGCCACACAACCAGCCGCCCGGTGGCCGCCAACGGCCTGGAAAATGGCGGCCGCTCCCTCGGGACACGAGCGCTTACCGACACGCTTCTCTCCTCGCCCCTCGCGCCCACGCCCCGCCCCGCCTTCCGGCCTCGCGACCAGCGCCCCCTGCGACCGGCCGTGGCCCGCCTCATGCACTCCCACCCGCGGCCACCCCTCAACCGCTTCAATCCTCGCACGCTCCACCACCCCACCCTCTTACGCTCCCCCTCGGCTCTGACCGGAACTGACCTCTGCATTTCATGACCCGTTCCGCGCACTCTAACACCGTCCCCACCCATCTTGCCCTTATCCACCCCTCGGTCACTCCTCCACTCCCCTCGCCAGCCATCCAGACTCCCATTCCGCGGATCCCGTTCCTGCTCCCGGTTCCATCGCCTATACCCGCCGCCGTTTCTTCGACCCCTTCAGCACGCCAGTACCCCAACTTCTTGCACCTGGCCGCACGCCCCATCCCGCAATCCGCAGCCGAGGGAAGGGCCTCTTAATATTTGCATGATCCCAAAAGGTACGCGTCGCGCTGTTCTTAAATTGTCAAATATTTGATGTTTATATGTTAAAGCGGCCCGTGTTTGCCCATTCCCTTTCTGCACAAAGAGGCCCCGCTAAACAAGGCCACCGGTTTAATTCAGCGCGGAGGGCGCCGTGTGTGGATTTTGACGGGCGGCCCGAGCGGGCGTGGAAAAATGGCGGCCCGCTCGGCGGTGAGCATCGTGTGGACTCAGCGTTTCCTTGCTGAGCTCTCCCAGGAAACGGCTCATAAAATTCCCGGTACTCTGCGGAACAATGACGGATTTCTATTAGCCATTTTTTCGGCTCATCAAACGTTGCTGAAATCTGTTTGTACTTTATATATATTTGTAATGGCATATATATGAGACTCTTTGTGAGCTTTGTGTTATAACTCGAAGATAAAGTGCAGTTAATGCAATAGGCTGATGTCGATTTGGTTGAGAAATTAACTAATGACGTCAATTCCATTAGTTTCTAAATGACAGAGACAAAACGCAGAATACGTTTGTGTTATTATTTGTTGTCTGATTTTGAAGAAGTAATGTAATTTTCTGTTTCTTGCAATAGGCGATATTTACCAAACATTTATTGAATTTTAGAATCTGCTACAACTAACAATAATTTTGAAGAAAATTCTTCAGAACGTCTCATTTTTGTGTTCCGAAATAGTTGACTAATACACCTACCCTTTTATTTATCCAAAGAGTTTAAAATACATTTTTCAACATAAACATAATTATTTTTATAATTCTATAAATGTTTATATGTCATTAAGTTCCCGTTTCCTTCTGTTTGTATATGCGCTAAAAAGAGAACTACGTTGTGGACTGCAGTGCGGTTTTTACTGTTGTTTTGAGCGTCCCAGACGGTTTTGGTGAAAAATACCTTGTTACCCAGATGATTCAGTAATCATTATTTTCCAAAATAATACGGACCAGAACTCCTGCTTCTGTTTCAACCTTCTGGCTATGTTTCACAGTTTTCCCATGAGTTGTGACAATCTTACTGTTCTTTCCAATTGAAATATTGACTTTTAAATTAGATTTTTACTTGAATTTAAAGCGTTACAATTACAACAGTTCTAATAGAATGCGAGTTAATGAGTACGTCTATACATAGAACAACGGAATGCACGCCATTATAGAGGACATGGTGGGGCAGAACGTGTTTGGGAGAGGGAGAGATAGGGCAAGGTGGGGAAGAACGCGGCAAATCGCGGGGACAGGGTGAAGCGACAGCGTAACAAGATGAAGCGGGACGAGTATATTAGTGAAATCACTTACATTTTACATTGCGGCTGGAATTCGGGGGCCGCATGAACCCTGTGTAAAAGGGAAGAGTGTTAAATAGGTTCACTCACAATGCCGGGTATTTAAGCTTGTTATACATGTAGGCATGTAATTTAATACATATTTTCTTTTTTGCAGGTAAGTTCTTGAGGAGAATCCTGTGACTGTCTGCGTACGTTAATTGCACGTGAGTATCTGGAAAAATATTTGAAACTACACTACTAGGAGTTGTGTATTTAAATCTCTTGCTGATCTTGAGGGTAATTCTATTGTAAATGGGCTTGAACAAAATAGTACAACCATCTACGCAGTGAGATGCGAAAGTGTGTTGAATTGAATCGAGCATGTATTCTCTAAAGCCGCTTTTACAAGGTTCAATAGCCATCTTTTTCGATTTAATAATGTACAATTTTTGTTGGCACAAAATTGGGTGAAGAATTGAAGAACTACTCGTACTGAACGAAATTGGGATGATTTCACTGTAAAAATATTTTATCTGACTGACGCACGCCGCGTTATTTTCGCAAAAGTATTATGTATCACATTAGAACGGAGATATACTTCCAAATAGATCATCATATTTTAAAACATCGATATTTTAAACAGAAGTCATTTTAAATATCGATGTTTTCATCGACATCGAAAACCTTTTGGTGATGAATCCAAGTATCGATGTTTTGCTAAACTTTGCCATCAATTTACCCGACGCCGCGGACATGCATCCTCCATTGGCGTGACATGCGAGGAAAGTACTGGATTGGTTGGCCGGTGAAGTCGGGGTGTATTCATTTCCTTTGAGGACGAACGTGGTTGTCGAAAGCGCAAAGTAAATGGTTTAGCCAGCTGGTTAACTTCTACTTACATATATAGTTTTGGTTTTCCTTACTTGTTTGGTCGGTTGACTTCATTTTATAAATTCCTTCAAAAATTGAAGTCAGTATTCGTAACTGAATAGAATGTTTCTGCTTCATCATAGATATTTGAATTATTTCGTTAGTATGAGCACTAAAAGTATGAAATGAAGTTCTTCATAACATATTCAGTTTTACGGTAAACTATGTACGATTCTGAACTTCCTGACATTGTAATTTTAATTGTCTTTGAGCCTCGTAGAATATTTATGTTCAGAGGTCTTTTAGTACGTTTGCTGAATGAACTTTTTACCGATTAGTCAGAATTACTGCTGTGAAGATGTGGCGGTGATACAGCACAGAATGTCAAACGTTCTTTTAATTCGAAATATGTGATTAACGTTGAATGCTCTTCAAACGTATGCCCACCTCAACTCCAAGAGTTCTTGTAATATATGTCAATTTTCTCTGAAAGCATGTAACGTATTTTCACATTTCCTGCTCTATTACCGAGTAAAGTATACATTTATCTGTGGAAATAATTCCGGAATTTGTTCGTATAAACATTTGTGTCATGGCGGTAGAGGTGTCATGTAATAGAATACAATATGGACATAAATCTCTGCAGTCATAAAAAAGTAAATAGGTTTTTAATGGCAAACATTTGCTGGATTGCGAAGTGTTAAATACATATTTGCTGCTATGAAGTAATTATGATGTTCTGTATCATTGCGTAAAACAGAAGTCATTTAAGTAGAATATAGGAATTGCATTGCTTTATTTAACGCTTGCTAACTTTTTATATTAAGCGAGCGGCCGGAAAACCAACGTAGGAGGGTTTTAAATATGACGAATTTGGGTATTGTCTTATTCCACACGAAAATTGTCGAAGATAGTGCACATATAATTTATTCGCTTTTCCGATTCTCGGCTTCCACACTGTTTGTACAAAAACATATCTTTTAATTAATTAAAAATTTTGTTTACATTATTTATAGGTTAGTTTTAAACATTAATTTTCATGTTGGTAATCAATATTTGCAAAATTGGATTCAATTTAGGATCCAATTTATTTTATGGCAGAGCGAGACCTTGTATGAGAAAGGTTTTATGAATTCATATTATTAATGGGAGCAGCAGATACTAAATGTGGACTATAAATGAAAACATCACAATCATTTTGTAGAAAGGCCTGTGAAATTCAAGTTTTAGTAAATTTTGCTAAAAGAAGGCATCCTTCTTTCGCGAAAGACTCATTCCAATGAATAAAAAATGCATACAAACTAGCTGTCAGTTTTTTTTTCGGCACGACATTTTAAAAAAACGTTTTTCTTGAAAATGGTTTTCTCATTTACGCAGTATGTGTTCCTCCGTATCATATAAAAAGGTAAGAGAAGATATGTTAGCTGGGAGGAACAATTATAGACATGGAGTAGTGTAAAGACGCTTTTGAAGAGCATTTGCGTTGCAGCATTACCCGTTCCTGTTGCTATTAAGACTCAAAAAGCTGAATGCGATCCGCGTTATGTGCAAGAAATTCCACGTGGAGTGGCCAAGATTCAAATTGTGTCTTAATGGTCGCACGCCCAAGTTTGCCTTTGAGGGTGGTATTTGCCGGTCGCGGAACGGCTGCGCAACAGCTCATGAAGGGAGCGAGCAACCGCGAGGGTGGCGCCGTCTGGTGGCGCTCGCCGAGCAGGTGGTGCCAGCCCGGGGGAACGCGGGCGTAATTTGGTGCCACCACTGGCAGCACTAACCACCGCACCACCCCGCTTTCCCATCAGGGGTCCGTATGCGAATCGATTACTTCGACGTGCCGCTCACGTCCTCAGGGTGAGTGGTCTCCCTCGTCCCACCTCACCTGCGTCTCGCCCGCCCCGCCCGCCCGACCCGCCCTCCGCCCGCCTGCCGCCCGCCCTGCCCGCCACCTCCCCCCCGCTCCGCTCGCCCTCCCGCCGCCACGCTGCCCGCCTGCCGCCCCGCCGCCTCCGGCCCGCCCGCTGCCGCTGCCGCCCCCCCCGCCGCCCTGCCTGGCCCCGCCGCCCTGCCCGCCTGCCCTGCCCCGCCCCGCTCCGCCCCTACCCCGCCCCTCCCGCCCCGCCACGCTGCCCGCGCCGCCGCCGCCCGCCCCGCCCCGCCCGCCTGCCCCGCCCCGCGCTGCCCGCCCGCCCCTCCCCGACCCGCCACCCGCTCCGCCCCGCCCCACGCTGCCGGACGCCTGCCCCGCCCGCGCCGCCCCGTCTTTGGCGCCTGTGAGCGACCGGCGCGCCTGCAGCGATGATCTGTGGCCACCTCTCGCCACCTTCACTCACTGATGGTCCATTGTGCTGTTTTCTCTACAACGTGGACGAATTTTACTTATATAAGTTTTGTGATTGCCTAAGGTTAATATATTTTTGTAAGTTGTCACTTATTTGGAACCGTGATGTTTGGAACAACTGTAGAAAAAATTATTACTATTGTAGTATGTCTGTTTATTCACAGCGTTTCAAAGATGGTTGTATTTCACCGTGAGATAATATGGAAACTTAGAGAAATATAATTTTACTTTTGTTTGGTCAACATTTTTATTATTTCTTTTTTGTTTTGTTTTTCCTGACTCTTACTTCTTTTACATCGCCTACTTCCTACTTGTGGTGAACATTATTTTAAAAAGTTTTTCTATTTAAAAGTCTACTCTGCAATTGCGAGTATTGTAAGAGAACGTTGTGTAAATCGAGTAACATACAAGTATTGTGCAAGGTGAATTAATAATATTTAATTGTGTTTGTACTCCACACTATTTTTTGGAAACAAATGTTCACTTCAATCACTACGCACAATCAACGCTGCTTCTTTCTCCCTCTGCTAGATCAAAGATGCAGTCTGAGGACAATTTGAAATGAGTTCACAAATTCATTAAAAAGTTTGTTTTTCTATATTTATTGTACTCATGTTCTCTTGAAGAACAAATAATGCACCTCTGATTAATTCGTTTTCCCATTTTATAGCTTCTCCAACAGTCGCTCACAACTCTCGTTTTGTATTGCTCACGAAGGACTGGTATACTCTGTCACCAAATTAATCGTCCGGAAGTTATGACTCCGGAACGTTTCAGAGGTTTATTTTCAAGAGTACTTTGGCGTAAGAGACTTTTGTACCTCTGCGTCTACCCAGATGAAAATATATGATTCGTGTGTTGGGAAATGTAATTTCTCTGTTCTAAAATATCCTCGAAGTCGTTCAATTTTGGAGATATGGTTTCCGAATAATACTGGTATGCAAGTATATTTCAAAAAGACAATATATATCTTCACTGAAAACACTTTGGATTTTAATCCATTTAACGTACTAACCTTTTATTTTCGTGTGTTAGAAAGAGAACTGTTTCAAATATAAACTACGAGGAGATTAGTTATTCGCCATTGAATATTGCTTTTTAAACTTTCTGTCTCGATCTATTGGTAGGCAGAGAAAACTTAATTTTTACCCCACTGCGCTAATGTAATGTGGATGATAATTGTGTAATTCAAGAGTTTGTAAGGAATGGATTTAATTATTCTATCACTACCTGAACAGCTCGACACATTTAATATTGTGGAGTTTTGCTGATCTCCCAAGTGGTTCTGGGAATATGAAGTCAATTATTAGCCGCTGTTAAACTGCATTTTGCTGCTAATACATTTGACCTATATCTGAATGGGTCAGAATAATTAAACCTCCTTGACAGAATACTGAACAGTGAAAGATGCGTTCCATTTGAAAATACTTACAGTATTCAGATATTCCATTGAACATTGTAGCTTTCGTTTACATATTGGTAATAGATAACATAATGTAACCCATCCTACAGCAAAATAATATTTGACCCACGAGGGAGTTAATGCCCACGGGTAATTACTGTTAGTGCGGTCTGTGTTTTTTAGTTTGTAATTGAAAGCTAATAGTGTTGATCCAAGTTTCATTCTTTGCACTTTTGCAATTTTTATGATATTTGCTTTCTGCTGCCGTCATTTTACCACTTTTCTGTCACTTTTTTCATTGCTCCTTTTGCACACTTCCTTTTCGGTTGTTCGCGAGGAGGCTGCGCATTTGCTGCCGCTTTCTTTCCTCGCCGCCTCGTACCCAAGGTGAACGGCGCGCGCCGCCTCGCAATCTTAGGGCCGTTTCCTCGAGAGTTTCGCTTCGATATTGCGAGATTCGACGGGCTGTCTTCGCCGGTCGTTTAACATGCTATAGCGCGATGTTGGCGTCGCATGTTTATTTCTTTTTTGCCCGTCGTACGCGCGTTTTCCCATCGCCCCCTTCCCTTCTTCGCCCGCTCCCTCCCTCCCCCATGCAACGCCGCCTTTCGACGCCTTTGCTGCATCTGCGAGGCACGGAGTGCCTCTTCGCGACTGTATTCCGGAAATATTTAAAGTACGACGTTCCATTGTGTACACACGTTGGCAACAAACACTTGGGAGACTCCGCAACTGCTTTATTCGCTGTTGATGGTTTTATTTCTTCTTTGGTCGAGCATCTTTTCTCTAATGGAATTTAAATTAGAATTTCTGTTTGTATTCAAGACTAACAAACCTTCAAGCTGTTATTTTTGTAAATAGTTAGCTAGCTTATTTAATACGTATAATAGCATTAGCATTTCCATATTGTGGAACTATTGTATGACCACATCATATCATCTTGCTTTTGTAATGCTAAGTCGTGCTGCAGTAAGCTTCTTGCTCTAATGTAACACTAATTGTTTTGCTTTCTCCAGAGAGATACATGTCCCAATGTTCTACTTATGCATTTGAATATTTACTTACTTGTCATTCCATTCCTTCATTTTCTACATAATTGATTACGGCACATTTCTGATGGAATAAGAATATCAGATGTTTGATACTTTGTAATTAATGTCTTACCGATTAGGTTTCGTTGTAGCTTTTAATTTCTGTTGTCAAACTCTTATTATATAGCTATATATTTTTAGTTGTTTTACGAAGAATATTTGTATGTTGTAATACAGGCATCGAATTATTTTTCTCCTGTTCTAAAGATATGCAATGTTTTAGATATTAAGTTATGCATCGCAACTAGTAATTGTCTCAGATATGTTCCAGAAACCAAGAACGACAATTTTTTTTACTCACATTGTCTGTCAGTACTTCACGACTCTGCAAAACGCTTTGAAAACGTGAAGTGTCACTCCAAATGCAAAACTCTTGAAAGCGCAAAAACTATTTTGTGATGCCGAGAGAGAAGCTCCCCCTCTCTCCGCTATAACTCGCCGCGGGTGCGCTCGCTTGCGGGGAGTTGGCGGCATTGTGCCCCGACTGGCCGGGACTGCCTGGCGGCCTGGCGCAAGCGCATTACCCAAAGCACAGTCTGCCGCTGTGACTGGCCGCCGCGGCCACCGCCGCCCGCCGTCCCGGCCGTTCTTTTATCGCGCCTCAGCATTGTGGTCACCTGTACCCCGCGCCCGCCCCGCCAACCGCCCACCACCCGCTGCCCGCTGTTTGTACGCAATGTTTAATGCAGCCCCCCTCCTGCCCTGAGATAATGCCCGCTAAAAACCTGGAGAGCTTATTGTAAAGAATGTTTGCTTAGCTTTACGGCCCCACCCCCGTACGCCGCCGCCCCGCCCCACCGCCTCCCCGCCAGGTAAGAGTTTTGAGTGGATTATGACGAGTATCTCACTTTATGAAGTGGCAGACGCGTAAAAAATTTCAGGCGGGCGTGTCGGCCGTCGAGACTGCTGAAGTTTCAACTTTAAGGCTGCGTGGCTTACAAGTCATCGTGCCGTGAATATCTCGTCGTCTAGATCGGGATTTAGAACTTCTGGACAGACGCCGTCAAGGGGGGTGGGGGGCGGGCGATCCCGTCATATCAGCGCCGGCGGTGCGCGCGGCTGCCGTCAAAGGCCTCTCCTCCTCGCGAAGAAGGTTGAGGAAGCGCGTGGCGGCTGACGGGCGCCTCCGACGCTTAAGCGAGAGATGCGCCGCGTCGCTGCCCGTGTTCTTCCTTGCCGTGGTCGGGTAGGTGGGAGTTGGTGGAGACGCGTGGAATATAGAGAGATTACTTTAAGACGGGGCCGGTTTGACGGCTACTGCTGGGCCTCTGCTGCCAAAATAATTGAAGGTTATATCCATGCTGTAATTTTGTCATTGTGTTTGTGTACAGTTCGTTCATTTGAATACGGCTCCATATCTATCTCTTGCAATATCATCGCCCTGCATGGCGTTGCCTTGTCTCCCAACCTGTCAAGGCGGAGTAACTCCTCTAAACCGCTTTGCAGACCGGGAAATGAGCTGTGAAGGATGTCGTGAAACGGGCGACCTTCAGTACCGTTACGGATATTATAGTTGAGACAATTTATTCTGAGGTGGGTCACATCACCTCTCTGCTGTCCCCATTCTGTTGCCACTTCCACTGTCGCTATTTGTTCCCCTCTCAGCTCGCAGATACCGAAGGGAAAGTTTCACGATTAATATTGTTGCGCAGAAATGAAAGGGCAAATGTATTGTTGCGCAGAAATGAGGGGTGATGATAGAGTGGCATTCCTCGAAAATTATCTTTAGACAGTCAGTGGTGGTACATAGATATAAGTTGAAGATTAAACTGAATATCCAAGATAAAATCGGACATTAGGAGGCTGGAAATGCATACTGTGTTAACGTCAAAGAATGCTCTCAGAAAAAAAAGTACTGCATTTTTGTCGACATATGTCGGGATTAACGTGCTTGGCGAATTTTACTTTGCACTAAAACAAACTGCTTTCAGTAAAGAAATATTCTGAAGAATTTCTGGAACAGTCATAAATGTTATCACGTAGCTCAAAAATGTCAAAGTTAGTCCCTGGTACCGTGCACGCGTTTTACAATATTGCCATATTACAATATGAAGATTTCATTTTCGACAATTTGAGTTACAGCAATAATTTTCAATACAATACACGTCGTTACGATGCAGAATGCCGGAGTTCGGACACAGTATACGTTGAAATGGTCACATATACTACATGACATGTTTATATTTGCATATTTTTTGCAATTTATTAAATTCCCTTTGTTGGAATATGTGGCTAGCACATACGAAAATATCGTTCCCTCACTGTTCCACGTATCATGTGAAATTCAATTCAGCAAATGTTTGGTTTGTTATTTTACAGTTTCCTCCACTATATAACTCTTGTGTAGTGCTCTCTATATTAATACCCTTATTTGTGATGAGAATCAGATACTTCCAACTTAGTAGCAGACGAGTAGTTTTAAAAATTATAATTTCGTCGAATTGCAGTTTGTTTTACTCATTTTTTCGAGAGTGAATAATGTTAAAATATGTTCGGTAACTTTTTGAGTTTCGGATGAAACAGTAATCACATTCCAAAAATTCTGTTTGTCACATGCACTTATGGCGAGCAGAGGCATCTCATTAAACTTTTAAAATATTTCGGGAATTTAATGACCTTTCCCCACCGCAGAGCGAATGTGTGTGCACTATTTCGAATGTCGTTTTAACGAAAATGGAAAATAATTACTTTATATTAGATGCACAACACGATTAAATGCGCATAATAAATTATTTTCAGAACGTTCTCGTTATTGATCCTAAATTACATTAAAATTAAACAAAATAAAACAAGTAAATATGGGCACAGCTCGTTATAAAGTCTACGGTATTGAGGTTTTATAGCAAGCTGGCGAATTAGAGGATTCGAATAATGATAACGCTGCTGCTTTCGGTCTGCGGGCTTGAGCACTATGCGCTCCGAATTCTTCCCGGAATCCAGTAAGCATCCAATAAGCCCTATTAACTATGTTGCCTCCTCCATGATTCGCCTTGCATTTCAGAGAACACGTTCCCAAATTTTGCATTTTGATCTTACCCGTAATGCTTTGGACTTCGAGCACGCTGTCTTTCTATCAATATCTCAGGTACTCTACATTCTCCTTTGGTTATGTGGAATCTCCATCCCTTGACTCATTTTATTCGCATTGGAGTAGGTATCTGTGCAAGATATTACTCATTTTGGGGGGCATATTATCGCGTTTTTGATTTGACGGATATCGAAATGTTTTTTCTTTAAAAATGAATGTGTTCTTAAATTTTTGAAATAATAAGTTAGCAGTGTAATAAATTTAATTTTTTTTAAGAAAATAAAATATTGCCGAATGAAACTTCCTAATAAAACTTTTGGTATAATGTGAAGTCGGGGTTGAATTGTAGTTGTGTTATTAACGTAAGGAAAAAATCCGTAAATTTTATTTCCCACTAGGATATGTTTATCCAATTCGAAAATGGCGATGACTCTTTGAGCAGAGGAATACCTTAATTTGCTTACGTAAATGACGCACTTAGTGACATCTATGGAACTAAGAGTTGGTGTAAGTAGGGGACATTTGTATTAGAACTGTTAGGTAGTATGAAGACATTGACCTACCTTAAAAAACATTGTTTCCATAATATCATGCCATTACTTAGTGACTTGAGCAACTCTCGTTAGGTTCAGAAGGAAAAAGGGTATGTTTGTGGTTTTCGTTCTGTGACTAGTTTCTCTCGTGTGCAAAGATGCAGTAGTTCAGTAAAGACGTATGGTTAATAAATACATTCAATTTGATAACTGATGATATGAGTTTCCCATTCAATTTCCTACCTCGTCCGTTGTTACGGGAAAGCGATGTAGGGCGACTACGTAGAAGAGGAAGGGGTGTCTGGCGGAGTGGCCACCCCAGTGACGGCGCCGCGCGTGTGGAGACGATCATTACTGGAGGGGGCAGAGGGGGAGGGAGGGGGGAGGCCTCTTGGCGGCGAGTGCCAGTGCCAGCTCCGAACCAGCGCTGCCACCGCGCCGCGCTGCGCCGCGCCGCGCCGCCGCACAGGACGATGCCCTTCATCCCGCGCAGCCGAATTTAAGCTCTCTACTGCGAACTTCTGTACAACGAAAGAGACACCCATGACGTATACATTATTTGTTTCGTGTATCAAATAACTTTTATATTCATAATTTCCATTAAAAAAGCAACCAACTAGAAACTACTATTTCTCTTGCGTTTCATAATAGAGATACTGTAGTTAGTTTAATTCAGGGCATCAAACCGTTGCAAATGATGTGCTGGATTTAGTTAATAAAATATTCCGATTTTTTTAATAATTGTTTTTTTCTTTGTTTTCAAACGTTTCAAAAGGCTTTCCTGTAGTTAAAAGATTTGTTTTATTCGTTTGAAGTAAATTTGTCGAAAGTGCGTGACTAACATTTTTTCAATTGCTACAGAAATTCTTGAATATTAAATGCTTTTTTTTATTTATTTTTTTTATTTATTTTTTAATCTCAGGCTAACGAAAGATAATAACGTGTCTTTTATAGTATTTGAAGAACTCCTTGAAAATCAGATATTCACATTATTCGCATTATCACTTCTCGGACGCATCCCATTAAATAAATTGGTATATTAAAACCTAATAAAGAATTTTTTTGTTGTAGGAAGGTATTTCAAGAAAATGTCGAACATGAACTACGCGAATTGTTGGAATCTCGTCAAAAGTGTTGATATGCATATCTAATTTTGTACGCCAGGAAAGTGTCTCCGCACCGAGCCGAATGAGGGGCTCCTATTAAAAATTTCTTTTATGTTGGTAGCAACTAGGTCTCTTGCAAACAAGAGATGTGGACAGCACTTCCAGCATCAATTACGATTGTTGTGAATACGCAATTTATGGTTTTTTTTCTTACAAGCTGCAACTCGTGCTTTAAACATAATTTCTGTTGCAAGCACTCTCTCTCTCTCTCAGCAGGGTGCCACTGCGGACAGACTTTCCTGGTACGCTATATTACTGAACGATTGCCTGCGTGGCATTTTTTTCCGAATAGTGTTTGTCGACGGGAGGCCTTTCCGCCTCGTGGCTAGGCGAAGGCGTCGGCGAAGGCACGGGGCGTGGCGGGGCGGGGCGGGGTGGACCGGCGTCGCCGGCGAGAGGCGGCAGCGGGGCGACGCGTCGCCGCTCCGCCCGCGCTGATAACAGGCGGGAGATTTAGTGCACTCCACGCCCCCGCTCTTCGCCCTCGCCCCTGCCGCGTCCCCTCCCCTCCTCTCCCGCTTCGCCCCGTCCCCCGTCCGGCTCCTTGTCCCCGCCGCCGGTGCTGCGTCAGCGTCCAAGCGATGTTGACGCCCACCGCCTGCCGCCGCCGCCCGGCTCTGATACCGCGCCAATAACCGCCAATTCACCCTCCCACCGGCCCCCGCTTTCTTGGCGTGCTGCGTTTTCGAGGCGACTTGAGGCGTGGTATATACGGCGAGATGGATTAGGTGCGCGGTTGAGTGGCCGAAGTGAGAGTATTTGTTTATTTTTCATATTAGTGTGTTTGCAAACTCTTCTGGGAAAATTCCTTTTTTCTAATTAACGAAGAATGTTTACAACGGAACGAAACAAAACAAAAACAAACTAACATACGTTCTAAGTCTAACTAAACCATTCAAGTTTGAAATATTTATAATTGTACGTGTATACTGGTATTTTTCAATGAGCCTGTCCATTAAGCAGAGGAGATAATTCCAGGACACGCGGAGAGTGTTACTGCCCATATTTTAATGAGGTTAACTTTAAGGGGGCTAGGTTTAAACCTACTAGAAGTTATTAATATTTCCATAGAATTTATATACATTGAGGGGGAGAATAAATATTGTGCTTTATAAATAATCTATTTACTCTTTTATTAAGTAACAAATCTTACGTTTTCCTTGCATCTATTCATTTCCTTTGTAATATTGTTCTTCAGAAATATTGTGCCTGCTTTTAAAACTAGAAATTAGATGCAAATTATGTTGTAAATGTTAGCTCACCCTCCTGCAATGTAACTATCAGTTTATTGAATACGAAAAACTGCTTACCGATTGTGGAATACGACATAGTAACGTATCATTGGTGTAAATGCGGTACAAGTCAGATAAACCTACATAAATCAGGTTTTTAAGCGCTAACTCGAAAGTTCAAGCAGGACGGAGATGACGCAGCGGTGTGGAGTGGAATGACGTTTCAGACGCGGAAACAAATCTTGCAAATTTAAACTATATGTATTCGCATTAAAACGACTATGTTTACAAATTATATTAAAGTTTTCTATACAGTACGGTCCTTTATACTGCAGTATCTCGAAGTCTTCAAGAATCCCATTCCGAACATTATAGAGTTCAAGTAAGAAAACCATGCCTAATCTTGACTAAAAAATATGAGAAGCACACTTTTTGTTTTATGTTTCGTACGTAATTAACTTCAAAAATGTTAACTGTAAATTAAAGGCGAAATAAATTTGTTAAATATTGATTCTTCAACACGGATCGGCAAAATTATGTTTTGATAGAGAAAAGAATGTAAATACATTTTCAGAAAAGAAATGATAGAGAAGGATTGCATCTCCTCGTTTCGGGGAATGCTTGGTCATTAAGAGAGCCAAGCGCGAAAGGCATCCGAGGAGAAATTTGTGTGCCTGGAAGGGCAACTGGCGCGCGTTGCAGTGGAAGTGCAGCACCTGCCATGGGATCCGCGCTGCGGGGGCCCGCGGCGGGCGGAGAACACCGCCCGTGTGCCCAGGGGCCGAACGCCGCGCGCGAGGGGCGCGGGAGTGGCGAGGGGGGCGGACTGCGCCGGCGGCGCCGGCGCGGGGGGCGGCGCGCGACGCGGCGCCGCGCGCGACCACCGGCCGCCGCGCCTCCGCCGCCCTCCGTCGCCTCTCCACCCGCCTCGCTCGCCAGTGCGCCCGACGGACCGCGCCCGTGCGGTTGGAGAAGGCATGCTGCAGCTGTGCTCGTCGCCCCGCGCCGCGGTCCACCGTCCGCTCGTCGCCTCGGTCGGCCCCGCGGCTCCGCCATCCGGCCGAACGCCCACCCGCGCGCCCGGCTCACTGAACGCAACGCGACGCGCGACGCACAGTGGACGACCGCAGCAGCGCACATTGGCCGTGTCCTCTCGCGCCGCGCCCCGCCCCCGACTCCCCGCCGCGAGTGGTGACTCGGTGACAGTTGTGTGTAGCACGCGATGCCGTCGCCGGCCCGCCACCCCCGCCGCCGACCGCCGACCGCCTCCGCCTGGTGATGGTGGATCCGCTGAAGGTGTTCTGGGTGTTGACCAACAGCACCTACCTCGGTATGTGGCAGCCGAGTGTTGGTGGTGATTTTAGTGCTTCTGTGATTTGTGTGCCATTGTGTCGGTGAGGTGTGTTGCCCGAGTGACGAGTGCTGCCGGAGGAGGAGGAAGGCTTGCGATTGGAGAAAGCGGAATGCGGTAGCTATGCGCTCAGCGATTCGCCGTCCACACGGGTCCCTTGTTCGAGACCCGGTGCTGTCATCTGGTGAAATTTTGTCTCTACATATTTTCTTTAACACGATTCGTAATTAGGAAGTTGTCGAGGCCAAAAGAAGGTCCCGTTTATTCCATTCCTTCTCTTCGAGGTGTAACGCCTTCCTCGGATATGGTGTTCGTTCGTTCGTTCGTTCGTTTGTACGTAGTCTAATTTATACGACATGCGTTCAGTAAAAATACGAAGTAATCAAATGCGCTGGTGGTAGACTTCTAAAGAGAGACAATGTTTTTTTTTCTGTCAGCGAGTGTGTGTTCACTGTAGTGTAAACCTAGAATGACATTTTTCCATTATATGTATCACTTCCAGGCACCTGCTGTGATTTATTTATTAACCGAGCTTCTAGAGTGGTTGTTGTAAATACGAACGCGCAAAGTGATGAGGTGTCTTTTTTCATTATCGCTCGACTGGCCATTTGTCTAATGAGAGACGCTCGTTTGAAGCGCCACGCCCACTCGGTCCATTCGGCGCGCGGGCCTTCCACCTGCGGGGGCGGGCGGGCGGCCGCCTGCCCACCTCTATCTCCGCGCACTCCGCCGCGCGTGTGAAATTTTGTGTAATGGTCCGGCCAATCCGGCGTGTTGGGCCCGGCTCCAATTGGCAGTTAAATCGCAGGGTTGTACACAATGGAAACGCACAGTTCATTGAGCGACCGATGTGTTGATTCGTGCTCGTGTGGGTGCCTGGTGGCGTGTGCAAATAGCGCTTACCGGACGGAGGGCCCCGGGCCTCGAACGGGCGCACGCCCCGCCCACGGGCAAGGTACTCGAGCCCGGCGGCGCGGCGCGGCGGGCGATTCGACACGCGCCGTCGAAGCCGCTCCGCGGGCGACGCCGCCCGCGCGCTCCGGGCTGCCCCGCCCCGCCCTGGCGCAGCGCGGCGCCGTCGCCCGCCGCGTCGCCCGGGCAGGGCCCATACATTAAGCAATTCCCGCCTGTTTAGGGAGATCGTAGCGGGTTCCGCTCGATAGCCGATAATCGTTTTCGCTCTCGCGCGCGCCGCGGCGAAAAGAAAATGCGAGCAAATCGACTCACGCCAGGTTTATTTATTAGTTAATTCTGTGAGACTGGCGCTGCAGTATGGCTCAAGCTGCTGGTATCGTCCGAATGAGTCTGAGGGCGTGAATTTAGCTGCGATTATAGATTCGTGAATGTCCATGGTGTGGGCGAATAACTCACTTTGTTTCGCGTATTTTTGCATGTACTACTCTAACGACTAACTATCGAAAGTTTTGAGTTTCTTAAATAATAACGAATGAATATAATAGTTTTGATTGATATTGGAAAGATAGATTGTTATACAAAAGTAATAGATTTTTATCAAAACATCTTTAAAAAAGATTCAGGGAATGTTCTTGTAGTATAATAAGAAAACTGCAAAATCAGCTTCACATGTTCCGTTAAAGATCATCATTTTCCATTTGTAAGTTCCAAATGTTTGTTATGTAAGAGACGAATTTAAAAGTATAATGAATGCCAGTTAATTATTATGTAATGATTTTACCAACACATTAACATCGCGCATTGCAAAAATCTCGATACGGCAAGATGCAATTAATTTTACGCCTGTAGAAGTAAATCAGATTTTCTGTCTTCCCACTTGTATTCTAAATACGCATTTATATGTATCTGAGGGAAATTCATGATTTGGAGGTGCTTTCGTTGGGAATAATAACTTTGAATTAAATGAATATGGGTGAAATGGAGCAAATCTCTGGTAAATAAAAATATTATATAAATTGCATAATTCTAGCTATTGCAGGAAAATTTGGGCTGAACATTTTCTCAGAAGTAGAGGGCGAGTTGATATTTACGTCGCACGAAAATGCTAGTGTATAGGTAAATTGATGGTGTATGCGTTAAGCGTGTGCTTCACTATTGGAAATAAACTAGAGTTATGTTAATGTAAAGAAGTAAAATTTCTTCAAGAGTGACAGGTTGTAAGAATTTATTATTTACATTCTCCATTTGTTAGATTGGAAATACTTCTGTTTGAGAACATGACGCTAGAAATTGGTGAGAGGAAATTATTAAGAGAATCTGAATTCGCGGTGCACTGTATTTTTATTCTAAATTCCATTAAATATAATATACACAGCGAATATTGTTGTTTATATTTCTTGTTTCTAACAGCGAATGTAATGCAGTCGTGAAGTGAAAAGTAATAAAATAGTATCGAAAGACTGGCATGTTGATTGGGGATTATTTTAATCAGGATCAAATTAAGTTTTCTATTATTTGCTTAAATTATTTAGTTTAAACTAATATGGATGGTATGACAGTTTTAAAAGAGAAAAATGTTTGGTGAATACTAAGTACATCAGTGATTATTATATTAATAAAATATTTTGCGTGTATTTGCGTATATTACATATTCTTTTTCGATCTACACGATAACAAACAAGGCTAATTTCGAAATTTCATTGTAATTAAGATTCAATAAAAGCGTATGTAGAACGAAAACACATGTAGAATGTACACATATTTACCTTTAAAACATTTGAATAGTTAGTCGTTTAGAACATAGACTCGTTAAAGTATGGTTTACTGGTAGTTGTGCTTTACTTTGAATGTTCATGCTCGTGAAAATCAGTGATCATCATAAATAGCGGCAAAAAAGTATTCTAAACCATTGATAGAACTTTTGTTGCGGGAGTGTTTCTATAAAACCTCACGACACGCGAGTCCCACTTAATGTTGGATCTGTGTCCCAACATAACACTCTCTTTATACAGAAACCCTCCAATTATTTGGTGATGGGGAAGTACTATTTATTCACGAATCCGTGGCAAAATTAGGCCTCCGTGGCCCCAGGTTTGCCTGCAAGTTACTATCTGACTTTGAGGATTGCCCGAATCTTCTTTCAGTTGCCGCATAGTTTTATTTGATATTTGTATGAAGTCAAGTAATTAAATTGACATAATTGTGTTGGTTTTAAGAAATAATATTTTTCTAGAACGTTTTGGATAGCCTTGTAACCCTGTATAACCTTTTTCTATTGTGACAAATATATCCAAAGTAAATAGAAACTCAATGCAATTACGACATATTTCTAAGCCAAACTTTTCTTGGAATTCATAAGTTCATTTACATTTGTGCGTGGGTGTAAATCAACCTAATTTTCGAGAAACGGAGCTGGGCTAGAGTGAGACCAACGTTTCGTACGGTGATAATCTTTTTTACTGGAAGTTCCCTCTGACATTTAGTTAGTGGTGTTCTGACTTGTGGGAAGACATGAGGTTAATAACATGTTAGTGTTTGAATGGAGGTGTGTCTGACCTTCTCATGGCCATCTCTTTTCGCTGACCGCCCGCGCTCCCGTTATAAGCTGGCGTGACCGCGTGCGTCTTGCGTTGCGTTGCAAGGGCGTGTGAAACTGTGCGAGGTCTTGTCATGCGGTGTCTTGTTTACCAGGCTCTGGACCGCGCCACCACCTGATCTCGCACTCGTGAAGTGTCTTCCGGCCGCAGGGGGCGCCGTGTCGCGTCACGACGTATTGCGTTTCGTCGCGTTGCGTCGCGTCGCGTCTTGTCAAGTAACGCGTCGCGTCGTGAGGTATCGTGCCTCCGTTTCGCCCTGCCGTGTCTTGTCATGTTGAGGCGCCTCGTTTCGTAACGCCTGGCGTTGCATCTTGTCGCGTAACGTCCGGTCGCGCCATTAGGAATTTTATTTATTTATTTACGTCAAAAACAGTTCAATATGGTGTGTGACGTGCTATGAGGAGAAGTTAATTTGAAGTTTCATTTAGTCACATGACGTCGCGCCACGTCACGTCACGCCCCGTTACGTTGGGTCGTGTCACGTCGCGCGCGTAATGTAGGCGCTGGTCGCATTAGGCCGCTCTCACAAATTCAAGGAAATGAATGTTTTTTTCACGACCCTGTTTTAATTGAGTGATTTATGGATCAATCCCAATTCTCTTAATTTTTTAACATCGAGAACTTGTCCGGAGGGGGGCAGGTTAGCTTTCGTACGTTCGGACTCCGGTTTCTCTCTGGTTGAGGTGGAACCGTGGCTCATCTGTAAATCTCTCAATCGAAAACCTCTGTTTTTACTTCTGGCAATACATCAGGTCAATGTTTCTCAGCTATAAGTTTTTGTGTTGCAATTCTCATGAGCCATGGATTATAATAATTTCTCGTGTAATTTCGTTGTTTTTTAGTTTCATATTAGGCAGTTGTTTCTGCAATATCTCTATACTTTATATGAAATATTGTCGACTCGGATAAATTGGTGGTCTTTCCGATAATGTATAAAGTGTTTCGTTGATCATTTGGATTATAAATTTAAATGAAAATAATGTGCTCTTTTAGGTAATGTATGTTAAACATTTTTCTCGTGGAATACAGTCAGTTAGATCCAGTCTAAGTAAGTTTATTTTAATGCAACCCTTAAGAAATGTAATTGAAGTATTATTGAGTTTTCTACGTGTGTTGTTTTCTTAGAAGATTATTTAAGTTCTCTTACTAGTTTTTATCTCGTTTGATGTCCCATAGAAATGTAGTATGTACACATAACTTCAGATATTTTTGTTTGGACATACACGAGATAAAGAGGAATGGACAGTGTTAAGCTGCTGCGATTTTGTTGCTGTTTGAGCCAGGATTTGCGGCCGTTGAAATTTGATATTTTATTGAGCGCGTCGAATCGTGACAGTGGCAGGGCAACGAAAAAATGCAAAATAATGTTTCCCCAAGTGAATACGAGTGCGAAAACAAAATTTTGAAACATAACACTATAGTAAAATACAATATTCTATGTTTCTCCTTAGTGCTGATCCAACAATATGAAATAGTAACATCTAATTTGATTTTCACATTCCAAGCGTTGCGTCAAAATTTTAAATAATTTGTTTCGTAAATTCGCAAACATTTGATTCCTTGTCATCTAATGAAGCTGGAAATGCTTGGAAAACTATGAATTGCAGTCGTGAAGTAAAATGTCGAGTCTTCTGTTCATCTGTTAAGAGCTCTTGGTCGATGATTATTTTTCATTAAAATACAAATTTAAATACAAAAATGCTAGTTTATTACTGAAAATGACCACTTGTAATTACAATTCTATGTGAATTTCAAATAGCAATCTGTTTCAATGTACTAGACTGTAATTCTTTCTGTCAGTGGTATATACGAATATTTAGAACATTTCGTACATTTGATGTCTCGATAATAGGTTATGTGATGATGTCAGGAGGAAGTCGTTGGAAAATATCACATTGGTGGAATACCGTTTTATAATGACTTTCATTTTCAAAGTGTGAATAAGATGAAAATACATTTTAATAATATTTTCTGAGATGATGTGATAGTTTGTAAAACACAAACTGAACCAAGGTGAAAACGGCATGGCCTGAAGCATAGACTGTGTTTTCTGTTTCTTTGGTCCATGTGTTTCAACGCATTTAAATGACCAGAGCAATTAGAAATAATTACACTATGAGATTTATAATTTAAAACATTTATTCTATATTTATATTTTAAAACTAATTATAAGGAATATCAATATTATTTCCATTACAATATTTAGGGATTACACTGGAACGAATTTAAATTGAAGGTTGCTTTTTGTGTATTGAGCAGATGTTGTGTATTTCATTACACCAACCACGCAAGTCATTTTTCATGCATCTGTCAAAAAGATTGATCTAGTCGTCGTTCCATCATTATCAATATTTTCAAAATTCCATTCCTTTTCGTTATTTCCTGAAATATCGTATATCAAGCCTCTCAATTTTTCAAATCAGAAATTTCAGAATGTGACAATGAAACATTAGTTTTTCATTGTGTTGAAATTACTTCGTCAGCGAAGAAACGCTATTTGTGAACGTGTTATCGGAACGAACGAAATAACCTCGGGACGGTCGGGAGCTACCTTTGACTTCGGGTCCGTTCGCCGTAGGACACCTTGCGATAGGTTTTCGTGCCTCTAGCGGCGCGCCTCCCCGCCTGGCGGAGGGCGTAATCCCCCGCTGGATCGCACGGGCGCGAGGCCCAACCCCGGCGGGGAATCTCGCTCGGGCGGGCGGACGGCGCAAGTTCCGGGGATTAATAAGGGCAGAGCGGTGTTTCCACGGCGCCGCCCGGCCCCTCGCCCCGCCCCGCCTGCCACGCTCTCCGAAGATAGGTCCCTCACGGTCTGGCTCTCTGTAGCCCTCCCGGTCGGAAACCTACTCGCTCGTCTAGCCACTCGCATACACGCGTGTCTTAAACATTCGCCAATGGATTCGACAAAAACGTTAATAGAGATGGCGGCAGAAAAATGGTTATGAAGTGACTCAGAACATAAATAAAGTCAATTGTTCTAATTCTTATGATATGAAGTATGTTCTTTGTAACATTTTTAATAACCACAAATGTCAAAATATAATTTAAACAAGATATTTAGGACCATTGCAGATAACTAGGGTAGATTTGAAGATGTATTTCACTTCGTGTAGGAGCTGTACAGCAGGGCCGGAGGGAAGAAGTTATCGAATAGCCATACACGATTCGCACAAGCAGCGTGCCCCGCAAGTCATTATTGGATTACACAGAAGTAAAACACGAGTGAGAGAGAACCAGAGGAATGCTGTAAAATGGGCAAAGCGAAAGCGTTATTCTTTAAGATCTCTTTTATAATCATCTGTTGTTACCTGGATTGGAAATTATTTTCCTTTCGAGTTTAGCTACTGTCGATATTACTGTTCGAAATAATTTGAGAAAGCGACCCGCCGTAGGAAGACATTAAATGAAATGAAATCTTCACTTTTCCGCTATCTCATTAAAGAGTTCAAAAGTGCTTTAGGTGACCGCTTAATAACGGCCAATTACCAAATATGGCTGGCAGCTGGATGCTCAGCTCACAGAATACTATAAATATATCTTATAGAAAATCAATCGGTTCCACAAATAAATGTCCTTTCATTAAAGTGATCGCTTAATGGGGTGCCTTTTGCCAAGGTTTCACTATTGTGTTTGCATCCTGCCCGTTGCTCGTTCAAACACAGTGATACACACGCACACAAACCCTCTACGCCGAGACTAGCCTGCCAGCATTTAATTATCGACCCGTTTCCACCCGTCTGTACGCATTCTCCATCATCACGAACTCAGCTCACCGTCCAGCTTACGCCGCTGCTCTGACTTACTCGTCGCTCTTCTGTCATACTTCGCTCTGCTTTACGTACGCGAGGTCACCATGTGAGTTATTCGTCCCCCCCCCACCACCACCACCACCAGCCGACCCTCTTATCCGCTAACTCCGTCCCAGTTCGCATCCCACCAACCGTCTCCTTTAAAACACCCTGGCGGCCCCCTCCGACCGCTCGTCCTGGCCAACTCACGCGTCCTCCCTCGCGCCGCGCGCGTGGCCTCCTGGCACAAAGCGACCGCCTCTGCCTCCCCTGCCGTAACTCCCTGGCGCGACTCCGCACTCGACGTCTTTATAACGCGCGGGACAATGCGAGGGAGCGACCGCGCGCCCACCGGAAGTATTATTTAGGACCGGAAGCGATGTCGCGCGCGCCTGCGGAGGCTCCCGGCGCTGCTGCGGCGAAGTTGGCGCCGCCGCCCCCGTCGCGGCGACGCGGCGTCGCTTCTGGGCGGAGCAACTGACGTATCGTTATGACGGCGCCGTTGTAACATTGCCACGGTTACTGACCCGGAGATGGTGCTGTTGTTACCTTAAAGGTCAGTGTTCGTCTTCTGATTTGTTCTCAGAAAGGAAATATGGTCCTCTTTTAATTCCATCGAGTTAAGGTTCTCGGTAGAGGCTGCGTTTCGATGGGGTAGTTATCTTACTTTTATCTCTTTTCAATTTGCCATCAATTTGTTTTAATGATACTCGTCTTTGGGCGTAGATACAGGCGAAGGATTACCCCATTTTGTCCTCCCCTTTCCTGGGCAAAGTGGTGGTTCTGTATTTATTTTTAATTGTGTGGTGGATAACAGGGTGAAATGTTATGCGGGTTAAATAAGGATGATAAATGAAATATTATGTGTGAGTTAATGGTTAGATGGAATACGAGGAGTTTGAATAAGTCAGAGCACATAAACATGTATGCTGTACTCAGGGTTCGAACGCACGAAATTTACGGCCATGGATCCTGTCCCCGCCACCGTGCCATCGACACCGAAAAAAAAATGAAGGTCGACAACCGTAATTGTAGACATAAAATCTTCCTTGTGGTTGCGACACACGTCCGCGAATCTATCTCTCTTAGCATTTGACAAAATCATATCCAGCCGTTTCTACATTTGCAACTTTACCCACATTTCATCGCTTCATCTTCATCTGTACTGCTTGCCGCGACCACTGAACTGCCATAGTAGCACTTCCTGCACCACCCTCTCATATATCTTACCAGCTGACACTCCCCCATTCCCAGATGCTCCTCCTCCCTCTTTCTCTCAAACGTTTCCGCCGTCCTCTGCGTCCCCTCTCCCTTCACCTACCGCAACGCCTTCCTTCTCGCAGCCCGCGCCGTTCGCCCGCGTCGCGAAAGATCGCGCTGTCATCGGCCGCGGCCGCGCGCGCGAGGTAATCCCGCCGCCGTCATTTGTCTGAGGGGGAACG
This sequence comes from Gryllus bimaculatus, assembly GCA_017312745.1. Lineage (NCBI taxonomy): Eukaryota > Metazoa > Arthropoda > Insecta > Orthoptera > Gryllidae > Gryllus > Gryllus bimaculatus. The sequence goes on from BOPP01000036.1 coordinate 6,172,808, forward strand.
GAGGGAGGGGCACACGAGGCGCAACGACGGTTTATTAACCGCAAAGTTGGGCTGCGCTGTTACGTAAGAACTTTGCCACCGCCTGTTTTGCGGCACCGCTGATACCACATCCATTTCCTATGAAAGCACAGCCGCTTCCACGGAAGCACGACTGGTTCCTCGCTAATGACGTGTTTTTTCTTCTTTTGTGATGCGCAAAACTTGTGTTTCGTATGCATGTGGATTATTTAAACTTACACTACATAGAAATGGACGTCTTGCGTGCCCGTATATATCCATTTTCAACATTACAATTCTAAATATTTTCAAGAACCTAATTTGTTCTTGATTCATCCGTAACTTTTGTTACTTTTACCACCAGAAAGAATACTGTCTAAACCAAGCTAAAATGAATCATCTTTACCATACAACTTCTCCAGACTAACAATCGAGACCTCCACCGTTAGCAATTCAGCGGCTGGAACCGCCGCTTCCACAACTGCCACCTGCGTTGCCATCCCGCGCTGCCTCGCTGTCACTGCCAGCGCCATGCCAGCGCCCCAGCCGCTGCCACCGCCAGAGAGGCGGGCGTGGGCGCAGCGCCTGTGCATTATTCACTCTGGGTGCGGGCGGAGCTCGGCGGAGTCGCCGCTGCCGCCGGCGGGTGTCGTAGCGCGTGTTCGTGAGCGGCCGGTGTTTATTACTACTTAATGGGCGGACGCGCGGCCCGCGGCGGCGCCCCTTAGCCCCTCCACTCCACCCACAGCCCTGCGCGGCCCTCCCTCGCCGTTTAGCCCTCCACCGGCGCGGGCGGAAGCCCAGGCTCTTCTGTTGTCTACATCTACATTGCCCAACCCAAGCCGCCTTTCCTAACTCGCTCCACCCCGGTCCGTACCGCCACTATTCGGCTGGTCAGGCCTCTAATTGTTCTTGAACTCTTCCTGTCCTGCCACGTGCTCCGCCCCTACTTGCCTCACTCCGCCCCAATTCACCTCGCCCCGTCTGAATTCGTGTCGCTCTGTCGCCTCGTTTCTTGTAGCCTCTGCTCGGTCTGCCTGGCGCCGCCTCACCCTGCCCAGCCGCGGCCCTTCTACAATGTCCTGTGCCGTTCTGTATTCTCCCGCTTAATCCCGCTCCGTCCTGGCCCGTCATTGCCCCTCTCCCACTCCGGCATTTTATCCTCAGTGAGTGCGTTGAGGACGCCCCGCCCCTTATCCCCACCCTGCCGAGCCCCGTCTTGCAACGCCTCCGCCTCTCCTCGAGCCGCTGTGTTTACCCCATTAGCAGACCGCACTTGGTGCGGGGGGGGGCGCTGTTGACGCGGCGGCGAGGACGACTTGGTCGCCCTCTCGCCCGGGGCTAATGCGGCGCGCCCGTTCCCCAACGCCCCCACCGCAACGGCCCCACGTCGCACCATCTGCCTCGGATGCTTTTTTCGCCCGCTCGCGCGTGTGGTCGCGGACTCCGCGGGCGCATTAATACCGGCGTGGCCGCGCGCTATATTAACGGAAACCCCCCGCCATTGAAACTCATCCTGGGCATCGTTGTCCGGCGTAACAGTGGAGACGAGCCGATTTTGGGGGGTGAGAGAGATAGAGTGCGGGGTGGTTTATTTATTTTTTTATTCGGGTGGGCACAAAAAGCGCGCGAGATCTGTTTTAATAGAAACCCATCAGGCCTCGTCGCGCCCACCTCCCGTGCGCGGTGCGTGTAGCGAGATATCGGACGCCCTCTGTGTCATGCGGTAATTCAAGTGCGAGGCTTAAAGCCCAAGTTACCTGCTGGATTACACGCCGGCTGCCCAGCGCGCGAAGTGCGATCCGTGCGGGGCGGGGCGTTTCAGAGAGTAGAGTGAGTGGAGAGGGGGAGGGGCAGGGGAACATGAGGGGGAAAAAAAGCACGACCGCTCTCATCGCTTGGGTACCGGGGCTCTGTGATGGCCCGGGCTTTGATATAAAATTAACAGCTCTGAAACGGCCCTGGGGCTTCCACAGGACCCCATTAGGCAGAGGTCCGTCTGTTCGATGCTCTGGCTGGGGGCCTCTGTGCGTTTGTTGTGCATCCACCCCGTTCCGCCCTGTAGCAGCCCCCCTCCCCTCCCCTCCAATCGCCGCTTATGCACTCACGCGTGCGCCCGAGCGCCGCTCAGCATAAATATATATTATTTCGCGTTTTGCGCGTTCGATTGTCTTCGGGCCATTGTTACGCCATCGGGGTCTGAAACCCGGCAGTCGGCGCGCGGCGGCTGTGTTATTTGGGTTCGCGTGAGCTCCCACAACGCCGTTGTGTGTTTGCCGACTGCGCGCTACTGCAGCCGCGCGTTTCGCTGACTGCAGTTAATTGATGGATTTCGTCCGCGAGAGCAGAGGGAAATTGTTGATAAACAACGGACAAAGTGGCTGATTTAATACGCCATTTTAATACCTCGCGTGGATTAAAGCGTCGAAATAAAACGATCAGGAAGGTGGTTGTGTTGATCTTGCTCCTTCCATATTCCTCTCTCGCGGTCACTCTGTTTTCGGGCAGTGTTTGCTTTAGGGCTTTTGAAAAATAAAAGAAAATAAAACTTTTTTTTCGCTAAGCTTGCAGAAACGCCTGTCCGCGAGGACGCCTGTTCCCCGGCCAACGCACTATTTTCCCGATGAAATATTTGTTTTTCATAGATTTGTGCGGTCTCCGGAGATTTTTTTCTCGCTGGCGCGTGGCGAGTTCAGGCGCGCGTGGCGTGCGTTGATGGTCCGCACGCCTCAAAGAGCGTGATTCGATTGTCGTATCGATTCTCCCGCGAGTGTGCGGCGTATGTGAAATAGGGTGAGG
>BOPP01000036.1:6176759-6218172 GCA_017312745.1 Gryllus bimaculatus
TCGCCCCCGCCCTCGTCTAGGCATCGACTCCTGCCTCTAGTTACCTTCACTGCCGTTCTCCCGCAATTTCACCCTCGGCCAACCGATCCCCACCTCGTTATCTGGCTACCTCGCCCACGTCCTCCTCCTGCTGTTCCCCCTGCCTTCGGCCCCTGACACCGCCCTTAACACTCATTTTGCCCCACATCCACTCCCTTGCCCACACCCCAAGCTTTCTCACCAACCGCCCCCGGCCTCTCCCTCGCGCCCCAGGCCTCGCCTTCACACACGCGCGCGGTATATTGCGCGCGGCCGGGCGGCGTTTGCGCGTAGGGGCGCATCGCCCGCCGTGTGAATGGAGGCCCCGGGCGTTGGTGTTGAGGCGTCAATAATAGCGGGCGAACCAACACTCGGCGAAGGCGAAGGCGCAGATAGATCAACGTCGCCCATTGCAAGCAGCGACCGCTTCCGAATTCCCCATCCGAAAGGGCCTTCTTTCCGCTCCACCCGAAGAGCCCGTCCCGTGGCGTATCAAAGGAAAGCCGGCGATAAGCCGTGATGCGGGTTCAAGAGAAAATGAATGTTTTGATCGTGGGAGGAATGAAATATAGATTGAACGCATACATTTATTAACAGATAGTTTTGTAGGCTGCGCTGGGGGAAAATGCAATGATCTTTTTTTCTTTTGGAACAAGGTGCTTAGCATCTTAAGCTGCGTGTAGCTGCTGGGAATGACCACTTTTTACTTCAGCCACATGCTTATACTTGCATTAACCATGCAATAACGCGAATGTCATTTGAATCTAATTCGTGTAAATGTAACTAATTATCTTGTATTTATTCATTGCTTTTTTCTGAAACAAATGCTTTCTCATGCTAATTTATTGTGCTACGTTTTATAATTTGATTACACCATTTGTAAATTAATTTGATATTGCTTCATGGTTTATGATATGCCTTAAACCAGAACGCATGAACTGGCACTACTAGTTAGTCACTAGATTCAAATATGCATTTGCCATACTCAAAATATTAGTTTAATGATACTTTTAATGATTGGCTAAAGTTTTTACAACTTCACTTGTAAATTAGAAGCAACAATTGGGTGGTTTAGTAGCAAAGCGATTATTCTTAAATGAATTTGAGCTAATGCGCGTTAACAACCCCCAGAGGTCGTCGGCAATGCCTGCGGGGCATCGCTTCGTCTATCGGCGTGCTCTCTCCCGGCGGTCTCTTCCTCAAATTGCGCCGTCCCAATACGTCGTTGGGGTATTGCACGTCGCCCGCCCGCGTTCAGATCCCTCGCGGCCGCTGTTTCTTTGAGAGGGGATAAAAATTGACAGCTCCGATGACGAAGCGCGCGCTCTCATTGGGTATGCGCCACTCGCCCGCCAGCTCTCCTCAGCCTCGCCATCAGCATCACACCGTCTCCTCCTCGCCGCTCGTCACCCATCACTCCCCCCTGCCTGCGTCCTTCCTTTGTGCCCTCTGCCCACTCTCTGTGCCATCGGCCGTCCCTGCGCGTTTCTCTGCCCGCTATCACCTCCGCCTTCCTCTTCTTTGTGGGGTCTTCCCCCTCCCCGCCCCCTTCCTGCTCCTTTCCGATCCCGCACGCTGCTCCGATCCATATTTCCTTTGTGCTGCCACTCTCGCCTCGTCATGAATGCCTGTCTATTGTGAAGAATGTTGGAGTGGGATGGTAAAACGTTCGATGTAACATCATCGATGTGGCGCTGTCCTGCGAGTGAAGAATCCAAACAGAGGCTGCGAAATCTTTGCTGATCATTAGCATCCAATCAACTTCCACATTGTCTCGTTTTAAATACCATTGCGTGAAGTGGTTTTGCGACTTTGAGTGTATTGCGTTTTTTCTCGTCTAAACTCGCGTGCTCGGGTTTTGATCTAATTTGGGTATAAAAATGACACTCTTATCTTTCCACATCATGAAATACCAGACCTGTCATTTCCGTACAGTTCTTTGTTTTCTTATTCGTATTCTCTGCGTCTCTTTCCATGCATATTTTCCGCAACCATTTTTCCATCTACTTTCGTCCCACCCTCCGACATCAGAGTGGGGGTGGGCAAGCCCCCACCCGTAGCCCTCGGACGTGGATATCGCGGGTTTGAGGGCGCAGCGTAATGGCTCCATGTTTAAATATTTTTATCGAATCCCGAGCCGGTGGCTCGCCTCGTATCGATCGCCGCCGGAGGAAAATTGCTCGCGCAATCACAATTATGCAAATTCCATTGCGACAATACGGGGGCGGGGAGCGATTGATTTTCGATTACAATTCGCCAATAAGTAATTGCGTTTTCAAAACATCTCCGTTCCCCGTCGAGCGATCGTCGTCCCGGGCGGCGGTCGGGACGAGACCCAAGCGGCCGGCGCGTCTGAGCAGCGGCGTCCAACTCTCCTCCCTTCTTTCATGTTCGCTGCCATCGACCCGGCATCTCGTTTGAAAGATCGATAGAAATACGAAACGCGCAGCTGTACGTTATAAAGCCTGAGACTCGATAAGTCTGGTGTAATGATGTGGCCAGATGTAGAGAATGTGCGGAACATTCGTGACTCTGTAAGACATTAATTTTCTGAGTTATGAAGTCATGAAAGTGGAAGTTTTAATTTTAGTATGAAATTAAATCTTGCATAAGAAGGCTGATGCTTGTTCAATTTAAAAATAAATATGTGAAATGACTTTCAATATATTATCGAAATATTGGTTGCGGATGATTGCGAAATAACTGAAGTGTAACACTAGAACTTTTATTTAAATTCGTTTTATTATTTATATGAAACAAGCAAGTGCAGAGATTTTCAGAAATTTTGAACATTGTAGATTCGTATTTCGTGCTCGCTTTCCGCGGAGCCACTTCGGTTTGATTCTCAGTCGGGGCAAAAACTGAATTGTGCATTTGTCTTACAATTTTGCAGTATCTATTGCTGTGTGACTATGAGATAGCTGACTTCTAAGGTTCAGAAGACCAGAATACAGCGTAGGGAGGGCTATGTGCTAAGCACACGTACCTCGTAACCCATGGCCGCAAGATCTGGACGCTGCTGGTAGGCCTTAGCTCTTAAAGAGCAGTTGTGCTAATCTACATACATGCAGATTCGTATTTAGCTTAACATGTGAGGTTGTCGATAATGTTTGGCACTTTGTTTCAAAAAATTGAATAGTCACACGAAGACCTATTCGTTTTCAGGCAAGTCATCAGAAACTGGTCGTAAACAACTCGGCTTATTCCAACTGGAAATGTGCGTCACAGCGCGAACAGTACGCGTGATTATGGAGTGCGTGCATACCGTTCATTAGGCAAACGTGTCCCGCTGATCCATTGCGCCCAGCGATTATGATGGCGCTGTTTGTGCTGCAACACTTTAATCCCCTCTCCCTGCGGAATATCTGTAAAGCACCACGAAACGAAATGTGTATTGTTTTGTTCATGGACTTCCGTCCTCCTCAGTCGAACTCACGTTTTGACGAGATAACACCACGAACCTGGAAATACATGGATGGCATTACTTTTATGCGTTCTCCACTCCAAATTTAAATCCTTGTCTAAAATAACTTTTACTTGGATAACAGAAGATGCAATTGAACACATCTTTTTTTTTTTAATATGTGCTGCGAACAAAACGGTAACTACAAGTATGAAACCGTTACTTACGTTTGTGAAGTTAAAATGAAGGCAGTATTGTTATTAATTTAACATAATTTCATTAAATACTTCAATACGAAGTCTGATTGCAATGTAGACAACAATTGAGCGAGTCAGTTGAGAGAGCATTTACACGTATGGCAATCGCAGTAATCACGTTTATTATTAATTACGAAGTATCTGTGTTTTACTAGAATATGAAAACCAGCAAATATTTACTATTCATTGGTAATGAAATTTACGTCGCACTATATAACCTCATTGTTCTACTTTGCATATTGATAGGTATTACAAAATTGTGAATATTAACGAATAATTGTAACAGACTTTTCTGATCTAAAAAATCAGAAACACTGGGCAGTTTTTTGTAAATCTGGGAGTTGAATTCTTTATAGACATGATTGTAAGCTATTTGCACTGCTTTTTCTTTATTTCTATTCTGATCTGTTTCCAATTGACTTTCCTCAATTTTCTATAATTTACCCTTCTTTACTCTCAGCATTCTAATTTCACTTTTTATTTATTGGGTGTGGATGAGTGAGTTAGAATTTTAGCATCAAGATGCTTGGTAAAGAGAATGTGACTAGAAACGAAAAAATCCGTACTAGAAATTGTCGCAGCGATTACTTAAACTCGCAATTATGAAACACTGAAACATTCATAGGTTAGACAATTTTTGGAGAATACATGTTCTCATCTTAAGATAGTATTAAGAATATCCGAAGCAACAGAAATTTCTAAATAAATTGTCTAGCCTGTGAGTAGACCATGTATAAATGTATGTATGTACTTGGCGTGACACCCCGTGAACGGACTCAGGCCTACCGGCAACGTCCCTGCCTCGCGGTCATGGCTTAAGGGAGTACGCGTGGTTAGCATGAAGACATCCCCACGCCATATTATGAATAGAATAGCATATGTAAAACACCAGAACACCCTCATGTTAGTTAAGATGAATGCGTTGCCAACATTGATATCCACAATTACGAATTTCTTCAGCAATTGCAGAGATTCATTAGAAAATTATCAATTTTGAAACACAGACCATAACATGCGTGCCAGTTTTCAGAGAATTCAGTTTTTCGATAATGCGTCCTCGTTTCTTTAATTTGAAGATACGCGTTTCTTTTCTGTGTAGCAAGAGACGGCGAAAAGCGGTCTGGTATTATCCGCCCAAGTTTTCTTGACCCCCGGAATCCGTATCTACATTCTACCAAACGTTATTGAATTACGAATTTAAGGGACCAAAGAGCGTTGTTGACAAAATAACCAGAGATGCTTTCAATGTAGTAGAAACTATATCTTATCTTAGAACGAGCTTCAGATTACGTATAGTAGTCCTGCAGCTGAACCAAACCCTCCAATACTTCCATTTCACACAAAATGAAGCTTCAAGAGAACTTGCGCGGATAATATGTAAGCAACGGGGTAGAAGGGGGCGAGGAGAAGAGTCGAGGAACATGATGGGACGGAGGCGCAACGTAGGAGATAGAGCGCATGGAGAATAAAGTCAGCAGAGATGGTGAGCAAACACGAACGAATCAGCGAAGGCTGGCCAACTATTCTTGAGAGAAAAGCATATATACCTCACCATGACTGCAGCGTTCTTGGAATAAACGTGATTGAAAAAAGGGGAAATATTGGATTGACATGATTCCCAGTTGAGTGAATTATGAGTGTTCGGTAATGTAAGAAACGTCCACGTTGCTACAGCAAACTAAACATCTATTTGGACCGTTTTTCAGAGACTGCCTGTGCGCAGCATGCAGGAATCTGTCGAGTATTTTTCTGAGTGGAGTAGGCGAGCGAGTAGGAGGGGAGCGAAGAAGCCTCCCCGCGAACGACGCGGCAGGCGAGTGCATGTGGGGCGGAGTGGTGGGGAGCGGACCGGATTAGACAGCGGCGCCGCCGCCGCCGCCTTCGCAAGCGGCTCAGTCGTGCGCGCTAATCCATTGTCTGCCTGCGATATTTATGCTCCACTCTGTGCGTATTGGAGTACTCCTTCGCCCGCGCTCTGTGATTACGCGTATAATGGATGTGGCGCCCGCCGCCGCCGCCTCGGAGCCAGCCTCCGCCCCCGACGCTCCGCCCCCGACGCTCCGCCCCCGACGCTCCGCCCCCGACGCTCCGCCCCCGATGAACGTTCAAGGAAGGCGGCGCCCGGACTGCGGGTCACCACAGCAGCCCACTTCTTCTTATTGGAGAAGGGGCTATACGTTAGGTTCCTTCCTTTATGATTTCCCAGAGTGTGTTCATAAACGCCTCTGTAAGCCTGTTTTTTAAGAACTCGGAAGTATTCCTTATGAAACAGGAGTATTTGTACCATTAGATTCTTTCATTACGGATGTGAGCTGTGACTGACTTTGTTTTGCTATATAAAAGAAGTTAAATATGCAATGATGTTATTTATAATAGAAGTCAGGAATGTCGTACAAATATATGGGGCGCTAGTTGGTAAAAGTATGTATGTAACAGTAGCGCTAATAATGACTGGGCTTTTACTGCCATAAATGCTTACATAAAATCGTGTATCTGTGAAAATTTAATTTTCCTGTTTATTGTGGGAAGTAATTTCGTTCGATGTGAAGAACAAATTGTAATGATATGTTTAAAACTATATAATTTTGAACTTGACTAATTTACGTTGTAAATCTTAATACCACTACTGTCTGCATGCGGTATGTATACAGGTAATTATTGAGTTAATTATAAAGTTTGTAACGTTAAGTGAGTGGTTGCGATGGTGCTGTGTTGGGCTTCATTATCGAGTAATTAATGAACATAAGCCACGTTAGTCTCATTACGGCGAATTGTTGGGTTGTATACAAGATATTTTGGACAGAGCTATGAACTCAATCACTTAGTATTATTTGGTTCGATCTGCTTTTTTAAACAGCGTAGTTGCCTACAAAATTAAGAATTTTTATTAGTTTGTCCTTCTCTTTCAAACGTCAAAATATAGAAGACCAACTTCCCTTTTTGAAATAAATAGGGCTAGTAATAATAATTCATTCCTTTATGATTTCGAAACAGTCGTTTCATTTATTATAGGGGAATGGCGTCCTGGAATAAATTCTTTATTTCATTCTGTTATTCATTAGAAGCTCTTGTCTGAAGACAATTCGATTCGCCATTAATATGTGTATTTATTCATTTCCGACCGTACAAATGAACCGCTAAAGCCTGCTCTTAATAACAGAATCATCTGATTTTCCTAAAGATGGCAATGTAATTTCTTTTGTATAAAAAAAGAAGAAAAAACAAAGAAGAAAAGAAAAGAATGTATATTTTCAGAGGCGATGCTGGAGAATCCTCTTTCACGACATCGTATTGTATTCCCTAAACTAAAAGCACAATTTTCAAACATACCTATTAATAGTAAGTGTCACGTGAAGTGTCGGAAGTCATGAACTGTTTGTTGAACACTTTAAAGGAAACATTAATTAACTATGTATGAAGAACATTTCAAAGGTGCAGAACCTTGATTTCTTGACTTCTTTAATATCTCGTAATTTTTCTTTACTTCGTTTAATTTATAGACTTCGAAAACGGTACCTCGAAACTGATTCAAAACACTCGATTATTCAAACTATTTTCCCTCGAAATTGTACCAAAGTCACTTTTAAGTTTATCGAGTTACTCATCACGTGCGATAACACAGTTGAAACGCTGTTCGTGATCTATGTGCACACATTTCTCGTAATTATTCTCGTCAGCCCTGTCTTCGGTTCAGAGTAACTTGACCGTCTTCTAAATCTCGAGTTTGTCGTTGCGATTGCCGTCGTGCGCGCGGCGAGGCCTGTGCAAACCGTCGCCTGAAGTGACCCGGCATTTCACCTCTCGCGGGTGCGGGGGAAAGTCGTGCCCGACTTGATTTACTGGCGCAATTACCAGCGATCGCCCGGCGCGTAAGCCCCGTTACATGTCGGCCTCGATTCTCTGTTTGCAGGCGCCGCCGCCGGAGATTTAGACGTTAGGCGCCGCCCACCTGTCGCCGCGGCAAGCAAACAAACAAGCGAACAAACAGGGGAACGAATGGGGCCGCGGACGGGCGACGCGGTGCCGCTAATCTGGTTGCATGTTGCGGGTTTGCTGAAGTTTTACTCTATCGTGTAGTACGTGATGCGAAGAAAGTGATGCAACAGGTGTAAATATCGCTATCGAGTGCTACGCCCCCAAACGAAATGAATTGTAAATAGTTAGTTTAGAAATTGAGTGTTCTGTGCTATTTTGTTTGTTTACGATTTTGGGACAGAAACAAAAGAATGTTGTGGACAAACTTCATTTAGAATGTGATAGAAATTTAGACGAATGAAGCTCTCGATGCGTTTTTTACGTTTTCTAAAAAGTAGCCCCATATGCTTTTATTTTATTTTTATTAGAGAACAACATAAGTGAATGGGTTGGATTCCCTTTCGTACCTTCGCTTACCAACTTGGAAGTAATATTTTATGTATCGCGATATATGTTTTTAAATATTTTACCAATTCCAGGGAATTTTTAAGCGGTTGCCTGTGATGTAAAACTTTAGTAATGTTTTTCATTATATATTTACGCGCTACTTTTACGTGCAATTTTATAAAATGCTGTCCCTTAGGAGGAAATGTTTCAGAGTTCAAATCACTTAACTTGGAAGAATAAAATTAATGAACTCGTTGAAGTTGTTTCGAGTTTTTAACGTAAATTTATGCGGAAAATAGTTGAGCATGTTTTATGTTAATATGGAAGTGAAGGTTTTATTTTTGAAGATAATTTACGTTCTGTTTTTTTTACGTAAAAATGTTTTGAAATTATCTAGAATACGTTAATGAAGGCATGAAGTAAATATTTGTTTTCTCAAGTTTGTCGTTTTCATGTTATGTTTCTGACTGCTGCGAATTCTCATTTCCACTAGTTCGTTATTCTTTCGTGTATAAGCTAATATTGCAATTTGAAATTCATTACGCTGACAGAAACTCTCTTGTATGGTTAGCGTAATTTTTATGTGTCAAGCATATGCTTAACACGTGAATATTAGAGAATGTACTTATTAGGTACTGTAATGAAATGCATTTTAAATGTGTTTTGTGTCGACCTACATCTACTATTACTTTTTTCATGAAGCGATACAATAGCAAGATCGCAGCAATTGACGCAATTACAATTGTTCCAAATTTAAGTGACTAGTAGCTTTTGAATATTGACACTTGTATCTTTGTATGCATTTCCTTTAGTCATAGTTTCGTTTTTACCTTAAGTATTTCACTAAGTATTCATTCTTCTAAAGAAAATACGTAGAAGCTTCTAAAAGAAATGATATTTTCGACTTTTCTTTCTGAAGTAGATGTTTTTGTCTTTCTTATTTAAACGACAGGAACTTTAAGAAAATCCCTCCGCATGGATTCAAAATGTTTTTTATTCCTTCCAGTAATGCCATAGTGTAAGAAATGACATTTCTCATGAGGGCGTATTTCGCAACGATCTCCTAGTACCCAATCCGAGCGACGCCAAAGAATGAAGTTTGGTACGTTATGCTGCGAAAAACACTCCGTGAAATGAACCGCGCCCGTGACGGGTCCGTCACTCGACTCCTTCGGGAAGTCGGTCGCTCGGTCGGCGGCGGCAACGGCGAGCTCCGTCGCTTCTCGTCTTCGCCGCACTCCGTCTTCCCTCAGCACGTCTCGCCCCGCCCCGCCCCGCCCAACCCGCCCCGGGCCTACCATCTTGGCGCGGCGACCGTTTGAATATTGCAACACCTGCCGTCCGAGCTCGTCCCCTGGGCGTGCCGTGCCCCTCACCCCCCCCCCCCGCACGCGCCCGCCCTACCACCACCCCCGCACCGATCACCCACCCCCACGCGGGCGTATAATTTAATACATGACACCGCATGCGAGTCTACCTACCTTTCCGAGGTCGGGCGCCTTTTCAAACGATGGATAAATAATAAAAGAAGCCCCAGTTATGCGCGAGAGGGGCGGAACGATCTGCGAGATCCAATCAGCCTCCACGCCTCGGGAGGCGCTTCCAGAAGAAAGCCGCCCGAACGACTCTGTTATTACCCCCCCCCCTTCACCGAGCGAGCCGGCCTGCGCCTTACGGGTCAGGTATCTTCAATATTTGATCGAACCTTCCCGAGCCGCCGCTGCCGACCCGATCGCTTTTTTGCGTCATGTTGGTAGGATTTGCCCGCAGCTCTTCCGTCGTCGGGGATGTTTTCTCACACATACGACAAACTCCCGCCGCTGCTTCTCCTGAATGTTGATTTTCTACCTTTGGATGCGCGCGTCGTTCAGTTTCCAGCCGTCGGAATCCTTCCGCGCGTTTCTTTATGCCTTCGACGTCCCCGCCGCCTTCTTCTCGCGAGAGGTGGGTGGGCGGGGTTCGGGTCTTTCCGCGCGCGCGCGCGCGCGACGCGGTCGCGTATTTTGCGTGAGAATATCGACGCTGCTCGGGAATCTCCGCGCCGTCGCGCCGTGAAGAGCCCCCACGTCTGAAAAGCGTAAAATACAAGTCGTTGGCGAAATTTGGCGCAGCGGAGGACGTAGATTTTTCTGCATTCTTTACGCGCGGGCTCTTTCGCCCGAGACCCGTGTCCTCGCTCCACTCGGCACTGCCCCACCACGCTCCTCACCGCCCTGCTTCTTTCCGTCCCGCTCGTCCTCGTCCCACTCCTCTCTCCGCCTCGCTTCTCGCCCCACAATGCTTCTCCCGGCCCAGCCCCGCTCCCCTGCGCTCCGCGTCGCTTCGCTCCTCCCATTCTTGACCGCCCCCCTCACCAACTCCATCCCAAGTCCGCCCCAACCCACCTGCTGCGCCTCTCCCCACCCGCTCGTCTCCACCCCACCCCGTCCTCTCTACCCAGCTGGCTTCGCCCAGCTTCACTCGCTCCTCCCCGCCACATCTTGCTCGCTGCTCCCCGCCCCACAGCGCTCCTACCTCCATGCCTGTCTCTACTTCGCATTGCTCGACCGCCCTGCCCAGACTTCCCTTCCCCACCACTGCTGCCCTGCGCTCACACCCGGTTCACCCCACTCGCCGAGGGCGCGTACGCCTCCTCTGCCGCAGGCCCCTCTGTGCTCGTATTTCAGCCGACGGCGATGCGGCCGCGCTCCCCACGCGCCTGGCGGCGAGATGCCCCAACTACGCTTCTGGCATATTTATTAAAACGCGGCTCATTTCGTCGGGGTAGATGATACAAGTTACTTATTCATGCCCGGCGCGGGAAATATCTTCCGCCCGGGGAAGCTTCGTCTGGTGGTGGGCGTTTTAATTCTCCGCCGAGTGCGAGGTAAACGGCCCAAAGGAACCCGCCGTTTGTTGGCTTTAGACCGGGCGGCTCGTGCGGCAGGGTGGGGGTAACTGCGTTCTTTACGACTGGCTGCGTTACCAGTTTGCGGCCTTTCCGTCTTCCGGTAAGTTTCCACATAAAATATTGATTCTGTTGTACATTTCCAATTTCTGTCCGAAGTTTGTGGCTGGATTCTTATAGCCTATTCTTCCGCTTGTCGACCTATGCGCGATTGTTTGTGATTTAGAATGAATATTTGTTTTGCTTGGTTGGGATTCGCCTTCTTTTTATTCTTTATAAACATTGGTGATTTTCGATGGTTGATTTCTTTTTCAATTTTTCCAGACTTTTCCAGTTTGCCTTGATTTAATATCATTAATGTGCATTAGTTAGTAATGAAAAATGTGCGAAGCAAACAATTGAAATTATTGATTTTTTTGAAGACAAATAAAGACATTGAAATTTTCAGTTCGTGGGGTAAATGTATTTTTAGTGTATCTACATTAATAAAATTAATCATTGGAAAGAAATTGTATTTCATTTTAACATCCTCGGATCTAGTGAACAAAAAATGTTAGTCCCCAGAATTTCGGTACACCCGGAGTCGATTTTATTTAAAGCAATTTGTAAATTTTATATAAGTGAAGTTTTCTTTGTTACTTCTCTTATTTATTGAATCTTAGAGATGGTCTCATTGACCGTTTTTAGCTTTGGTTGTGAGAGATTGTCTTTCTCGAACGGATGTTTCTCAATTTTTAATGTGTATCATCTCTGTGTGTAATGTAATTTCATTTAGAAATATTCATAAATTCATTGAATTACAAATGTCCCTGCCGTAATACAGAAAATCGTTATCAGGCAAGTGCTTGCATTAAGTTAAGAGTTATTGCTCTTAATGATCGTTCTCAAGCAAAAAAAAACCCAGCGGTTTTGAGTAAACCTCATTTCATAAATGGCTTTTGCTCCCCGTTTTGGGGATATGAAGGATTTTTCAGGTTCACCCAGAGTTTTCCGTAGAGATAGAACGTTATTTCAAGTTAAGTAACATGACACCATCAAATCACTGTGCTTACAAAATAGCCATTATATGCACGAAGTTCATTACGTACGTATTGTTGACTCAAATATCTGATCGTTTTTGTACTGAATACATACATGTTCGTTATGACAACTCTGTAGTAACAAAAACGTTGGAAAATGTACACATATAATCAACACCAAAAACTACAGCCAGGACGTGTTTACCCTTAAACTATTTTCTTGTAAATAGTAATTTTAAAACTGATATTTTCTTATTATAAATCGTTGAGGACGTAAAACGTGAGTTTATTGGGCATTATATCTTGAGCTCTCTAATTATCATTCGCTTAATGTTCCTATTTCGATTTCGGGAAATTCATCTTTCACAAGCTGCTTTCACTCGGCGCATAAACTTCTACGTAACCCCGTCCGCGCGCTCTACACTCGACCGCGGGCTCTCGCACTCAATCTGCCTAGCGGCGGCGAGCGAGCCTCTAATTCGATACCGGCACTTGCGCAGTTGCCGGCGCTGAAAGACTCCATAAGCAGCCGGCGGGGGCTTAGCGCAGCGCGGGAGCCAGTGCACCACCCCCTGCCCCGCCGGGCCGGGATTAGGCTGCAGACGACGGCTGCGCACCCCCATAACTTACTTGGCCCCCGCCCGCTGCTTTGCCCGCGCAGCCCTCCGTACTGCTCCCCGCCGCCCCCTCGCCACCAACGAAGCGTCGCCCCCGCTCCGCCCTTCCTCCTCCTGTCGACTGTTCCGCCCCTCCCTCCGCCCGCCCTCTATGCTATCCGTCCTCGCTCCCGCTCCGCCCCGTGCCTCCCCCTTCCCCCTCGCTTTGCCCCTGGCTCCACCCCCCCCCGATTTGCCCCCTGCTCCACCCCCACTCCTGCTCCACTATTCCTTCCACCGCCACCCCTCTTCCGGTTATTCTGCCCTCCCCTCCCTCCGCCAACCGTGTCCCACCCTGCCAACTGATTCCGCTTCCCTCCACCCCCTTCCACTGTGCTCCGCATTCCCCAACCTCTACGGTCCCCGCTTCACCTCCTGCTCTACCATCCCTTCCCACTGTTCACCGCTCTCCTGCCTGTATTCTGCACTCCTTCTCCGCTTCGCTGGTCCCTCGCCTCCCGATCCACCCTTTCGCCACCCTGCCGACTGTTTCCGCTCCCTTCCACCGCCTTTTCAGCTTCGCATCCGCCCCGCACCACCCTCCCCTGCTACTCACACGCACCCTCTCCATTCCCTTGTCCCCGCACCGTTCCTCATACCTCCCTCCTCCCTGTAGCGCCCACTCTCTCCCGCCCGCGCTGCCCCCTCCGGAGTCCTCGTCCGCACGGCCGCTCGCGGGCCGCCTCGTTCCTTCGCACCGCCCTCACCCCCCCCTGCACCCGCCAGGCTTCTTTATGCGCTGCGACGCAAACGCCCGGCGGGCGCGTGCAAAGGCGCTGTGCTAATAAGTCACCCATGAAATAAAATTGGCGCATTTACCACGCTGTCTGCAAATCTTGCCACGAAAAAAATGTAATGTTTTGTTTTCGACAGAAAACAATTCTCTATGTTTATTTATTCTTTGAAATAGCTGCCCCCGAGGAAGATACTTGGTTGTATTTCTGTGAGTTGCATTTCAGTAAAGCTTTATATTCACCGGAATATTAAAAAAAATATCTAGTCATATTTCTACTAGTCAAACTCTGTCTCCGCTTCTGGATTACACGCGTTGAGAATGTCATATAAACAGTGATGACACTGGTTATGAGTGGTACACACTGGTGCAATTTCAAATCATTTTAAATTAGATAATTTATTCGTCATAGACTTCCAGAAATATTACAATTAAATTAGTAATATCATTGGTGAATGTAGTAGTTAAAATATCATGTTTCCTAAGAATTATAAAATATACCTTGTTTGTTGCCGCTATCTGTTGGTGGTTTCGTACTATTATTTTCATGAACTAAACTAACCGCATTTCAAAATAATTCAAAACGTTTCACATTGTGCCTCCTATCACGACTGTGTAGGAAGCAATATTTCTTCATGAATAAGTGTATGCCAGGTTAATGTTAGAATTTCAATGCATTGGGTTGCTGTATGACATGGAATGGGCGAAGGTTCAAAATACACCATTGAAACCATTTTTCCTGAAGAATAACTGCAATGAAGAGATACTGAGCCCGCGTGTGCTCATCGTACGTTCTGTATTGGCCATTCGGTTATCAGAATAATTTTGAATTACCTCTTCTAACGCAACTGCATGATTGCCGATGCTACAGAACAGCGAGTAGCTAATTTATGTTTACTTGATGCTTTATCTGACAAAGATCACTTACGGAACAGTCGTTAAACAAAATAAGGTCAAGGTCTTTAGTATGAGTTCTCTTTATCCGCTACGAACAGAACAATATGGTTTCAGATAAGATCGCGTTCCTCTCAGGCGATCCCTTGTTCCTATTTATCCCCTCACAAACTCGACCTCTCCTTGCGGGCACACTCTATTCTGTCAGACCTCTTACACCGTTGCTCAAACAGCCTCTCTTCTCCGGAGCGTTCTTAGTAACTTCGGACTTGTTTTGTTAATTTTCATTTTCAGTAGCTCTGTATTTAATCTTCCTTTATATTCTTTCCATGCTTGCTTGGTTGCAGTGTGTGATCTATATTACTAATTTTCAATGCGCGCAGAAATGGGGAGACTCTCAGGCAGAGTAAGGGGGATTATGGTTTGTTAATTTTTTAACATTTTAAATTTGTTGATGTTGCTTATTTAGATGTGCGTGTTAATTTTTGGGAAACTATTTTGTGTGCTTTGGTTCAGACTTTTGTTGTAGGCCATTTTGTTTGTAATTTTTATTTTTTCTTTCGAAGTTGATGTTTTCACTTATAAACTTATATTGCGCTGATGAATTTGGTTAACAATGCGTTATATATGTATGATCGCCGTAATACAATTCATTGCAGTACGAGAATATAACCAGCCTCTTAATAACGGTCAACGATATTTAATATTCAAATTATCCACTCTCTTAGGCTGTATGTTCCACGGAAAGCGATCGACTGGTTCAACCGCAATCTTGGCGTTCGTATTTTTTTCTGCTTTAAATCGAACCTTTTTGTGGTTTCACATTACTTGTAAAACCGCTTCGTGATAATGAATGCGTTCTTTTAATTGCGCGGTTTAGGGTTATTTCGGAGAGAATAGAGGAAAGTTGGACCTTCAAATTATTTATTGAATATGCATGTCCACGCGAATATTAAAAAGCGCAGTGCTCTGCGGCGTCGGAGCGTCCTGGCTCCGCGGTGCACGCGAATGCGCCATGGCGAACGCGCGAGTGGGGATTCCTGCGGTGCACCTGCAGTTTGCGGAATAGGTCCGGAACACCTGCAGCGCGCCCGCTCCTTCAGCGTTTGTTGCGACTCCGCCAGGCGGAAACCTGTTCGCGCGTTGCGGCCTTCAGATTCTCCTTCCGACTGCTTCTGCTCTCTTTCGCGGAGAGAGTCGCATAGTGTCTTCGGGAATTTTCCTCTCGCAATTTTATTAATATCGATCAATGAACTAGGAAAGTGACCCTTCTAAAAAAATTATTATTTTTTTAAGTTAAAGGAAGAAATATGTTTAGAAAATAGTATATTTTTAGTTGGGCAAATGTGGTCATGACAGTTTAGCAGACAGTTGATAGAGTAACTCTTGTTTTTTGGCCCAAAATAAACTCGCTTTATCTTGAGCTTTGCACAAGATTAAGCCTTTCTCCTTCAAAATAAGAAATTTTATAGTTACACCACTTGCCATGTATGATTTCTCTTGTGCACGGACGATGTATATCTCCTAAGAATCGTACGTCTCGCATCACCAATATTTAATTATCTGGTGTTGCGGTTTTAATTTTCCGTGGAATTTTTATTTATATTAGTTATTTTTGTGCCCCTTTATCTTCCTCCCATTTCCTTTTCTCCTTTGCAATCTTTATTTTGTAATGTATCTTATTCCTTTTTCTCATCTCTTCTCTTGAATGTGAATTTACTGTCCTTTACTTTGTCTTACGTACGTCTCCCATCGGTATTTCTCATTTTCCATTTCATCTGTCTGTCTGTCTGTCTGTCTGTCTGTCTCTCTCTCTCTCTCTCTCTCTCTCTTTCTCTTTCTCTCTATCTATCTCTTTTTCTCTCTCCCCTTCTCATACCATCTTTCTCTCTCTATCCTCTCTTCCCCTTTCTTTTTTTATTTCCCTCCGCCTCTTCCCTTCTTTTCTTCTCGTAGATTCCATTTTCCCCCGTTACGCTGCCGCCGCTCGTGTGCCGCGCAGATTCCAGCGCGCCCGCTGACCCTCAGGGCAGAAAGAAGCCATTATTCGGAGTAATTGTGCCCGCGCGCAGTCTGGAGGCGGAGTACCTGGTGACCGGCTCTTGCCCCAGCCCCATCTCCCTCCCCCACCCACATGCATGCCCTTGCGGCTCAGTATTCCCTCGTGATATTGGTAGGCAGACCCAGTGCTGAACGCGACGCTCCATTTGTCAGGCGGAAGCCTTTCCTTAAAAAGGGAATTTTCGCGGGACGTTGCGTGTAATGACTACTCTTTTTTAATTTTCGTCCGCGTAGATGTTTATCGGGGAAAATAGAATAAACCCGACGCAGGAAAACTGTACCTCGAAACACCCTGAAAACATGTTTTCTCGTAAGTGTATTAACTGCGTGTTTTTTCTCGAGAATGTTTCGTCTCTAGAGTTCTCCTTCTGTTGTTCTTTTCAATTTTTCCTCCACAGTCGGATGACTTGAGATTTTTGTTTTCTTTGGGATCCAGTGCATCAGACACCCCATTGCTTCAGTTTTTTATCACTGGTCTGAGACAGTTATAATACCAAGGCTGTCATTCGTTCATTCCACGAAATTGCTTTCCGCATTATGGTTTTGATTAATAATTGAAATGAAATATGCACGGAGAGATGAGGCAACCCAGAAAAAAAAATTTCTAATTTTTTTCCCCTACACATAAGCAATTGTACTTATTTAAGTAGATATTACAAATAATTCAAATGCCACATTCATTGCAATTCACATTTGTTTGCATGGTCATTCTTCAACAAGGGATTCCGCTTCCATTTCCAAGGAAAATTAAATCTGATTTTTTTGTCACTGGATTGAAAAGAAGAAAAAAACAACACCGGGGCGGAATATCTGCGCTCACCTTCTAGTGAAGAAATATCTCTCATGATCCTGGCATTTGTATTCATCGCCTTGGTTTGCGCGATCGTGTCTTTCCCCGCGCTGTTCTCGTACGCGGCAGATGCCACACCCGCCTGCCGCCACCTGACCGCCCTGTCCCACCCTCGCGGTCGACCTCGCCCTTGCCATTGCCTTTGCTGCCAGCATAGCCACCGCTCTTGCCTCCACCTTCACCGCCAACACAGGCAACACTCTCGCCTCAGCCTTCGTAGCCACCTTATTTTGACAATACCGCACTCCCCACTTATTTTGACAAAACCGGGGTATTGTCGAGAGACCTGGGCCTGTGGTAACGACGGTGCCGTATTTTCGGCAGCGACCTATACGCCGCCTCCCTCGTTTTTGCCGTTACCAACGGACTTTCCTTCGACCTGGTTCTCGTCATCACCCTCGCTTTCTCTCTCTTCGTCGTTCTGGCTCTCGCGCCTCTCCTTCCTCCCCCCCACCTCTCTTGCCGTTTTCCCTTCCACCTCCGCTTCCCCTTCTACAACCCCCACCGCCGTCTCCTCACCGCTGGTGATAGCGTCCCCCGGTGCAAGGTGAACTCCCAACCCCCTCCTCCCTTTCCTCCTCCTTCCGCTGCGGTGTGGCACATGTGGCGGCGCCCCCGCCAGATGTGTAAGCCAACCGCCGGTGCTCATTCAGTGCGCTGTGCCGAGGTAATGGTTTTATTGTAGCGGCAAGTTGTGGGGCTCGCAGGCGCAGCGGTGGCCGCCGCCCCCGCCCCTGAGGTCGGCATTCATCCGAGTGGGTTAACGTGCTACTTATGTGTTGCTGCGAAACGCGCGTTGCTACGTGCCGTCTGCGAATAGCGCTGTTTGTTTTCGGGCCGAGCGTGTTTCATAGAGGAGTTCTTTGGGTGCGCCATTGTTTACCTTACCTCGTTTTTAGGGAAATTATGAAATATATTTCTGTGGGTTTTTGTCTTGTTTTATCGAATGTATGCGTTTGGAAAGAGTCTAGCATAATGGTTCAACTCTTGTTATTTGTGAATTTCGCAAAATGCAGTTCTCTTTGGCAGCGCGTATTAGTGTTTTGAAAGAGGGAAGTGCACTAAAACGAATCGAATTGTTATTTTAGACCTACGAGGTACATTAACATCTTTTTTCCATCTTTTCGTAGATACGTATTTTTTAAATTTCAATTGCATTTGTGAAAAATGCGCGTTATGTAATTTCCATTTGCTCTAGTTTCAACTTTGGTATTGCAGTAATGCATTTCTTATGCATTTACATATTGTGTTCGTATTTGGAAGCTTTCGTTTGCAACTTTGAACAGTCTGACCGTATCTAGTATTCATTGCTATTCTTTTTCTGATACATAACTAGTGCAGCGAAAAATAATTTTTCCGTATATATGCAATTGTTTCTCGTGTTTGGTGAATAGCGGTCACGAATGGAATTATGTTGCCTGCTTTCCGATATTAAATTTAAATGTGAACTATCCACGCTCAAGGTAAATAACAATGTTAGAGAGCTGCACGCAATGCGGTGAGATACGATGCGAGTCGTGAGATTAGACAGGAAAGCCCCGGGAGGCGCTGATAATAGTCCCGCTCTTGACCAGCTTTCCTCGGGCAGAACATGGCCCTTGCGTGCCTGTTATGGTAATGTTCTTTCCCGAAATATATTTTCTATTTTCTCTCTGGCCAAATTACAGCTTTGTACTTCCGAAAATGAACGCCACGTTATTAATTGAATAAGCTACAATTTCGGGCAACGGGAAAGTGTGAAGACCTAGGATTCTCATGATTCCATCATATACGAAATTGTCATGAATACGTCTGTCAAATAATGATATATGTCGCTCAATAGCTTACGCAAATACGATGATATCGCTTATGAGCGTTTTCCAAATACTGGAGTACGTTCGGATATTGGTCATTGTGCAAACGACTGTGCATGCTGTTTGCGATGACGAATTCATTATAATGGCTATATCACAACGATGGCCGAGAGGGATCCGTAAATCTCGCGAATCGCATTAGGGAAGTTTCTAATTAGAGCAGATATTGAATTGCTGCTGATTACTTGGAATACCAATAGATTTATCACCATTGCAGATCCATGGGTGTATTTGTTAGAGCAGAGATGACTTTTAGTATTTATGCGCGGAATTACTTTTGTGTTTGTAATTAGCAAGATCGGCGAAGTCTGTAAGTACACTTTCTACGTCGTTTAGCATTATTCTGATGACTTGGTTATAATTTTAATTAATTTGCATTTATATCAGTTGTACTGTGATCATAATGTAGACTACTCAGTAAGCTCGCAAAAAAGACGGGATCAAATGTTATGTGTTTCGAAATGTTAATTCCGTTAATGGATGCTAAAGTTCACGATATTTTCCTTAGCCCCAACCAGGAGTGCAAGGTAGTGTTTGAAGTGTTTTAGTTTTAAGTTAGTTTGAAGTAAAGTAGTTTTTTCTACAAAATTTTATTTTTACAATGTCAATACAAAATATTCAGTTGGCATTTTAAATAAAAAATATGTGCACCTAGAGACCAGAGAACAATCTCTATTGCTGAATTTTACGATATCGTCGCAGTTTATGCTTCATGGTTTAGGAACACGACACAAGAAACACTTTTAGTTGGAAAAATGTGTTTGATTAATTAAAGAATAATATTATCATTTTCATTAGTCATTTATTGAAATTAAAAATTGAAAGTAACTAACATCACTCCCGAAAATAAATTATTGCGATCCATAATTAACATTGGCATTTTCACTTCATTTAGATTCCAAAATACGAGTCGTATCCAGAAACTAAGTTTCCCTAAATTGTCAATAAAAAGAGAACACAATTTATGCCAAAAAACTTCATTGTAGCTGATACAGTACACATTGCAATGTCTTCCCACATAAACAACACCCGAATTGAGACATTACTTTGTGGACTAATGTTTGAATCCTATATTTAATATATATATATATATATATGCCGCCTGGGATTTGCACCAGTGTTTGACAAGTATCTGCGACTCTGCGTTCCGCTAAATGATGATCGGAGAAGAATTTATTGTGGCGTAAAAAACAACATCGAAATCGCAGAGGACGAGATCCGATCTATCGCATGGTTGGTCAAAGATTCCTGCGAAACTGATGTAGATCTGTTGTCATCCGAGCTTGTTGCTTCGCACTTGCTTGTTTCAAACGAACAGGTTCGCCAGCAGATAGCAGATTATGCGGTGGCTGGGACGTATGGCACCTTCCTGCGTGCAATAGTGACCCGACCGCTGCGGTAGTATCCTCACCCTGGGGGCGAGCAACAAGAAGGTTCTGGAGCAGACGCGCGCCCAGGCTGGCGGTCATGTCCCTTTGGACACCTCGCCCTCCGCTCTGCGGCTTCTCTCTCGGTCTCGTGAGCGGACTTCGCGCCGCCGCAATGGAAATGGCGGCTAGCGGCTCTCCGCCAGTGGCCTGCGACCACCGCATCTGCCTTGTCTGCCCTCAGTGGCATGAGAGAGTGTAGTAATGGCCTTTAAACAGGAAAAATATTTGTAAGATTTTGTTGCTAGTTAAACTGTTTTAGAAAATCACGTTTGAAGTTATATCAGGGAAAACAGGGCCCGGCAAATCTAGTTTTTTTGCAGAAAATTAGACGCTTTACGGCGCACGATGAGATACGTTTGTCTTCTTACGAAGGACCTTCGATAGGGCGTGGGAGTAAAAGTGTGTGTGTTCGAATAACGTAGTGTGATAGTTCACGCACGTCGTGTACAATAATCTCTCTCCGCCTCCAGTTCATGATTCGGAGCAGGAGCGGGTAGCCGTCACTGGATTGGCCAAGTAGGCGGTGGCGGACGACGTCCGAGGACCTATCATTGGCTGCGGAACACGGTCTAGATTTACGTGTCGGGGATGCGAATTCTACCCCACCGCCGTCGGGTCGGGAGCGGTGCCAGGTGCCGGGGCGGCAGCGGTCGCCGGACCGTTCTGCCACCGGCAACGCCCATCGCTCCCGCCACCGTCACTGTCACCACTGCTCCCGCCGTCGCCACCGCCACCGCGCCATGCAGGTCACATCGCGGCCTGTCATCCCGGCGAGCAGATTTGGACCACGCGGGCCCCGGGCGGCGCGCCGGCGCATGCAGATGAGGCCCAGTCCCTGCCCCCGCCCCGCCACCGCTTCCTCCCGCGCCCTGCCCGCGCCCCCCGCCGGGCAGACTGCGTTCCGTTCTCCATTAAGCGTCAGGCGCGCGGCCGCGGCCGGGAAAAGCGCGGTCGTGGCGGGGTTGCGGAGCAGGGCACACCCGCCCACGGCCTTCCCCGCCACCGCCCCCTTGCCGGGTCGCGAAGCCCGGACGGTAATGCGCCAATCTCACGTGCCGGGCCAGGAAATGGAATTCATGCTTGCTTACGACCTGGCTGCTGAGACGACCCGCCGCGCCGCGCGACAAAGTAATCGAGGCGACTCCGGGGCGCGTTCGGCCGAGTAATGCACTCTGTAACCCTCGCCATACATTTGGAATGAACAGCGCGGTCCTTGAATGCGGAGTTAATGACACCAAATCCTACACTGCAGAGTACTTGCCTTGATGCATTTAACATGAATTTGACGACGATATATTACTCTTTTGAATCGCCTTCGGCGTGAATGTCTGAAATAAGGGGTAATATCGTTTGCATGTCATTGTATCCCGACAGATCGATGTAAACGTGCTATAAGGAAATTGCGTCAAATAATTAAAATATTCGTGCATTTCATGAATACAACCACTTTTCCCCGATTTCAAAACATGTAAATAGGAGCTTGATAGAAGCTTGAAAATCGTTTAATGTGTAAAACAGTGAACAATTAAGTAACGATGAAGCTTGGAGAAACAATATTATACATCATTAAAAACCTGTGAACCAGGGATGCTTAAGTCAAAATATTGATTGGTTTATTTTCTCTTCCTTTATAATGTTTATAAAGTTTATTTTTTCTTACTTGTAAAATGAAATCAAGCCCTGCAATTCACCATTTACCACCGATCACTACACCAACACTGTCCGTTGCGACAAACCGATTTAAAATTATTACACATCAACATTCCAAATAAACCCAATTTTGTCTGACGAATGACAGATGGCACTGCATTTACCTCGAACGTTGAAACTATAAAGTGAAGGGCCGTGGAGAACAGCGCTGCGAGCTGCTGCGAACTGTCTGATTCCAGCTTGCCATCCAGATAACGAAAAGCACTCAGTTTGAAATAAACAGAAGTAAATCAAAAAAGCTGGTAAGTTTCTTTCATACGAACGTTGACAGATTTCTCCTCACCAGTTGCCCTTCGGCTAAGAGAAAATTTCGCACGAACCCCAAGTGCAAATCATCCGTTAAAAACAGGAAATATAGAAGGTAACGAAAAATGTGAATCTTGAACGCGGGTGCGCAAGATGCAAAATGCAAGAGGTTTGGAATACCAATATCTAATTGGGAACAAACAATAATTAATAATAATTCGCTGACGACTACGCACGACGTATCGAAGAAATACATTTTAACAAACACACTTTACATTAATAACAAGCACACATTTAGTACAAAAATTTTGTTTTCTAGGCATTAGCTAAACTTTTAGTATAATAGAATCGCAAGCTGGAGATTTTGCTCGCAAATCTACAATTCATTTAGAGGGAACTTGTAAAACGAGGCGAGCACAAAGGATACGCCCGCCAGTAATTATGACTGGTCATATGAGAGAATGGGATTCATAATAATAACTCTGAGGCAGGAAGGAAAAACGGGCCGAGTTTAGCTTCAAGTACTGCGAAATTATGCGCAGACCTCTGAAACATTCCGTTGCGAAGCATCATCCCCCGATTTTCGCTCCCACTCACGGCGTCGGCCGCGGCCGGGAATGTAACGACTTGTCTGGCGCCCACGGGAACGGCTTGGGGTGGTCGTGCAGGCAGGTTTCTGAGGTAGATCTCTAAAGCGGTGTACCAAAATTATTATTATTATTATTATTATTATTATTATTATTATATACAGAGAGTTATTCTTTTCATGTAATTGCTTTCACCTCAAGCAGCCCTACGTATTTCCCCAGTTGCGTTGAGGTGAACGTAACCAAAAGGTTACGTATACAACCCTTAAGGATACGGGCAACCAATATCTTTCGTGAAGAAAGTGAGTGACGAGTTTCATTTATTCATTTATTGTTATTTACGTCAAAAACAGTTAAAAACTTCGTTTGTGATATTTTCCTTCGTTCGTGTTCGATTTTACCCGAACGCACAATATTATCACGCATTCCGAACTAGTGTGGATCCCTGAACAGTTAGTTCTCTCTCCTCTGACCCCGCTGACCGCTAAGCCTCGGGTTTTTTGACGCCTCCCTCTGCACAACGCGTGTTGTGTGAGAGGATTTATTCTTTCGTTGGGTGACCTGTAATTGAATTACATGTCCCGCGAGTCTGTCGTTGGGGGAACTTTTTTCCTATAAAATTAATTAAAACGATTTAAACGTTATTAGTTGCGTCGTGGGAATAGACTGTAAGCTCGTATTCGATGTAATTGGTTATTATGAAATAAATTATGCATAATTCGTGCTCCAGTAAAGATATGCTGAAACGCTATGAAATCCGCTGTAGTAATAATTAAGCGATTATTACGCGTCATGGGGTGATCGCATGTGGAAATGATGATTTGTTCGATGAATAGCGATATTGCGTTAGATTATTAACATGTTAATTTTTCCCTTTAGAATGTTCAAACGGTTTTGTTTTTTTCGGAATACTCTGAGCAATATTTTTCGACAATTCAAACATATAATATGTTAATTCCGATATAGCTCGTTAAAAGTACTAGAACTATTTCTAGGTTTGTATGATATCCTAAACAATAGGAAAAGTAATAATCAGAGATAATTAGTAAATTATATAGTTTGCTCGTAGATGTAAAAAGTAGTAACTAATATGATCTTTTTCATTCCCTTCCTCTTTCTTAGAACGCAGCAGCATTGGTGTCAGTTACACTTACAATAACAGAAACGTTATTTTTTAAATCATTCGTGATTGCAGAACTGGTGAAACTGGACGGACTGAACAAATTCGAATATTAGAATTATCACGTTCGCATGCATTTTTTATTCAAAATCTGTGTATTAAACTTACATTTATATAATTACGTCCGTAATTTATTTTGCGCTCTTGTAACGGCAATTGTTAATTTCAAGAAAATATAAATCTACCAAATCAAATAAAATCAGCTTCATACACAATACACGTAGGTGTTTTCGCAAACCTTAATATAATGCAGAGATCCTTCCTAAACTACCGTTCTCATTCCTTTTACACATGTGTCGTCGGAAGCCCATCTTAAGAAAACACTTGCCTCCGGTCGCCTGCATTGGCACAGCTGCGTCCCAGTTGCGATGTATCCGATCGGCTACCTGCACCTCGCCGCGTCTCTGCGCATCGACCTGTCGTACCCACCCAACATAGACGAAGGCCGCCCAGCCAATATCCAGAGAGTCTTTTTATCTCCAGGAAGAGACATTAAAAATACCGTGGAGCCCGGCACAGCAAAATCGAAATTGCGCCTGGTTGTATTGTGCGATCGTGGGTGCGGAGTTTTGTGGTGTGGGCGCATATTCATCTTTTGAGAATCACGACCCCCGCACGTGACTCACACTTTGTGCCGTTGCGTATTCTTAATTGCTTCTTTCCTACCTGCGAGAAGGCGTGCGTGGGTGTCGGTGAAATGTCGCAGTGACGTTGGCGGTGGTGATGGTGACGGTGATGGAGTGAATAGTTCGAAAACAATGTGAGCTTCAGTATCGCTGCAGCTGGAATAAAACACGCGTCTTTCTTAGCAATTTCTTGAATTTCCCTCCTTTGTTAGCAATTTCAGGGAATGTTTATTCGACCGCTTTCGACACTCGTCAGTAATATTGTTGCATCTGGGTAGGAATTGCATTGCGTTGCAGAAATACGTTTAGTTAGTATTAAGTATTAAGATCGAGCAAGAACATGATAGGATGCATTGCATCAGTGAGCTGTTCATGTCGATCCAGTCCGTTGTTTTCGTACAATAAACCCAAATTGCTCGTGATAAGTACGTAACAATCTGTGTTTAGATCAAGGCAGTGTTTTTAATGAAGATACGAAAGCGGGGAATTCTCTGCGATTCATTATAAAACAGTAAAATGTACGTGAAACAATAAAAAATTACATAAATGATCTTACGCAATTTTCACAGAACAAAGCAATCTACACGTTATATTTTCACGCGATACAACTAATTATTTTGTAACAATAATTGTTTCAAGTTGCGGATTTTCCATTTCTTTTGACATTCTTCTATCGTCATCTAAGAATCACTCATATGATAATAATACATTGCTTACATTTCAAAGCATACATTTTCAGCATTCAATTTTTAATTATAAATTTGAATGTTTCTTTTTCTAATTTGTATCTACGAGTTTAATCTAAATTTTCATCTCTTAATCATATTTTTCTGTTTTTGTGTATTATGTGTAAAATGTTATAAACGATTGATTTAAAATATTATATAAATATTATTTTATATATAATATAAAAAATATATATTTATACGAGTCTAACCTATCTTGTCCTATAACGAAGGAAACGTCACGACTTGTTTATAATTTACGCTAATAGTAATAACATTAAGTAGGGACATTAGCCAAAGTAGTTTTTAGTGCAGAAGCCGGATAATCCGTCGCGTCGCGTCACGGAATGGAAAGCAAAGCTGCGCCCCCGCGGCGGAAGTCGCGGAGGCGCGACGCGTCGAATAACGCGGCAATTTTGGGCGCGTCGCCGGAGTAATTTGGTCCTCGCCGCAAACACCGCCTGGAGACCCGCGCGCGGCGGCGTTGAGCCCTGTTTAGTTAACGCGCGAATGCGAGCGCGAGCGGATGTTCCTCGCGGGGAATTAGCTGACGGATATCCCGCGCTTTGCGCGACTGTCAGCCGCGCGGCTCGAGGTCGCTCAGACGATGTGGGGTGGGGGGTGTCTGGTCTCAATACAGAACGCAGCTGAAGGTTTGTGGTTTTATTATTACATACAATGGTTATAATTTAATTTTTGGCTTTGTTGTTTTTCGATGGTATCGTAAACATATTGGCTTAGACTTGTAGCATATTCCGAAGAAACCTCACACTTCCCCAACGAGTCAATAAGGAATTTCGTTGTGCTTGTTTCGTGATTCCATATTTTGTGACTCAAGTAGTCGCCTCTCAGCTCTGCGCAAACTCGAAATCTGAATGTGTTACTTTCGCGTTCAGATCGTGTGAAATAGTTTCTAATACATACCTTTGAGGTTTGCTCTCTTTTCATATAGCGTGTGGCATGGAACATAAAGGTTTACATTTATTTCACCTTTCAAAGGCGTGTTAATTATGGATTTTTTTATCTAAAAAATCTTTAGATTTCGGAATGAAATTGTTGGGGCTTAATTTGTGAACCGAAAAGTTAACTGATTATAATCCGAACCACGAAATACTAGAAGTCATTACACCCTTCGGAGAATCTAGCAGCAATAACAGTGGTCTAACCATTTTCGGTAAGGGCAAATGTTGTTTTTGCACTCCCTTTGCAGCTTACGGGAATATAGTTTGTTAACCAATAAAAAATGAAAGATTCTGAATCAACGACGTTTAAATTTGATTGCGCTAGCTTCGATGTCGTTCGCAAAATTGTTTTGATTCCATACATTGTGTATTTACGCAACCACTTTCGATGTCGTTCCCTCAGGGAGTAGAACCCACCCATTGCGCATGTAGCACCTGCCGCGTTCTCAGGCCAAGCAGGCGGGAGATGGGGGAGAGTGGAAGCGAGGATGAGGTGAGACGGGGCCACTGGAGGCGGAGACAGTTCTAGATGGGCACTCCGAGGGGGGAATCGGACGTTGCTGGGAGCGAGGAAGGTGGCGGGTCAGGGCGCGCTCGACGGACCGAGGACGGTGAGGCTAGAGTGGCGGGGAGGAGCGGGGCGTGGGAGCGCTAGGGCAAGTTAGCGCCAGAGTGGGGCGGGGTCACGTGCATGCGACGGGTGCGTAGTGCGCCCAGTGAGTAACAGTGCGGTGACGGCCAGGGCGGGTGATGGTAGAGTGGGAGCAGGAGATCCGAGAGCTGGGGAAGAGTAAGGGTGCTGTCACACTGAAGGGACTGAGGGTGTGGGCGCCAGAGCCGCGGGTGAGACGTGAGTAGCGAACCTGGTGTGGGCGTGGCGAGCTGGAGCAGGAGCGGTGGGATAGAGGCCGAGCAGTGCGGGGAGGGGTGGGATAGGTCGAAACGGGAACGGAGGGCAGGACGGGTCGGGCGGCGCGACTGGGAACGGGGGAGTGGGGGAAGGGATAATGAGGAACCCGCGCGCGGCCTTCCCGCGGCCGCATTTGATTGAGTTCGGTTTTCGTTAACTGGGTATCGCGAGCCGCCGCCCGCGGAAGAAACGCGCTCATTAACAGGGATGTTAACGCGCTCGCAAATGCGGCCATGCGCCTCTTGTGGGCTTCGTTAGCTCGCGATTGCCGTGGATCGCTGACCTGCCGACATGTGGATGACGTGTTTGTTCTCTTGTTTCGGGTTGCCCCGCTTTTGCGACATTATTTTTCTGTTTGATGTCACGAGTTTATTCGCTGTGGGGTTCAGCTTTGTAATTGGTCCGTTATGGAACTGAAACAGTTTAATAAAGTCGAGCTTGTGTGTGTATTCCTGAAAGTTGTACTGTGATTAATTACAAACGACGTCACTTCCGAAATTTCTTGGAAGCCTTATGTAGTGTCGTGACAAAATATATACTGTTATCTGTGTTTCTGTCGGTCTCATCCCCTCAATGTAATTTCATATATATTTCGAGAAAACGTCCATGAAATTGATATAATCGAGAGCAACGTATTTTCGTTTTACGAGACTACCGCTTGGCTCAGCAACTCTCGTACCTTCGCTCATTCCCTGTCCAAATTCATGGGAAACACGGGTCCCCCTGGCGGTGTAACGATTTTCCCGCGCGTCCAACTCCAAAAACTGTGGGACAGTTGTCCGGGGATCCGCGCAGCAGGTGTCGTCCTAGTGAGAATTAACGCCCGCGGGGCGGAGGCAGGGCCGCGGGCTGCTCGGGCTGTGACAGGTCGCACAGCGCCGCGGACGCGCGCCTGTCGCGTGGAAAGTCCGGCTGCGCCAGGCGTCAAGCGGAATCGCGGAGGCGGCGGCGGCCAGGGCGACGGCGCGTAGGCTGTCAGCCCGCGGCGACAAACGAGGACAAAAAGCCGGCGGATAACCGCGCGAGGACCGGCATCCGTCTTCGTTGACGCGGACGTGGCGCCACCGCCACCGTCGCCGGCCGCCGCCGCGAACTGCCTGCGGACCGGGTGTCGGCGACGAGTGCCCCAACTTCGTCTTCCCGGCTGCAGTGGCGGTCCCGATGGTCCCGTTGCGTCGGGCCGTACGCTTCCGAACCAACGAACGCGTTTGTCTGCACTCCTGCGTACTGTGACGTACTGGAATTAAGTTGCACAGACTTTTTTTGAAAGAAATATTTACACATATTTACAGACAAAACATACACAAGTTAAATACACAGACATTTACGTGAAACTACTGGCAACCTTTTCTCCCCCTTGGGCGCGAAAGCCCCGCGACCGTCCCTGGGCCTACAGCCCAGGTCGTTTCTAGGTCTACAGCTAGGCCGAACGCCGAACCGGTCTCCGCCTGGAAACGCGTTCTTGAGAGCACCGGAGATAGCTCAGACAGTCTTTGGAGTGCCTACGTAGCCCACGCCCTTCCTTTCTAGCGCCATGCCCTCGGCGTCCCGAAGCCTGGACCAGCCTTCCCTAGGAGCCGTGCGCAAACCCCAAGACTCGCCACTAAGCTTTCTTAAAAGTTTATTTGCGAGCGGGCCTTTCCAGACGTCGCCTTCCCCTCGCGTCCCTCTATTTAGCGCAGGTGCGCCCCTCGGCGTCGCCTCCACGGCGTCAGGCACGCAAATCCGGGATGAGCACTTCATCCGCCCCACCCCCATCCCCGACTGCGCCTGGCTCAGGCACGTCGGTGCACATGTCCTCGCCTGGGCTAGGAACACTAGAACTTTCTGCCGGGCCGACTGGCTCAGAAGCGTTTCGCCACGACGCCTCAATAGGTTACCCTGAAGCCTCGTTGTCATTTCTCCTCCTTCCCGTTATTTTGGTACCACTGACTGTGCGCGCGCGCGTGTGTGTGACCTTTCCGTGCGTGCTGTTTTACTCGCTTCCGAGAAGACCATTCAATTGGAAATTTCCCGAAATCAAATTGATCATGTGATGTAATGCTACACGTGCCGTCTACGCTTAGAGCATATTCGTTATCCTAGCCACTTATCCTTTGTTTCGCCGTGCACTGCGTTCTCATCTACCTCTGCACTCGTGCCAACATCGCATCGCCTCCCACGCCGCCATCTGTCGCTGTAGCTTTGTTTCCATTCCCTTTCCCCGCGTCGCCTCTTGATCTCCGCCGCTCGGCGCGTCGTTCGCCCTTTGGCGCGTGCCGGACCGTTGCCTTCCGAGAAAGCTATCGCAACTGGAAATTTCCATTTTCGAGTTAATCATGCGGGGGCAGGAGACTACAAACAATTACGTTTTGTGACACCCTCGTAATCATGTTTCAAATGTCGAGGAAGTGATAAACTCGTTACATCGTTATTTTGATGTAGGAGCACGTAACGTATATTTGCGATTCCGCATACAGCCTGTGTTGAGCTGTCAGGCTTCTCGGAATTCTGCGATGTGTGTTTAGTGGGCTTTGCAACATTAATACAGATCCTGTCAGTTGTTGCAAGGGTGATCTTCTGAAGGCTAGATTTAGATACTGTCGTAAAATGGTTGTTGAAATGTATTATATCCACGAGGGTTAGCCTTCTTACATCTCGTTTTCCGTAGAGACAAGCTTAAAAATTCTGGAATTGTGGAAGACGTATATAAGACGCATGTATTATGTCGAATATCAATTTTCGTACCTTGTTCAGCAATCTTACTATAAAAATTGCTGTCAGAAACCTATTTCTGCAGCCATTCCTATATAGTGCTGAAAGACCTCCCTTTATCCTACCTGTCAAAAACACTCTTCCCCTCATACAGCTTTAACGCCAAAGCTGTATATTGCTCCGTCGTTCTATGCATTTACGCCCCTGCTGCCACAACGTCAGCGTGTCAATACTCAGGTGACCGAACCAACACGCTACAGTGCTTTGTTTGTCCGCGAGCGTGTTGTGCTGCGGCCACTGTCGCTTCGTCATCATCGTTGTTGTTGCCCGCACCTCATCAGCGCTGGGTACTAATAGATAGATTTATTATTTCTGCAAGTAGGTATAGAACCTGGTGGCAGAACACTACATTTTACAACTAAGAACTACACAAACACTACATTTTACAACTAACTCGCGTGTAATATTTCAGAGCGTCCGAGAGTCGCCTTCGCACTAGCTTGCTGCCAGTAGCAGCGTTAGCGGCGACAGCGAGACCCGCATCTCTCCGTTTCGTGGATTCGCACCGTTGTCGTGGTTGCGCGCGTCCGCGTCCGACGCGGCCGCTCCGTCAGCGCCCCGCCCCCGCTGCCACGCTGGCGCGCGCCGAGGCAGGTGGCGGCAAGTGTCAGAAGTTGGCGCAGCGCCTGCCACGCGCATCCCGCCTCCCCCCTCCCCCCTTCCCCTCTTCGCCCCATCCTCACGCGCGCTTTCCCCGCCCCTCCCTCGCGTCTCTTGGAGGTGCCTGACTGTTCCCGGGCTGTGAACCCGCGAGCTGTGGACTGGCGGATGAACACCTTCTGACCACGACCCCTTCAGACCTGACCTTTGCATTGCATTCTCTGATGTTCACTTCGATTGTGTTTACTTATCCCCATAGATGGCACTGTCATTAAAACAGAGATATCAGGGAATCCAAATTGACTACAATATAACGCAAAACATTTTTTTGTAAGAAAACATTTAAAATTTTTAGAAAATACATTTACACGATTGTGTACAGCAGATCGGAAGGGGTTGCTACCAATCTTTGGAATAGACTTAAAAGATTTCTGTGCTGCGCGAGTAATTATGTCGATAACATTAAGCGTGCTATAGCGTTAATACCATTTAAGTTTAACTTTTTTAAAGTTTGGTATGTTGTGGGCTATCTTCAAAATAGTACTTTACTGGCTCTTTATTTACATTCTGCTTCAGTATTGAAGTTAAAAATCGAATGTGTCAATGCGAGAACTATGTTTGAACGCAGGGGAGCGCGGGAAAATGTATGATTAAGGAGATAGCGAGTCGAAAAGCACTGAAAGAAATGAGGCTTTGCATTGATGAATTTTATGGCCGTACATTTATTCCTTGCATTAAATACTTTGTTTCCGCAGATCATCGAATGTCGTTGGTGTTAACTCGCGACAGATACAGAAGTTATTGTGGACAGCTCTTTATACACAGTGTAACACTGATGTGACAAGTTCAGTGGTTATATGCTTATCATGCTTTTTCCGGATCTTTGATTAGTCCGTGCAATAGATCGTGTGCTAAATTTGTATCGTTTCAAATTTCGTATCATCGAGAAACATATGATACAAAGAAAAGATCTTTCAGGTGTTTCGTAAGCAGTGTAGTTGAGACGCGTTACTGAGGGCTGTAGACTGAGGGCGTTGATGAACTGGTGTAGGAGTTTCTCGTCCCATTCCAACACCCGTCAAGTGTGTACAGACTCGCGTTCTGTCAACCGCACTCCCGGGCGATGCCCAGCCAAAGGATGCGTCGTCAAACCTCACTCTTCCCCGTCCCGCCCCGCCCCACCCGCCCGCCCCACTCCCGCCCCGCCCCCATTCCGCCCCGCCCCACTCCCGCCCCGCCCCCGCCCCGCCCCACGGTCCCGCCCCCCGCCCCGCCCCGCCCGCCACTCCCTGGCCGCCGCCCCCACTCCCGCCCCCCCGCCGCCCGCCCGCCCCACCCTCCCGCCCCGCCCGCCCGCCCCACTTCCCGCCCCCCCGCACGCCTCGCCGCCCGCGCCCGCGTCCTTAGAAGTTGAGACGCCGAGGAAGTATATGTGCTCCTCCCAGCCCGCTTGGGAGATTCTGTCCGCAGTTGGTAATTTGCGCTGAAAGTCGCGTAACGAGTTCCTGCTCTGTGTGCGCGGGCGCCGAAGCTTTCTAATTATTAACTCTCAACTAATTGACGCCTCGTTGTGCCGCACTAACGAACGTCGATGGGACCTCGCCTCGGCGCCCTGCGCGGCGGATTTCCAGTTCGAGGTGCTTATCTGCAGTAATTGTTTTTGTGTCTTTGAAAGGGTGATTTGCTCAGGGTGCTTTTATATTAGTTTTTGGTTAGCTCGACACACATAAAATTGTGTTTCTTCTCGAAACTGCGTTGTCATCTTCTCAAAACGATGAACATTTCGATTGCTTCAGAAATGATATTGTTGAAAACTTAAATGTGGAAGCATCATTAATCTGTGTTTACTCTATTCGTAATAATGTAGATTTATCTTGAGAAATAATAAAATGGCTCGTTCTTTTTATTGAGAAATAAAACTACTTTTATCTTTTGAGCAGTGCACATGCCAATAGTATTAGTCAGAGAGACAGACTATAAGTAAATATTAAACAATGTCAACCTTCCAATACGATCTTTTTATTGAAATATACGAGATACGTTCTCTCACGACTTTAAGGAAATACGTTTCTTTCGTCCCCCAACCACCCGAAATTCCTCAAATTCCATTGCTCTTCCAAGCGATCGTCGTAGGGGAGATTAGCTTTGGCCGTCCCTTGCGGGGGCGCCTCGCCGTGCCGGGCAGCGCGGGCTCAGGGCGGAAATCGGAGGTCTTCAGAAACTCGTTTCGCGGCCGCCTGGCATTGATCCTTAAGGCGGCGGCGCGGCGTCTGAGGAGGACCTGCGGGAGCAGAGTGTACACAGCTGGAGACAATGACGGCGCGGAAGATCCAATTTCATATTCATATTTATCTTGGCTCGACGGAACGCGCGCCGCGCCGCCTCCTTGCGCTGTCGTCTCAACCCCGCGTCCGCCCACTCCTTACCTCCGCTGAGGGCTTTGCCTAAGCTTCCTCTCTCACTAGCCCCCACTGAGGCGCTCTGTTTGTGCGTTATTTGATTTTGTGCCGTTTGATGCTGTGCGAGTGTGTCGTCTTCTGTTTGTGGTGGCTCTGTAATGTTCGTGTTCACGGAAGATTATCATTTGTGAAACCATTGATATGGTCCTGGTCGGAAAGACGCTGCTTGCCCTAAATATAACAGATACAGGATAGCCACTTGCTAGCGGGAAAACCTGGGAATTTCCTTGCTCTGGAAAAGTTGGAGAGGAATCCGAGAATTTGTAGAAGAATCGTTAGAAGCCTGGAAGAATTTTCAAGCAATTATATTAATATAGGGAATTGGTTCCATGGCATGAGTGATCTCCGTAAGATGTAATTACTATCCCGTCCATCGCAGCAGCGTATTGCTTAGTTTATGATCGTACTAATACTCTACAACTTCTAATGTAGATTTAAATTATTCTCACCAGAAAAAGAGATCGCTCTCCGGACGTTTTTCTCTATTGCCTCTTGGCAAACTTCCCTAACCTACCTGCGCGTTTTTCCTAGCCCCGACCTTTCGCAGTCGTCACCGTAAGAAATACGTACGAATGTGAAATTTGGGCTGAGTCTTTACCTTCTGTGATCATAACCAATTTCATCGGGTTCGTTTCTTCGCCTTCTCCATAAAATCGTCAATCGAGCGGAATTTATGCTCGTGACGGTTCCGCCAGTCTCGATGTCGAAAGTATTTGCGCTCAAAATTGATATGGTAATTTCTTGAATAATTCTCTAAAGGCAGAAAGTTGGCCGTATTATGAATCACTGAATGCTGCGCAGTTCCGTTCGATTAATGGATTTTCAATCTCTCTGCACCTCTCAGATGGAAAATGAGTTGAAATGAATTTTGCTTTCGCTTTAGTTTTTCGACTACACTTACGATAATTGAAGCCGTTGAACAAATTACAAAATTAGAAGTGGTATTTCAGAAAAAAAAGTATATTCGATATTGTAATAATTATTAGTTTACTTACGTTTTTTGTCACTTTCTTAAGTTTACTTACGTTTTATTCTTCCAATTGCTGATTGAATTTTTCACTACCTTAGGATACTTGTTGCTAAGAATTTTAATATTCTTTTTCATATTTGGAAGAAAATTACTTTTACTGTCCCTTTTAATGTTAGTTTATCTTTGTGTTATTGATCTTCTTAATAGCTCATAACAATGAAAATGCCTGACTAACGAGATGTTATACTGGGTCATGTGATCTAAATGTTGATATCGAATTATTCCGGTCTGTGCGAGGAGGCTTTATGCATGATGTCTATTTTCGCATCAAAGTGCTCCACCTGCTGTACTGTGCTCGTATATCAAATTGGTTAACTGCGGTAACGTAATGTGTTTCGGCGTTTGAACGTTTAATTATTGAATCGTCCATTCGGAATCGCGTTACATCAGTCGTTACCTCTGTTATTTTCTGTAAAATTCCTACCAGTATATTGCAAACTTTTAGTGTTAATTGACGTAATTGAATCGTTTGATTTTCATTTCAAATTTTTGAGTTTCACAAAGTGCTCACTTAGTGAAAATTTTAAAAATGTTTGCTATGGATTTGCATGTTTATTTTCTGCGAGTACAAAATTACTAACGCTTCTTCAATAAGTTTTGCTTGCATTTTATAAATAAAAATATGCCAAACTATTATAATAGTAATAAAAACGTGAGAGTATAGCTGAAATGCGTCATCACGGAAGATTCATCTGTTCCCGAACACTCCAGCAGACTGTACACTGACCTACGTGGTTCGTACTATGTGACGAAGTATACACTCAGGTGCGTATTTTGTACCTCTGATTGTCACACGGCCTATCAAAGCTTACAGTAGATTTTTTTGATCTCCTTTTGTCTATTTTTATTTTCCCGACAACCATCAATTGCACCCAAAGCGTATCTAATCCAACTGTGCACCACGGCGGCCAACGTACCACCAGGCAATGTACTTTCCCAGAAGGGGACGTGGGTGGCTCTTTACCGTCCGCGGAACTCGCGGCGAGCGTGCCACAGGCCCATTCCGGGGAACACGCCTGTCGTCTGCCGCGCGGCGTGGCGGGGCGCGGCGCCTGCCGTTGCTTTGGCACAAGATTCCAGTGGGTTTGGCAACATCAAGCTCGCGAGCTGCGCGCGACGAACGTCGTTCCGGCGACGACGGACGTGCAAGGACAGGGGGGGAAGGGCGCGGTGCGCTTTACGACGGGGCAAGCGTGTCCACCCGCCCGCCACCGCCGACCTCGCCTCCTCATCCCCGAGCCACCTTCTCCGCCCCGCGGCAGCCCAGGGACAGACAAACCTGCGCCTCGCGGGTTGGCTCCACCGGTCACGGCCAGCTCGTTGGCAGTTGGGAAAACATTACGGCGTATTTTTTATTTGAGTACTTGATGGTTTGGTTTTCAATATGAGCGTTTCGATATCTGCAATATGGTGGTTTTGATATATGTTCGATTAATCATTACTAAAATTGAAATAAGTCTCGTAATAATTTTGACATACACTCATCGCAGTATACAAAACACGTTGTTTCGAACGCTTTCCAATTGATACGTCTGCCTATGGCTTCAATCCTATAAATATTTTGGGATTGAAAAATGCGCATAAACACACAATACACAGTTAGCAACATTATTTTATTTTGTGTCGCGTCCTTGCAATGAGAGTATTGCCAGCATTAATACTGATCTTGGCAAACCTCGGTCCTATTCACCCCTACATTGGCTAAGTTGCTCGTGTTGCTATGCTGTGCAGCCGTCATTGCCTGTGCGGCACTTGCACAGCAGCCGCCGCACGTGGCCATGCGCGGTACGCGACCGGCGCCAACCCGCAGCTGGCCCGCCCTGACGTGCAGCGGCTCCGTCGTAAAGTTACGCGACATCAATGATGCACGGAGGACGCGCGCTTTGAAGGCGACACAGCTGCCGCCGATGCTAGCCGCCGCTGCCGTCCCGCTTCCTCTGCCGTCGCCACGCCGTCATATATCCCCACACCTGATGCCCCGTTCCACGTCGCCACGGCCCGCTGCCGGCCCGCTGCCGCTGTCACTACCTCCGCTCCTGCTGCTGTCGTATCCCAATTTCCAACCCAGATTTTCCTACATCGCCACCCATACCTGTACAGTCTCTACCTCCTCGTCCTAAACCATTTCCATCTCCACCACATCCCCCATCACCGCCACCGCCACCATCGAATCTACCGGAATTTCTACTGATGCCGCTTTCTCCGTCTCCCCGCCTCTTACCCCGCTGCTGCCCCAGCCGTCGCTCCCGCCTCCGAACTTCCCCTGCTACCGCTCTCATTTGCCACCTTACTCCCCCGCCTCGCCGCCTCCACTGTCACATTTGCCTCCGCCTCTACCTCACTCCGTTGAAGTGGTTACTGCAGGGCGGTGCGCGCGTTAAATATTAGTGGCGCCTTGTGAACGGCACGGTCGGTTGCACGTCGCGACTAGTGACATATCAAAGGCTGACCAAACACCTAGAAATCGTGGAAATAATGAAAGTATTGAAATGTCATAAACGACAGGGTTATTTAATTTTTTTAAGTGAGAGTAAACATTATAGTGTAGTATATTTTAAGAACGTTTATTTAGTCTGAAATGTAAAGTTTAAATATATATATATATATATATATATATATATATATATATATATATATATATAATACTGAATGATTCAAATACAACTCTCATCCATATTTAAAAACTATCATACGTATTGTCAGTTTCTCAGATTTGTTGTGTAATGATGTGTTCAACGTTTCCAAGATACAATTAATTTTCTTTGATCGTTCATTCTTTTTTTCGTTCTCTTTGGTATACTTGTCCGGGAAGGCGTGACCTTCTTCGATTGAAACACCAAACGTACGGTGCTAGAATAACTCGTAGTGCCCGGAACGATTTCTCACCACAAGTGCAAGCAGACGTGTCTCCCAACTGGCGTCCTCGTTGTTAGTATTCTCTTGTGCGTTG
Organism: Gryllus bimaculatus; assembly: GCA_017312745.1. Lineage (NCBI taxonomy): Eukaryota > Metazoa > Arthropoda > Insecta > Orthoptera > Gryllidae > Gryllus > Gryllus bimaculatus. The sequence goes on from BOPP01000036.1 coordinate 6,213,922, forward strand.
GGATCAAACGTCCTTTCCACATACACAGTGCATGTGTGTGAGTGGGTTGGATGTGTGTGGTGTGTGTGCGTTCTTAGGCGTGTGTTGCGCCTTACCATGTAACGCCTCCTTTGACGTCGGGTTCTCCCGGGATCTCGAAATTGACTTCCCGGTGAAGCAATCTGGAACCTCCTCTGAGAGTTGCGTTCAAACGCAGTGCTAATGGAATAGCTTCACCTGCCGAGTCCCTCGCGAGCCAACTTCTATTAACTTCGCCATGATACGGTTATTTCCACACTGCAGAACTGTGTGATAGTAACATACTCTCCATGATTTTTTCCTTTGTATACTTTTCCCAGCCGTAGTCAATTTCCTAGTTACTTACAGTGGTCCCTATATGACCATAGTTCTTGGAAGAGCGGCTTTAAGTAAATAAATAAAAATAATACTACCTGGCCTAAGTAATACGTTTTTAGGGCAGATAAATATTGGTGCACGTTTCGCGATTTTGAAACATTTTTGTTGTTTTCTGTGTCGTTTCTTTATCATATATTTCCTGGATCTCAGACGTAACGTAAAGTTCCGTTTACTATTTTGTAAGGAATCGGCTCGACCTTATTTCGAAGCTTGGTGGAAATTGTTCTCTTCCTTTGACTGACGGAAACTTGGCGAAGATTAAACTTAGTTTGTATTCACGAATTTTGAAGTACCAGGTAACAAGTTCTCGCCTGAAACTTTCCTTGTTGAAATTTGAGTCAGAAGAAATAATGAAGTAGAAATTGCTTTGATTAAAATACATATTTTATATCAGCTTTTATTTTACTCTCTTCCATATAACACTGTAAAATCTCTTCTGCTCGTTCGTAAAATAATTGCCTCTTTACACGTTGTTGTGAAGACTTCAATCACTGAAGGTGTGTACATTATCCCTGGTACTTTTTGTAAAGCTTTGTTAGATATTCTTCCCTTTCAATCGACTATAAATAAAATAAGATTTTGGTCTATGATATCAAATAATTACTTTCTTAATAATTTCATGTTCTGATGTAGATGATACAAAAAACAATTCATGTATTTTCACGATTTTTGTCTGTCTTTTTTGCCCTCGGTATTCGTGGATACTGCTGAATCTATTTCGTTTTTATGTTCACCGAAAGTTCAATAATTTGTCTTATATGAAGACGTAATATGATTTGCTTGTTTTTCCATACAAATCTAGTTTTATTATCAAAATGTTTTGTACACGTGACTAACAAAACAAGTTAAATGGTACTTTATAAATATTACCCCTACTTTCCTACCCTTTTGATATATTTTGATAGTTAAGTGTGCGCTGTTTTCGTTGTTTGCAAATATCTCGAAAACAGTGTGTATGTGAGTGAATCAAACATTTCAGAAAGCCTATCAAATTCCCTACTAATTGTATTTCGAATCATTGCAATAGCGCAATTAGAATCAGATTAATTGAAAACCACGTTGTTAGGGAATGTTTACCGGGAGTATACAAGACTGCGTCTGTTCACAGTTACTCATAACGATGGAGATAGCAATGATAATAATAATAAGAATCGTGGCGGGGTAGGGTGGAGATGAACTGGCCAGTTAAAGGAGGATCATTATGATGAATAAATAGTCTGCAACGCAAGGTACTTCAGCTAATTCTCAATAAGAATAATTTTATTTGAGTTTTTTTTTCAAAAATATGTTCTTGACGTATGAAATGACATCTAGTTTATGTGCTACTTTTTGTAACCTTTGCTCGCTGGCTTCGTCTCTCTGTTCGTGCTCTATCTCATCGCGAATTTCAGTGCGCATCAAAGTTCATTCTTCTGCTCATTTATCGTAATGCGGACCCTCGGGCGCCAGGCTGTAAATTCGGGGACGCCGCCATTTCCTTTTGGCTCGTGACGTTGTGGCCCAGCCTCATGCAGTGCTCGCCCGCGCGTATGCCGTCTATCTACCCGCTGCCGGCTGGCCGCCCACACGCCCAACAACCCATTCATCTATCGCTCTCCCCACTTTCGTCCCTTAGTTCACCTTTTTTCTAATTTTTACACCTACTTCTTTTTAGTTTCCTTTTATCTCGGCCTTACCCTTCCTCCGGTTCGTATGCTCTCAGCAATCGATGTATTCTCCCCTCACCGAACTAGCGAGAACCATTTTGCTCTCTCAATAGCGAAAGCAGCACCCCTCAAGGTAGCTGCGTATTCATCACTTGATACAAGATATGATCCCCTTTCTCCAGATTTTCTTCCGATGGCCTGTTAATCTCTCGCTCTGACTCTCCTATTTCTCCATCTTGATCACTGCAATTATCAGTTTTTCGTCCTCATCTCGTTGTTTGATTCACGAATCATTATCCTTTGAGTCGTGTCTTCCCCTATGCACACACACACACACACACACACACACACACACACACACTTGCGAGCTAGTAGCATACTCAACCTGTGCTAACCTCTCGAACCCCTTTTTACTATTTCACCAATTTTTATCCCTCACCACCCGACGTGCTAACCTCTCTGACCACTCCACTCCATCTCAATTCCTCCCATCCTGCACCCATTCATTACTTCATCGCGTCTCTCACGAACCCATCACTTGCCCCCTCCCCGCCCTGAATGGCGCACCAGCCCCCTCTCCACATCGCTGTTTCATCACCGCCGCCGCATTCACACTACATTACGCGCGTCGTGTATATATCTCTGTTAGCGGAGACGAACGCGGTGGGCGCGGGGCCGCCTCCCGTTGCGTATTTACGTGCGACTGTCCGCCGGATGGCCGTCCTTTCCCTCGACGCGGCGTGGAGGTCGTCCCTCTCGGATGCGGGTGCGCTCGCGCGCGCCCGTGTGTGTGTGTGTGTGTGTGTGTGTGTGTGTGTCGCACGCTCGGGTGCGCGCTGGGTTGGCGCATGTGTGGTGCGGTGCTCGGCGCATCGTGTCGGAAAGTGGGCTAGGCACCGCCGCGCTCGCCGGGAAATGGGTCGGCTAAACGGTGCGTTTTCATTTAGGTGTGCTCGCCCAAATCATTTTAGGACGTCGTGGTGGCTCTTTTCGTTGACTCTTAACGGGTGATGTTGGTTAAGTGTCGGTCGTTGCTTGGAAAAAGTGCAACAATTATATGCGTTGTGATGCCTAGATGAAGTGTACTTTAGCATACTGAAAATAATAAATACCTGTAGTATTAAAAGTAGAACTTAACATGACAATTAGTTAAATAACGTGTTTTTTATTCAGTATATTGTCTCTACTAATGAATATAGATCATGTAATGTACTTGTATTTCAGGTGAACATATAATTGAGGTTAATTAAAATACTTTTTTTAGGTTATAGAAATTATAGGTTATAGAAAACGATTACTTTTGCTTGCGTTCTTGGTGAGCAATATCCGTAACATATTTGCGAGGCAAATAATGATTTTTTTTATCGTTGTCATCACAATAATATAGATTTGATGCAGTATCAACGTAATCTAATTGGCGAAGGTTTCATGATAACACACACTGTAGTATGAATTTATAATATTCTGAAATCGTATTTTTCACGAAGTAGTGTCTTTCAAGATAAGCTTCCCATGACTATTTTGCTAATGAAATTTTAAACATTATTACGCATAATCACGGACCATGCACACATTAGAGGTCAATTATTCATGCAAAAATCATCACTTTATCGTTTCTCAAAAGTTTACTTCTTCTTATTAATGATAACTGTTTCTGTCTTTTTCGTATCGTATGATTTTGGTATTGAATTTCAATAATATATATTTTTCTTTCTGTTGTTCTTACTATCTTATTTCGCATTTTTCTGCTTCTCTTTTGTAACCTGCTTCTGTTTTCGTTCTCCTTCTCCTTTTCTTTTTTCTTCTTTTTCTACTCCTTGTATTCCTTTTTTTTTTCTTCTTTTATGTTTATGAAATGTAATTCGTGAAATTGTCTAATTAAATTGCACGCGTGCTTCCGAAATTATCAGATAGATTCAGAGGATTTTTGGTATTACTATTATTAGGTGTAAGTGAGGGCGCGGGTGACATCGCCATTTGCTGACATCACCACCCTTACTGTGGCCCGGTGTGAGCTACTCCCCACGAGGGTGAGAGCGAGGGCGACTGTTACGCGCCCTGTGTTCTCCGCGTCTCCGGCGCTGAAAAGCGTCTTGTCCACAGCGAGGAGGAGTCAGTCGCGCTGGCCGGCTGTCCTCCCTCGCCTCATTAGCCGAGGCCATGGGGCGAGATTATCCCCGTCCCGCCGCCGCGGAGACAGCGGTGGCGA
>BOPP01000036.1:6224402-6241227 GCA_017312745.1 Gryllus bimaculatus
CGCTCGTCCGTCAGCAAGCGCGCGTAGCGGCAGAGGGTGAGGGTGGGTGCCTCGAGGCGGGGGAGAGGGGAGGATGACGGGAGAAATGGTGCTTCGGTGGGAGGGATGGGTTGATAATAGAGGTGTGTTGGCTGGAATGGACAGCGATGACAGACTTAGGAAAGGTTTGAAAGGTCAGAGGGGAAAGTACGAAAGCGATGCGTCGATGCGGAGAGGCAGTGAATAGGACGAGCTGTAGGTTCGACTGGTGATGCCGGTAATGGCTGTTAAGGTGCATTACGTGTTGAAACTATGAATTTGACGATAATATCGGGTACATAATGCTGCCTAGAGAGTTTGCTTATTTTTCCTTATTATGATGCCAGAACGTAAGACTTCATACTGAAAAACTTAGTGATTTGATTCGTATGTAATTATGGTAACACCACGTTATGGGGATGAAAGTGAAACGAGGAACATCGAGAAATTTTGTCGGTAACCCGCTTTATCCAACACAAATTCCACTTGGATTTATCGACGTTGGAGCCCTGGTCCTAGGCTAGTGGTTAACTGATAAACGAATATTTGAAGACGAAGGATGTTGTGAGACGCTTGGTATGGCTACTGATGGCATCCTTGAGCGCAATCTGTTTTTTTGCGAGTTATTGTTGAAGTGGGGCGGGTGGGAAATGTGAGAAATCGGGGACGATTGGGTTACTGAGCATTTCTCGAAGGTCGAGGTGAGTTGGTAGGTTTAATGGGGGCGATGTGTTCAAGCGGAGGCGTCTTATAGTAGTGGGAGACATCAGTTTGCGGAGGTACCAGGAAGGAGGCAGAGAGTTGCGCAATTGGAGGATTCATGGAACCTCGAAAGGGGCTTGAGGGGATGACGAGCGGCACGGTGAGCAAAACCTTGAAGCGGAAAGGTCATGAAGGGTGGGCGAGACTGTGCATTCAAGCAGTCGTTTCGTTTACATGCGGGTCACATGTGAATGCGGAAGCGGGAGGTGAAATTGGAAGAGGGGCTCGATGAGCGGGAGAGGGAGTGTGGTGTGGGAAGCAGATGAAGAATCACGGGGAAGCGTTGAAGCGCAAAGGTCGAGGTGAGACGTAGACGCCGGTGGGGGGTGGAGCGACTCCTTGAAGATGACATATCGTGCTTGTTCGGATATCCAGTGGTAGAGGAGGCAGTTGGAGAGGCAGAGTGGAGACAAGAACGATGAGTATGTTGGGGATTGGAGCAACGCCTAGAAGCAGACGTGTCATGCAAGTTCGAATGGCAAGTGGTTGCGGAGGCGAGTCGAGAGGACCTGTGGAAGACGGAAGGATGAGCCGGGTGAGGAAGGCGGAGAGACGCACGGAGAACGGTCACGGATGCACGACGTACAGAATTGCAGCGGCGAATACGCAATGGTGACCGGCCGGTCAACGGGGCAGGGCACCGCGTTAGTTGTCGCGCGAGGGGGAGGTGACGTGTGTGGGCGTGCGTGGCGCGCGGAGGTGCACGCGATGGCGCTGCCCTCTGTCGGCGCGGCGCGCGTTACTCACCTGGTGGCGCGTTGTCGCGTTGCATTACGCCTCGCCTGCCTCGTGCACTAAATGTCAACGCGGCGCAGACACCGCCCGACAGAGCTCGCACCGCCTGGCGCTCGCGTCCAAATCAGCCAGGCTACCTTCGATTTCAGCACTTACTCTTGTTCGCACTGGCCGCGGGGAAAACCGTGTGTATTTTGCTTCCGAGCTATTATGCATAGGGGATTATTCCTAGCCTTGTAAATAAATATTAAACCGAAAGTGTGTATTGAAGTAAAGTTGTATTGCTTAAATGGTGTGATATAATGAATTTGATGTGAAAAAATTGTAAAATTCTGTTTTTTTATGACTCGTATTTTCATTAACCAATCGAGAGCAGAGAATAGTAACTCTACCGATCATTACCTTCATTTTACTCCGTCCCTCTCCCCCCCCATGAATGTATGTCTTTTATTATATATGTTTTAGTTTCTTTAAATTCAGACCTTTTTCGTAATTTCTACTAAACAGTTAGCTGAAATTAATACAAATGGTGAGCCGATTTATGGACCTTCATTCTGGAAAATTAAAGAATTCAGTGGTCAGGAATTTATTTTTAACTTCTATTTTGTTGCTAAAAATATTGTGTTAATGGTTCAATTCAATAAAATGTGAGTGATTGGTCGATTCTGATTGAGAAGTTTGACGTCTTTGAGGTAGTAACTTTTTGGGCACATTGTTTCGTTACACAATTAACTTTTTTATTTTCTTCGACGCGATTTTACATTAAGAGATGTATGATTTGCTCAATTTGAAAGCCTTTTTACATTATAATACTGTTGTACACGGTTCTGAAGCATGCTTAGCAATGCATTTAGCTTATCAATTTTTAAGGAAATAAGTAACCCACGAGAAAATCTGAATACGCATAACCTCGTCAGAATAACAGTACGAATATGTAGCTTGATATTTTTAGGTTTGATGTCGGTAGCGTAAACTTTATTTTTATTTAATTTCTTTGGAGCGTGTGGGTGCAATTTGTTTTACGGGTTACAAAAGCACTCCAAGGATTTGCATCCCATTAAAATGGGTAAACGGATCTCGTGTTCTAGGCTTAGCTTGTTTGCATCTCTGAAGCTTTAGAGAAATTCGCTTCTAGAACGATAGTGTAAAATAGCGAAAAAAACAAACAATGAAAATACAAATCTGGGAATGTATATTTTTTATCATATTTAGAATATTTTAGCGGCCTCTTTTAATTCAAGCTCACCATTTCATTTAGAGCTTTAATCAGCTCACCAAGCTATTCAGGTTTTATATTTTCTTTTGTAAAGATACGAGAAAAATGTCATGTAGGGATTGGTGCACTATGTAACACCTTTCCTTTGCGAGCACTCTGTGGCAAAGCCGCGCATTCATTCCGTTAATATGTTTGTAATTTTTTACCTAGATATTTTACATGTGGAGTATGTGTTGTCACTTGGAATGGCTTTGCTTCTGTCCCGATTGTTACATCGGGGATTTTCCTCTGCTTTCGCCGATGGGGGAAAGGGAGAGACTCAAATCCCTCGGAAGCAGTTCTCTCGTTTAGATAAAATCCCGCTATACTGTTTCGATTAATGCTGAGCTATAACAAAAGGACCAGCCGGCGACGCTTGCTATGCGCCTACTATACGAGGAAAGATATGATTTAGCAGCTGAGCACGTCGTAAACTAGTTTCCCTCTCCATTGATGCCATTCGCAGGCGTAGTGTATGCAGCCCGCACAACCTTAGAGTTGTATGGTTCCGCATTGCCTATCTCGAATGGGCCGGGTGGAGAGTTATAACTCGTCTCCGGATAGCGTGAGCTCCGAGGGCGAAGGAGATGCGATCAGGGTTAACACGCTCCTGTTGATGATGTGTTGTTATAGAAACGAAAATCGATTAATGAGAAGGTACTTAGGAGATCTTGGATACTAAAATGATAGACTGAAGACAGATTTTTATTTACAGTTAATTCTGGCTGACGCACGTGTTCTGAAGTGAGAGTTATGCTTTTTTGGAGTTACGTTTTATTGATGTTTTAGGTATTTTAGACTCGTGTCTTACCTTCTAAGTTCTATTTTCATAACAGCTTAATTATTATTTTCTTTTTTAATAAAAATCTTGAACGTAAGAAACAAAATATATTTACACCTAATATATTTTATTACTTAATGCTTTTAAAGGTACTTATATTAGTCCAGTACAACACATTATGCGAAATAACCCTCTAAAGTATTATATCATATTTCTTTCGCTTCGAAGAATAGTTCATGTATGAAAGTTGAATGGCATACGTCAGATTTCAAGTAATGCAGATTCATCTGTTTTAGAGCGACCTGCGCGCGCATATCATCACCGTGCGAAGTGGGACATCGCTGCCCTAAACCCGGTGGTGTGCAGATCGCAAATTCTCGCGCGATGAGATCCAATTTCCCTGGCAAATCTCTGGTCCTGGATTAGTTTCCTAATTAGTCGCCTGCTGCGCTGTTATCGCCTCACGTCCGCGGGACCTGACTCACGATAGAGGGGCTCTTATCGAAGCTGTCTTTGCTTCGGAAGAAATAATTTACTGCCGCCTTCTAATTGGCGGGTTTTAATTGGACCAGGACGAGATGCAGTAGACACGCGGTTGGGACTGAGACGGAGCGTTCCGTTGAAGAAAGAGAACGCGTCTGTTGCGGTGGCTGATGTATAACCTGCAAGCTAATGATGCACGCTTTTTCTTCCCATCTAGATCTCTCTGAATGTTCGTTCGCTTGGAACACTTTTAGTGATAGGGCGTTCAACTCTATTTAAAGCCAGTACAATGATTCTTTTTAATTAACTTTTCAATACAACAAAACCGCTGAAAAAAGTAATCACCAAATGTCCAAAATAGCTTCATCGTTAATTTTGACTTAATAAAGAGAGTTATGTGGGGGAATGGAAAACAAATACCATACATGTAGCATTGGGGTTAATTATGGAGAGTTATATGCTGAAAATACGCAACAACGCGCGAGGCTGTATTTTGTAAAATATGCCCATTATTAATTACAGTTTTGGACAATGCATGTTATCTAAATTAAATATCAATGCTCCTTTCTTGTTTGTTATATTGATGCTTGACGAAAGGTACATAGTTGTAAAACTTCATTATCATCACAATAATATTGACGTTTTTAGGGCTATGAAAATAAATTAGAATTTTACCAGCAATTGGTCGTCAATAACTGTAACTCATTAGATTCTAGGTAATGTTTTTTTTTATTTATTACCTCAGGCTATCGTAACTGCGTTACAGGGATCGATAATATTTTTAATGTTGGAATAATTCCACTGGCACATCAAGAAGATACCGACTGCAAAGCATTTTCTTTGAAATCCGTGTTTTGTACGTGATGAGGTTGATAAAGTGGAAGTGTGTTACAACAGGAAATACTTTTCATTTGTATCTTCTCCCCACCCGAATTGTCATATTTCGATGACCAAAGAAGAGACCAGAGATATGAATTTGGGATCATTTGCGACAAACTCGAAAAGTGCAGGGAGGAAAATATTTCCCGCCCTGTGAATTGTAAAAACACTTTTACAGGTACCTCGTTAACTTTACGATCTCATTAGTATAAATATCTCGTTAATTTTAAAGATGGTAGTTTGCACAGACTTTGCACTTAACCAGCTATTGCCTTCGTTGTAAATTTCTTAATTACAGGACGGAACGTGTTACATTGTACCAAAGGAAAACCTCGCATCCTGCGTTGTGTGTACCGAAAATATTCGCTTTTCTCAACATTTTTCGCGCGGATGTCTTTCCATCTCATTCGCGTCGCATTGTCTTGACGACGGCGCTTGAATTCGGATGCGTCTGTCGACGTGTTCCAGTCTCGGCGAGAGTTTCTTCGCGTGATTTGCAGGAATATTTTTTCAGGAAGAAGTGGAATACCCGTGCTCGGGTAGCCGCCATTGTGTTGTCGCCTTTCTGTTTCTCTCTCAGCGGCACCTTCTCTCTTTCGTCTCGGGAGGACGAGGGTGGGGGGTGAGTCGTTGGTGGCGTGGCGATAGGGGGGGGGAGGCTATAGAAATTCCTTTGTTTCAAACCTCTCGGATAACATTCACCGAGCGAGCTCAACGTCTGATAGCGCAGCTCGGGCGCTCTTTGTGAAGACGAGTTGCGTTGTCAGATTTTTTTCAGTTAATTGCTTGGAGCTGCGTGCGTTTTCACATTGTTGCTGGCAGAAACAAACCACGCTCGTGGATTCGTTTTTGCGGTCCAGTAACGGGAGATGCTCTGTTACCACGTACAATAAACCCCATCCTACGAGTTTTTTGCTTGATACGTGACATTCCAGGAATAAGCTTTAGTATTAGCTAGTGACGACCGCTCTAAAGCTCGGAAACTTACTTTATTTCCCGAAAATATTTCAAGTGTTTCGGGGGGGAAAAGCGAGTAGTAGTGCTGAGGGCTGCAGTAACATCCTTGTGCACGGATCTGATGGTTTAGTGTTCGAGTTTGGTGTCAGTTTGGTGATTATACGTGAACTATCTACAGTCATTATTAGTATGAATTATTCATTCATTCCTCAGTGTCATCCTAGAATGCTATGCAGTGGAAGGAACAGGAAACTACTACTGTGATCACCTGCCCTGGAAAGTTGAGGTCTTACACCGTCATCCTCTCTCTTCGCTTATGATCAGACATGAGCATGATGCTCGTCTCTTAAACATGAGTACCCATGATGGTCATGTTTGCTGAAATAGGTTTCTGTTTTAAATGTGAGTTTTTACAAAATATGGGGTGTTAATTTGAAATGAAGCTATTGTAGTTACATCTCTATTCCTATCTAGGAAAAAAATAACTGTCATGTAATAATGTCATATTGTTTCAATTATTTATGTTTATTACAATGTAGAATCAACGTCTTGCATGTCATTGGGAATGGGTTACTGAAAAGTGCGTCTGAATCGACAGAACGAGGGACAGGCAAACATTGCACGCAGGTGTTCCTAACGCTTTCTCCTCTTGAAGGTCTGGTTTGTCAGCTGAGTCGCGGGGGCCGTTCCGTCTTCATAGCCGGTCTTCTCGCGGGCGTTAACGTACTTCTAGCTCGCGGAGGCGATAAACTGGCGGGTGAAGAGGCGGCGGAGCGGCAGATAAGCGGCCGCATCGGAACCGCTCGTAAGCGACGCGCGGCGTAAAGATTTTGTCGCCGCCGTGGTCGCGTCTTGGGAGGGAAAGGTGTGCCTGACAGCCTTATTTTTTTAAATTTTTTTCTGCGTGAAATCCACGCTTGCCATGAGCAGCGAAGCTCTCTCACCCGTTCGCGAGAAAGAAAGTGGGTCGTGTTATCGTGAACTTTGAGAGTCTCGTTATCATTTAATTAACGAATTTATGTGATTGGATAGGTGTGAGTCAGCAGTTTTTTAAATCAAGAAATCAATCCGTGATGGCGAAGGATGATGAACCTTGTTTGTTTCTTACCCTATTATTTGAAAGTTTGTTATTATGTTCAGCGTGTAGACGGTGAGTTTCTTCCTGCCTTCAATGTTTGGTCAAAATAACACAAACGAAGAACCAAAGGATCTATTTTTAAAGTGGCAATGGTATCGGATCTAATAACATACTTAGAAATTAATTTCGCGATCAATAGCTGCATTGCATAGTCAAGCCAAATTGTTTTCAGATTCGCACGTTTTAACTCGGTCTTTTGTTACTGATTGAACAATTACTCTATTTAAGTAGTTGATCAAACGTGTGAGCAAGGACATTCTTTAGTTGTTTAGTTGTTTTGATCTAGAGGTAAACATTTTTGTTCCATTTGAAGAAAGTAGTTTCCAATATCTGATGAGTTCCTGTGTTATTCCCCACGAGGAAGAAGTTTCGAAATGGACGTCAGGGAGTAGATTGTCGTGTTTCTGGATGTGTTTTGACATTCGAGTTAAACAGAAAGTATAAAAGGAGATTTATTTATTAAAAAAAACTTTTGTTGGTTTATCTGGTAAAAGCCTTTTTATCGTTCTTCATATTTAAAATTGTAATTTTCTATTTTTTCCTCTTTTTGTTTAGTAGCGTTTACGAAGCAGCGAGTAATAGGATACATTTCCCTAATATTTTATTGCTTTTGTTCTTTGTGAAACGTATTGTGATGAGTTCCATCTTTCAATGAAAGGTTGGTATCAGACAATGAAATGTTGGTAAAATGCTTGTCTTAGGTCGTTGAAACCCTCGTTTTACATGTTTATACCGCACACATGACCCCCTGTTCTTTGAAAGATGGGTCGCCCAACAGAGCGATAGTTCGTCTTTACTTAAGATTCTCGGAGACACGCTCCTGGCATCGCGGCGATCCCTCGAACACACACACCGCCTGCGGGTGGGGCGGGCAGCGCGGCGTGTCGCCGGGCTGTCGGGCCCGCTGGGGGACCGGCCCGGCGTGGCGCGGCTCTTGGCAGCGCGTGAAAGGCGGGGGAGGCACTGGAAGCGCGCCAACCCCCACCCCCCGGGCGAGGGAGGCGTCTGAAGGTGATGGATGCGGGCGTGCGCCGGCCACGACGCCGGGGATCGGCCCCAACCCCGCCTCCGCCGCGAAATACTCGTAATAAGGCGAAGTGATGTATGATCATAGAGCGCGATGTCACGCCCCTCTCCACACCCGCTCTCCACCTCGGCCTGAAGAAACCGCCGCCGCCGCCGGCATCCGACAGTATCTCTCGACAGCTGCGAGAGGAATTTTCCGCTCTCCTGCGCGCCGGTTCCGCCAGGACGCAACGACTTCCTCTGTGCGACGCAAGTCCTTCGCGGCCCTTTTCTCGCAGTCCTGGGCGAGTTAAATGAGGCGAGCTCTTTTACGCGGTTCCGAAGAGGTGCGTGCAAAACGGGCCTTATCTGGGAAGCGAAACTACTGGAGTAGATTAGAAACCCTGAGGATGTTCACAAAGAATTACTGACTCGCGCTAATTTCTAGTTCTGACTATGACCGTGGACCTTGGAGTCCACAAGAAACTTCACTAACTACCAGAATTGGTATCTTTTTATCAGACTAGAGCATTTTATCGAAAAATTAAGTTACTAGGTTTAAAACTTTGTAAACTGCGTGTTACAATTACCTCAGAGCCATTTTAAGGAAGGAATACACTGAAGATTGCGTTTTATATCACGTAATATAGTGTATCTCTACCTCAAAATTGCCTGGTCTTAAATTTCTACTGCACTGATTTCGCCAGTTGTGTATTGCTGATTGTGTTTTGACGCATGTATATTGTCAAACGGTGTCTAAATCACAAGCGGGCGATTCCTAACAAACATTTAAAGTAGGGTATAAAATTCAGTGAATATCTATTCTGGAAAACGTAGTGCGTTACAACGTCCCTTTACGCAGAACCATTGGGAAAGCTTATGATTCAGTTCATGGAAGGGGACCAATGAAAACGGCCCCCACATGAAATGAAGCATTCGTCGAAAACTTGACATCCACTACGCTTCCGATTAACGATTGCCTCAATCACCTCTCGAATAAATGCGCATGTGCGTAAATACCTGTTCAGTAAATAGCAGCAGAATGAACCATTTAATTTCGGACTCAAATTGTCTCGAGCTACTCATAACATTTCAGTGCTCGCCAGTTGACTGCCCAACCGTAAAAATTACCAATCCATGAACCGTGTACATTTGACCAGCGGATCTATAAATAAGTCAAAATCCATACTGTTCGAAAAAGTGTACATATTCCTCGCATTCACAATTCTTCAAAATGTGTAGACCAACATGGATTATTTTGTATGTTATATTGAGAGCAGACCTAGAAGATATGAATTAATTGGTATTCCTTGATTTAAATTGTATCCGCCCACCTCTAACAGTTTTACGAATAACTCTATTGGCATTTCATTTTTTTAAGTAACTACATTTCCTCAATAAATAAAGAATTGTGTCATCAAATCTTCTATAAGGCAATAAAAATATTGCACCCTGTGACAATTTTCCCCACTACCAGTTTTAAACAATATTGTTTTTAGTTTCGAACCTTAATGGCTGAATGGCACTGAACTTAGGTACGCGTTCGTGTCGATGTCATTCTGGCTAAACTTTTTTCCAGCCCTAGGCATCCAAGCGATTTTTGTCAGTTTCTTTTTTTCTTTATCGCTCCATTTTGGTTTGTTGAATCTTTGATTTGATTTAAGAACCCTGTTCCTTCTTTTTTGCTTCGTCGGATACGCTTACTTTCCGCAAACCCTGCCAGACTGCGGTGCGCCGTGTTCTTGGCCTGATCTCAACATGCTCCCTTTTACGGTGGAGTTTAAGGATATTATGCGTCAAGACGTAATCTGAGCTAGTATTGCGTGAGTGCGCAAATATTGTCTATGCCATACTAAATTGCTTCAGACTTTTGTCCTTTATTCTTACAGTTCTTTAGGAAAATACTTTTTTAAAATAATTATAGTTTTTGCGTTAAACATTCCCAAAATAAACATTCCGTTTTTTAGAGACCAAGTAATGAGACTTCTTTCATATTACATTTGATCGTAGATATTATAATTGTTGGTTTTGTCGTATGCAGGTACTTACAATTTTCTTTAGGCATTCCGTACTGTGTTATCTGACGCCTATTTCATAGACTTAAAAAATGCAATGAAGATTGTTGATTTATAGTATTATTGTTAAAACTAAAACGTATATATTCAATTTGGATAAAAATATGAACAGTCGTGCTTCATGTATTTCAGAAACGTTTTTTTTAAATGATTCTGTCCTTTTTCAATTTTCCATTGCTTCTCTGGATCTTGTTTTGCATGTTTTCGAATTCTCTTTCCGTGGTTTGGTTTAATTCAATACTCTTTGCTCTTTTCTCTCTCGCCGCGTGTGTAATTGAACATGCATTCATGAATGCTTTTTGTCGCTCGCGTTTCGATTTAGCCGCGTCCTCTCTGTGGTTACGTGGCTCATACATATTGGATACAGAGGTAATATTTGTTCGTTCAGAAATATATTTCGACAGCTTTAATAACCAGCCCTGGCGTAGCACGTAATGCAAGGTGAACAACAGATAATGCTACAGCGTCGCTTTATTTTTTGCGGCTTGGCGCTCTACACGCTTCGCGCCGATGCATGACGTAACACCTTTGCACTCGCGCCCTCTTCCACAACAGTTCTGTGTATTTCAGTTGGTGTTTTTGTCATTCGACGAATTGCAATAAATCTGTTGATAATTTTGGGGAAACTGAATTTCATTTCCCCAAATTTTATATTGAATATGCTTCGAAATAGTTTTGAATATGCTTTGAAATTATATTGAATATGCTTTGAAATAGTTTATTGTAAAGTAAATAACGTCGCCATTCTTGGAAAAACACAGAGACTTTCAGTCGGGTTTGATTGGTGAAGTTCATCGCATTTTCTCTAATTTTTAATAGGAAACGAGCGTAGATAATAATGATGTGAGGAAACGTAAGAATGCAATAATTATTTGAAAGTATTTACTTGGCTATACGGTAGACGCCGCGTTCAGTTTTTCGTTTCCGTTGGCATTCTGCGACCTTCATCAGGGCGTAGTTATTGATATTTGCGTATAACTACGCCCTGACGAAGGTTGCAGAATGGCGACAAAAAAACCTTGGCACCTGTGCCCTGGATGTGGTGTCTCCCGGAGAGCCAAATAAATACTGTCTCCGGCCGCGGAAGCATATAATCTCAATTATTTGTAAGCTCGTCTTACGCGTCCTCCATCACCACCGCTGTCGACGTCACCGCCCTGGTCTAGTGGCGCTTGGGTGAGGCCGATATGATCGACCTGCTTCCAGCTCTTGTCCGCGTTGGTCCTGCAGCCCCCGTTATTCGCCTGTTTGCAAAGCGCCTTCCGTAATCCATGACACCTTCCTCGAATCTGAACCGAAACCCTTGACCGGGCTCGCCCTGCAGCGATGACAGCGCCCCGGCTGAGTAAAAGCTAGCATGTCGTCTGGTGGCTCGCTCTGGTCTAGGCACTTAGTCCTTAATGTCAAGATTTCAAAATGTGCACCTGCTTGACTTTTTCTTGTCCATCGCACCCGCTTGACTGCTCCTTGATCGTCGTTTGGTATTACTTTTCCAATACGCTTTAGAGATATATCATGACATGCTGATGTGAATAGTATACTTTTACAAAGCGTCATCTTGGGGTGAAATAAGATTGCGTTGCGCATTTCTGAGTGTTTTGTGATTTTGTTTCTATATTTATTTTTGTTTTGGAATAATAATTTCGTATTTGATATTATACAACTAAACATGTTTTCTTTCTACCAATCGTAATATACATCATTTTTAACGGAGTATGTAAAATTAATTTGTAGTTAAATTTTTTTGGCTCGGAGAAGATATTTATTCATCAGATTGTGATGTACTGTTTTATGTTAATCTCTTCTAAGCCGTGCAAACTTTTCTGTGTACGTTCGTGCGTGTTGGACATAAATTTTGCACCATATCAAGATGCACGTAAGTTATCTTGCGACACAATCCTTTTATTGATTGCACAAGCAATTACTAAAATCTACGTCTTCTATCTCCGGTTCGGAGCGAACACGAGTGCCGTCGCACAAAAAGAAATGCGTAATCGTTGTAAGCACCTTCGTATCTGCGATCGCCGCCGCTCGCGAGTTATGGCGGAAGGATCGGGGGCCGACGTCCGTCTCGTGCAGTTTGCCGGCGTCGCGTGCGCTGTAGTACGTCGCCTTCCGGGTAACGAGAAGCGGCGGCGGTGGCCGGGAGGAGGGGAAGGGGCTGCGTGAGCGATGGAGGCCATTTGTTGGTAAACCCGTGCGGGAGAAAAATGCGCTTGGATATGAAAACGCATTGCCGCTAATCGCGGATAATTACTCAGGGCGGTGGCGGTTCTGGCGGCGGCGGCCGTGGTGATGGTGGTATTGCTGGCGGTAGCAGGGGAGGAGATAGGCGAGCTTGATGGATGAAGAGCGGGCAGGCGGTAGAGAGGAAGAAGGAAAGTGAGGGGGACTGAGCGGAAGTGTAGGAGGATCAGGCACGTCTGTGTGTTGGTGTAGGGATGAATGTACCTGCGAAGGAGAACGGTAGATGAACGCGTATGTGTGGGAAAGAGGGAGTGGGTTTGATGATTGGGCGAGTGGGTCAGCGGACGTGCAAGAGGGTGGGCGGTGGTGAGCGTGAGCGGTGTGTGTGTGTGTGTGTGTGTGTGTGTGTGTGCGGGCGTGTGGACGAGTCACAAGCGCGCCTCAGAGTAGACGATAAGGCGAGTGGGCTGGGGAAAGAGACGTCTGGTGGGGGCGAACGGGCATGTGTGGACGTGAGTGCGTGGTTGGGCGAGGCGAGAGGGTTTGACGATCAGTGAGCAGCAGGGCAGGCGGTCGCGGGAGTGCGTGGACGGGCGAACAAGCCGCGTGCTCGGAGCGGAGAGCGGGTGGGCGGGCGATCGGGCGTCCGCATCGCGTGTGTGGACTCCGCGCCGGCGCCGTATCTCCGGATGCCGTGAAGGACGGCTCCTAATACTGCACTCGACAGCCAGTGGCGGCGCTGGTATTGCAGGCGGCAGGGCCTCTCCGCGTTGGCGATGTCGCCTTCCGCCCAGCGGCGACCGCCCCTTCCACACGTTATCTCACGCGCTATACATTCCGGCCCGCGTGTACTTTCTCACTGTTCGGAGCTCGTGTGCTCCTTGCCTGACTCGTTGCGTTACCTTGGCTTTGCTGTGCTCTCTTATTCTACTTAACTTATATAAATCGTGCTCTCTTATTCTACTTAACTTATATTATCGGCGCGCTTTCCTTTCTTACCATTCCCTACTCTAACCTGCCATAACACCCATCGCATTTCCATCAATGGTGTCATAGAAAAATTGTAGTGAAGGAAATAAAAGAGTAAAATTAATAACCTGCGATTAAAAACCGCAATGAAATTCGAAAAAACAAAATGTTAATAAAATATTTCCGGACACGTTTGTCGAATGTAGATAATCGTTGAATTCTAGTTGTTTCTCTAGCTATCAATGCCATTCCAGTGTTCTAAATATATCGTCAGTTGCATTTCAATTGTCCATTGGTGTCCTTTCTCTTCTGCCGCGGCCTCGTGCTCAGCGAGCAGATGAGAGCGATCGCGTGCTCGACTGTTCTCTCTTGGCCTCTGCCGAGTGGTAGGGGAAGCGTCCTCGCTCCGCGTTTCAATTATCTCTTTGCAACGATTAGGAAAGCTCTTTGCACGAGCAAGATCCTCATGATAAGACCCTCATCCTTTATGCTGCAATCGATAGTTCAGTGTGCTCTAAATGCACCGGTATTATTTTTTGATTTTTAAACGGGGGCGGAACAGAAATGTATTTCTCCAAAAAATATATAGTTGAATCGCGTGTGTCATTCTAGTTGTTTTATTTTATCTCTTTTGTTCTTTAAATACTTTTTTTTAAATTTCAAAATGTCGTGATTTTTAACATGTGCAGGTTTGTTTAAGTTAAACAATGGCAGTACCTCACTGAAATTTACCTTTGTTTTGATAGTAGAATATATTAATCCTTCAATCTTACTTTGTGTTTCGTTTCCCTTGTTATTCAACGGTTCCTGTGTTTTCAAAATTCATTGAGAATTTCTATTAAGAATGTATGAATACATTCTTTATATAATGATTACGGTGTTTAATTCATAGCTCGACGACACTTTTCAAGGATTTCGTTCAGTATTGTACAACCTCTGTTGAATTCATAACGTGTTTTTGGGCGTTCGAAAATTCGAAAGCCAAATGTGGCAGTTTTGAATTATTAAAACTTATTAATACATGATGCCTGCAACTCCCGCCTATTGATTTTGGAGTCAATGTGTTTTCAATATTTTCCTCTTACGTAGTTCCCGAACCTTTTATCTCGACTGCACATGAAAATCGGTTGATGAAAGAGCTTCGTCGCAATAATCGAATGGTTTACAAACAATTGAACGCAGGTCTCTATTTTGTAATAAATTAAAAATTTACGGAAACTTGGTTTTCAGATACTACAACAGATTTTCGACGAGGTCTCAGAGTCCACAAAATAAAAATGAGAAAATTTATCTGATAAATGAACATTATTACCACGTATGACTTGTCATTCATGTGTTGCATTAGCTGTATTTACGGCGCTTACTATCCACGGAAAAGGAAATTTAATGGAAAATGTGGCGTTTGTTTATGGAATATATTTCCGTGACCCCCTCTACCTCCCTCTCATCGCTCTGTTTATAATAATAGTAATTGCCAGTTAGGAGCCATAACATTGCTGAAGCTGAGCCATATTTGGCTGTTTTGGATTGCTGAGCTTCCTGGTCGTGTTAACCCTCCATAATACTCGTGCACCAAATACTTCGGTGCCCTGTCTCTGCGTTCCGATCATTGTCACCTGCAGCGCATAGTTCCGCGGCTGCACTTCGTCATCGCGCGTGCCGCGGAACGATCCCCCGTTGAGCGCGAAAGCGGCAACGATTCTCCCGGCGTTGACCCGGTTCTTCTGCTCCGGCCCGCCCCCGAAACGCCCCTGCTGCCTCGCCTCCTCGCCTCCCAGTTCCTCTCCAGGCCTCCGAGGTCCTCAATCTACTTCTGTTCGCTCTTCCTCCCCGCCACTCGTAAATGTCCGGCTCGTTCGTACTTCCCCCCGAGCTCACATGCCCCAGCCTCTACTTCCTCCCATGCACACTTCTCCTCGAGCCGTTTCCACATTTCCTCGTAGCCACTTTCACCTCGAACAGATCCGACGACTCACCAGCTACTCGTTCGCGTCGTCCTTATTCACAACGTCCCCGCCTCTCCCCTCCTCTCGTAGTCTCGTAGCTCCCGCCCTGTTCCCGTCCTTGCAACCCCTGCAAATTCTCCGCCTTGCCCCGTCCCAAAATCGTTTTCTTCTTGTTCCAACTCGCCAGGGCTCGCCTCGCCCCTCTCCGTATCTCCAGCAGCCTATTCTCACCCCACGTGCGTGATCTGGGCTGTCCGGGTGACGCCGCGTCGAAGGCCGTGTGGCCGACGTTTCGACCATCTTATCGTGGTCTTCCTCAGGGCTGGTATGGGCTGGTCACGGCTTCATACCTGCCCTGAGGAAGACCACGAGATGGTCGAAACGTCGGCAACACGGCCTTCGACGCGGCGTCACCTGGACAGCCCAGATCACGCACGTGGCTCTGGCAGCGGAAGCCTACGACTTCATTTGTTCTCAACCCACCTTCATGTCGCTCCTCGCTCTCGATACAGTGTACGGGACACCCCCGCCCTTGCCGCCTCGCCCTGCTACGATCCCGCCGCACAGCGTCAGCGGGAGAGTCTGCTCTCAAACGGCGCGCGACCGTGTCATGCGGCGTTTGCTTTGCAACGGGAGCCGCACTCGCCACTCAGAGCCGAGGAGAGGGTGCTGTTTGCTTTGACGTTTTAATGAAGAGCCACTGTGCTTATAGAACGAGCGGGAGAATTGCGAATTCTCGCGCTGGATATTCCTGTTGAATGTAACATTAGAACATTTCAGGGATACGTAAACAAAACTTGAGCTATAATGGAAAACGTTTACGCATCGCGTTTAATACAATACAATAATTTATTGTGTTTATGAATTGTTAAAGATTGTTTTAATAGTGTGCGAGCAACATGACGTCGAATTAGATGATCAATTTTAATGATTGCGCGCAAATGTTTCAAAAGTATGGTTTATTTTTTATTTAAAATTACTATATTGTATTGGCTGCAGGGATAACATAATTTGCTACATTCGCAGTCTCATAGAATATTGTAATTATGATAATGTAGATTACATCTCTCAATATGATTTAACAGAAGATAATGTGCACGGAAGCCTTTGTATCATCGCTCTGATATCCTGGCCAATATTCGTTTTTGAAACAACAACGTTTTTGAAGTAATTTTGAAACAAAAAGTGTAGATGCAAATGTCCACAGAAAATGTGTTCAGCTGCAGATTTAACGTAATACAAGTGGCCTCTCAGCCATCAGATTACCCACGTCCTCCGCCGAAGAGTCAGTGCAAAATAAGCTCTCTTTTCATCGCATTCCGGACAAATTCCTGAAACCGCCCGCGAAAGAAGTGCAATCAGCATTCCATTCCGAGCCTCATTGGCGCCACTCGCTTCCAGTGGAACGCCAATAAGGGAATGAAACAGTCCAACCTCACTGTCTGGGCGTCCGCCGGCGCGGCAGCCAGGACCCGGGCATTGCCGCCAGGTGCGCGCGTACGCTCCACGGTTTTCTGATTTCTTATTCGCCCTTCCCCCTTTCCTTTTATATTACTTTAGGAATTCCCTCCTCTACCTCCGTAGGCGATTTTCGCGCGGGCTGACGGCTTGGGTGGGTGTGGCGTGTGGGTCGTG
>BOPP01000036.1:6249065-6270565 GCA_017312745.1 Gryllus bimaculatus
CGTCCGCCTGCCCGCCCGTCCGCCTGCCCGCCCGCTTCTCGTCGGCCCGCGAGTGATCTCCGGCGATGTCCGCCCGCGCCGACCACGCCCACCGATATATTCCGCTGTCTCCGCTGGCGCGTCTCGTTGAGCTCGGGCTTCGGTGCTGCCCATGTAAATGTTTGCTAAACACACACCCTCCTCTATAATGTCTCAGGTCGTGATGGAGCGCGGATTTGATCGACTCTGCTCTCGACCGAACCAGTCCACGCGTTTGCGAATGTTATTGTAAATTAATAGTAGAAGATACGCAACACATTAACGTTTAGTTGCATACCAACTATCGGCAATGCATGTATTTTTGTTTACGTTTTTTCCTTCTTGGCAATACATTTTGTTCAAACGTAGCTTGTAGAAATCAAATGAAAAACTCCAACACTTCTACTTATGTTCAATTACTAAATGAGCTCTTAAATATACCGTATGTAATAACGACCTACTTAATACTAAAAACAATATTTTATCAGTCTTTAGAAAAACTAAATATATTTTTTATTATTTAAAAAAAACAACTTAAAGTATACATCCAGTGTGTATTTCAATTATTTCTATAAATTATATAAACTAATTAACTATAAAAGTCAATCATTCATTACATAGAATCAATATATTGTTCTCATGGTCCAAAAGGCAACCATTCGATCAAGTTATTCCAAACCATCCGACTTCTTGGTCAGTAGTATTTACCCACTATTGCCGCATATGTCCCCAGCGTTGCTGTTCAATCCTATTTATCGTTTATTATTATAATTATCATCAAACCACTCCAATTAATTTATATTGCTAATATACGTACATGCTATCGACTATTTCTTTTATTATTTAATTATATTAACACATATTATTTACAATATGGTTACACATTTTTTTTTATCAAATACCACCGTATTTAAATTATATGGTAATTGGAGCCCGCTGTAATATAAAACCAATTAGAGAAATGCGTTCCCTGAAAATTGTCCCGCGCGCTCCGAGCGCTCTCCGCCGCAGCGAAGGGACCAGGGGAGCGGGTCCTCCCACGCAGGTGCTTCTGCGCCCGCGTTCCCCGGCGCCTCCTTTCGCCGCCCATTAGAGGGCTTCGCAGGCGGTCGATGGCGCACGGCGCGCGCGGGCGACGGTGGAGCGGGTGGGCGGGGCGGAACGAGCGGTGCAGGCAGGATGGGCGCAATGAGCGTTGAATGTGGGTGGAGCCACCCGTGCGGAGCGGGAAACCAGAGCAGGTGGGCGGGACGAGCGGGGCGGGAGGCTGGCGCAGGAGGACGAGGAGGAATGGGTGGGGCGGAAGGAGCGATGCAGGCGGGGGCGAGACCGATTGGCGGGGTGAGCGGCACAGATGGGCGGAGCGGGCGGGCCGGACGCATGGGTGGAGAGCGTTCGCAGAAGCGCGTTGGAGGTGAGGTAATGAAACGCGGTCATCGTTGCGGTGGAGCCACGACGCTTAATTGTTTCGTCTTGGGGGTCTCGAGAGTGGAGGTGAAAACCGCTTCCTTCTGGCCGCCTGCCTTCCCGCGAAGAGCACCGCGCCGCGGAGGCTAACCGTCGACGACTGAATTTCGGGGAATGAGTTTGAGACCGCGAATTTAACTCCACAACAAACGGTCTAACGGTCTCGAGAGCACCGCGAGACGCGGTTCTAGTGGTTATGGAAAGGGGCGCGTAACAAGTAGGGACCCACTGACGACTATTTGCTGTCCATCTCTGACGTCAGCATTTGAGTAATTAGATACCTATCTGCTCTCGTATGTTTGTCATCCGTAACCAAGAGCTGTCTGAATTCATGGACCCGTCGAAATTTCCGCTTTTACTTGTGACATGTTTATTCCACTGACGAGTGAGTAAAAACGTTGTTAACCGCATGACATCGGAGATGGTGTAATCTCTGCTTACCTTCTCCAGTCACCAAGGGCTGTAATGGCTCGAATCAATCCAATGCCAGAATATTTCCTCTTCTGTCACGTCCCCTCAAGAACGCGGTGTAACTCCTGTCAATCCAACGAAAATAAAATAATACTATCTGTATAATAACACTCCAATACTTTCTTGCATTGCGTAGGTAGCAATTGCCATACCTCCTTGCCGAAAGTACACCATTTCTCCGCGTGCTTGCCGAGAGGAGCCTGCGTAACTATCCCACCGCTCCTCGAGCCGTTCCAATGACATTCCCACCGCTGCCGTAACCCGCTCGGTTTACCTCCCCTCCGCCCGCCTGGCCGCTGCCGCCGCTCTCAGAGATAGCGGTCCGCTTACGCAGGCGGACGCCGATGGGCAAACAGCAAACCGCAGACGGCGTATCAACGGTAGGTGCACGCGTGTGCCAACACGACGCCTCTGTCGCCGCAGCCACCGCCATCCAAGGCGCCGTTCCCTGCACCGCGCCGACGCCGCAGCCCCGCCCGTCCACGTGCATGCCACCCACGCACCCCTCACGTACCCGTCTTCTCTTCTCGTCTCGCGCTAACCCATACTACTGTTACTATCATACGGAATCTTAGAATAAATGTGCAAACCTGTAGGGACGTCGAAAGTTATCACATTTTGCCAATGAAGAAGGTGTGAAAATTTAATACACATAGATTGCATTTGCTAGTGATTGGTAAGCAATTAATCATTCATTAGTGCTCGGCAGGTTCACGAATTGTTAGCACGTCAGCACCACGCCTGCGAACAGCATGATGGGTTGCCTACCACGTATACAAGTTCGTTATATAAAATTTCCCACCATATGTTGTTTGGCAATTTGTTTCAACCTCCCCCGCCCCCACATCCCCTACAAGTTGGAAATTTATTTTGAGAAACCTTTATTGGTTGCTTAGACGCTCTTATTGGCCAGTGTGGCTACTACCACTTCTCCCCGCCTTGCGCCGCCCCGAACTGCCTTCGCCGCTCTCGTGACTGCCTCACGACGGAGCTGACTGTACCAGTGGCGATGGGAGAGGTTGTGACAACGTCAGAGGCGGAGATGCGATGACATAACTGGCGACAGTCAGCACTCGCAGTGATTAGAGAGGTTGTGGAGATTCGAAGAGAGAATGCATAGTCACAGGGTTCCACACGTTTGTAGATATGGCGTGCACGAGATATGGCAGAACGGACTGATCAGATGGAGAGATAATTTGATCGTGTCTGTAAATGTAAACATATCAATCAGAACTGCTCAATAGATCTTTCGGTAGTTAGAGGTTGCGACAACCAGCAATAGGAAGGGAAACTTCTCGTATTCCTGGGAAGTGGCATATCGTATCCGATATCTTACATTTGGTTAATTATTCCTACTGAACTTTGTGGTTTCCTTTTGAATAATGCTTCCATCTGTATGAATAGTTTACTTTGATCGTTTTCTAGAATCGTTGCTCAGTGCTATTGTTACACTCCGGAAAAGGAAACAAATATCAGTTTTTAATACCAGTTTGCGTTAGGTTTTCGTAAATTGAATTCTGATTCACCTTTAAATGTGTATTTAACGAAAATATGTTTTAATAATGAAAAGCAATTAACTTACCTAACGTCAGTGAGATCTCTTTCTTCAACCTCACTGAAATCAACCTCAATGAAATAAAACATTAGATTTGCATTTGGGATTTATGTTTTTTAAAGTGTATGACGCAATATCTCATTATTTTCACTTTTCTGGGTTTTTGAACACTTTCTTTTCATTTCTCCTTATTAAAATATCATTGTTCTCATTTTTATATTTTATTTTTATTGGCACGCAGGAAACACATTTGTAAATTTGTTTTGTGGGTAATGTTTTCTTTTCAATTAATTGACAAAGTAAAAACGAGAGAGACTGGCATCTCAACGTTGCGCCTCATAAATGGCTCACTATCTGTGATTGTTCTGACTTATTGTAAACATTTTCATCCAAGTTTTCAAAAAAGAAGTGTTTGTTGTATACAAAAACTTTTGTTCCATGCCCCTATTTTTTACTTTCGCTGTTGAGTTAAATTGCAACCTCCGCCGTTCTTTCTGTTCGCTTTCACGAGTGAATAACGGGCGCGAAATGTAAAGTCTCGTTGTAATTAGTTTCCACACGACAAAAATTACAGAGAATCTTGGTATTTCTCGCTTTGCGTAATGTAAGATTGGTGAATAACATCAAATGAATAAAACTAATGATTATAATTATAATGAAATATACGCGAGTGAATGAAATAACACCGCGTCTGGAATTTGGCTTCATTCTTTATTGAGGAGTCATTACCATTACGTGGAGTGCCGCCCGCACGGACGACCTACCTTCCTCCCCTGGCTCCCTGCCCCTGCTCCCTACTTCCCCTCCAGCCTCTCCCCCCCTCCTCCATGCCGCCACCTCCTACCCCCCACCCCGTCCGTTGGTTCATTATCCAGCAGCCTGGTCTCCGCGCCCAAATCCTTGCCGTCGTCACCCAATTAGATCCAGGCCGCCGGCTTTCCTTTCGCCGCGTAAATGATTACATATGTAATTAAATACGCCGACGCAACCCGACAATGAGACGCGACGGGGTGGACGCGCGGCGCCGCGGAAGCCCGGCGGCGAGGAGAGGAGAGGAGGTTTATTAGACGCGAAAGAGGGACGGCCGGCTAAATTAAAAATTCCATTTGGGGGAGTATTCATTACCGAGCAGGTGTGAAAAATCCCCTTGGGGGTCCGCATTACGCGCCGTGCAGTGAGGAGGGTGGAGGGGGAGGCGAGAGCTCGCGACCGCCCAAATGCGAGCAGCAGCGGTCGCGAGGCGTGATAGAGCCACGGTTTTTACTTTGGAAGTTGCTTGCTTGTCGCCAAATGTTCAGCGTTATGAGGGTTATTTCGCTCCAATATACATATTAAAAGATATTGGAAGCACGGGATTTAAAAAAAACAACAACATAAGACCAGTGAAATATTCATTGAATATATTTGATTACCAGTACATTGTACAAATGCAAGGGTACAACGGGCTCTTTTCGATTTGCCTGCAGCTTATGATTAGATCAGTTATAAAATATTTAGGTGAACCTTGTTAATTAGAACTGCTTCTTGTCCATGAAATTGTTAAAATGTAAAAAAAATAATGTGTATGAGTGTAAGTTTTGCGCGATATGAAAAGCACGCGCGGAAAAGCGTAGATATCAGTGATGTCTGTGGATTTGCAACGGAAACACCAGAATATTATTAACGTATTAAGGGTTTCTCTCATATTGAAAACAAGACTGGGCTTCGCGCTTGGATCGTACACCGAGCAAAAAGAACAGTTGGAATATACCAGTATGTTTCCTTGTTACAGTATCATGGATTTGATATACTCGAACATTTTTTTCGGTGTATCCAATACGAACTACCTTTGCAAGAAACTCAGCAAGTTGCAGCTGCACCCAAAGTCTTCTCTCTCACCGTTTCGCATCTCAATTTCTGCGTCGTGTCATGAACAGTTTCTTTTTTTTTATTTTTTATTTTTTTAATCTTGGCTGCCTCTAGACGCTCATCTGACGAGCCGACAGCTGGCTTTGCGTTGCTGACGGAAGGTCGCCTCCTATTACCAGTCCCCGCCGCAAATTTCATTTTTGGAGACCTTTTTTGCTCGCCTAAACGAAGCAGGAGATCCTTTTGTGCTGCGAAGACCCGTTCGGCCGAGAGAGGAGAGCGGAGGCGTGGCGCCTAACGCGAGAGGAAACCTCGAGAGTCTGACGAAGATGGGCTTATCTGGCGGCGGTATCATTTCTCGGAAAATGCTCCAGGCGTGTTTTCTCTTCCCGAGATGCATCGATAGTCCGGAATTTCCCGCAGCCCATCGGCTTCTGTAAGTCCCACTTTCTAAATTGATTTTTTTTTGTCTCATATACGGCAGTTCTGGTCAAAACAAATATTGGGAAATGTTCGCGCCCCAACCGTTGTTACGCATCTGCAATTTGTTTTCCGCACTGTCGAAAAGGAGGCAACCTGTGGTTTATAAAGCTGTGTACTCCTCCTAGCTGTTGTTGCGAAGAGGTTTGCCCGCGAGTGGATTTAATTTGCCGTTGCCTTTAAATATACTTTTTGCGGTGTAAGAGTAGTTCCTACAATTTGACGATGAAATTCTGACAACCTCACGGATACAAATTCTAAAGAATAATAGGCACGAGGCGAAAGCGAAAATAATGAATGTCAGGTAGGGAAGAGGAACCTTTCTAAGAGATTAGGTTGACAGCGGCAGATTTCTCAAAGGATCAGACCAAATGGTGAGTCAAGCGTTTTCTCCTGTCTATAAAAGCCTCTAAGAACTTCGGTAGGGAGGCAAGAAAGAGTTTTTTTTTTCCTTTCTCAAAGGAACACAGGCCTGGCAACTTGTGATGCTCGCTTGAAAGGTAAATGTAATGAAAGTAGCAAATGGAGTCCTTTTGTAAGAATATATCGCTGCATGTCCTTTTGCAAGAAATCGCTTATTGAGAACCATGTGCAAATGTTGAAAATATGGATCATTAATATTATCTAATATTGTTATTTTTGTATTATTAATCAAACGGCTGATGAGATAATTTGTCACATTAATATTTTAATATTAACATTTTTTTCATTTATTGTGATTCTGTATTCTGCGTTTTGAATAATGGGGGCAACGTGCTTGATTAAAAAGTCTGTGACGGATTGAATTGTTTTGTGATATTTATTTTAACAAATGCTTTAAATGAACGAAAATACTGAATTAAATTTCGAGTGTAATCGGCTTTTCACCTTTGGCAGGTAAACATGTTACGAGCAATCCAAATTTCAGCCTCGCCAAACATACGTTATTACACTATTCTCGTTAATACGTGTAATACATTTATGACGAGTTCATTTTTGTTTCACCTAGAAAATTTTATTCTGTTTTTTTTACCTTCTCTTTAATCAAAGCCACATAAAAATTGTTGGAGTTGCACAGCAGATTGAAAAATTTCAATATAACAAATCTTTCTTTTAGTTTCATAAATAGGCTGACGAGCTGATGATAATCTCAAACAATGCTTGTGATGCGAGTTCTGAAAGAAACCTAATAACTAAAACTGAGGTTCAGAATTCTGTGTATTCTTAATGAGAAAATTACTGTTTTTCCAAAACAGTGTTTTCAAGATACCAGAATGTGTAAATATTGAAGTGAAGAATATAATTTTTGAGAAGTTTATCGATTATTGTAATTTTTCGTGTTTTTATCCTCTCGTCGTGGATATTTCTTCCTTTACTTTCATATCTCGCTGGCTTTGTTTTGTGCCGTGTCAAAGCAACAACTCACACCCAAGTGTTACGATCATCGACTGCGCGACAGCAACCAATTCATTCGCTTCTCACGGGAGTAAAAATGTCGTCTCATAAAGCAACTCGGATATTCCGCTCGCCCGACCCAAGCTCTTTATCATGGGATGACACCCCGCAGCAAATCTTTCAGAGCTTGCGAATGTCTGTGATGCCACTGTTTATCTCTGTAGTTCCAATAGTGTGCGCCTTCACCGCTATCCCCCGCCGACAGTCCTTCCCTCTTGCCGCCCACTTCACATCACCCTGCACCCGCAGCCCTCTGTCATGACTTGCCGCCGCTTGTCTCATGTTGACAGTAATCTACTGCCTCTCCCAACCAACACTTTCGAAAACTGTACTACGTCAACCCCCCGACACCGACACCATCATTTCGCCACGTCCGCGTGTTCTTGTAGCCTGTATTTGCGATCACCTCCCTATCGTCTCTTTCGACAACCATACTAAAGCTCTAAACTGCTGTTTCTCTGTCTACGGTTGAAAGTGTCCGCCGTTCACCGCTATCCACTGCTGCCTGTTTGCCAAACTTCCCTGCCTTCCGCCGCACACTTCACATCACCCTGTTCCCGGCGGCCTGTGCCATGGCTTGTGGACAGCCCTCGCCATCCTCTGCCACTCCCAACCAACACATTCAACAACTGTAGTACAACGCTCCCACCCGACACATCCCTTTGCCACATCCGCATATCCTAGCAGCCTTCGTTTGCGAGCCCCGCCGCATGGACTATATCGACAACTACCCTAAAGCGAACCGTCGCTTTAAAGTCCCACCCGACCTCCGTGGTCACAGCCCTTCCTGCTGCCGTGTCCCTTTGGCCAGTCCTCCTCAGTGGCGCTGTCGACGTAAACTACTCGCTTTTGGCGACGCCGGACCGGCCGGGGCGAGGACGCCACCGGCGCCGCTCCATCGCGAGGTCGTTCGTCACCCGGAGATTAGCGAGCGCGCGGCGCTGACGTGGCAGGTGGAGAGAGCAAATATCGCGATACCTCTGCAGCGCCGCCCGCCGCCCTCCTACATCTCTCGCCGCGCCGCGCCGCGCCTCTGCATTCGCGCGAGCGGGCGCCGCCTCGCGAGGTGCACTGCGCTTACAAACACCTACGAGCAAATATTGCCAAGCAAACATGTACCGCTGCGGGTATGGCATACCTGGAAATCTGCTTTGGTGGAGCCCGTAGTCAGTATTTTATTTATTGTAGCTTCGTTAATTAATTTGCGTGCGGACGGTTCTTTATTGGCACATTCTGTCTCGGACGTTATGCTTAATCTTTGTATTAGCTTCTTTGTGAGTCAATTATGTTCGCTACAGTGCACTTTTTTTTCTCTCGCGGGTTGCCTTCAATTTCCGTGTGCTTTGAATTACCATCGTGTCAAAAGTGTGGAGAAATAGACTTGGGAAATGGCAAAGGAACTAGACGCACAGCATGTGTGAAAGATTGAGTTCTTGACTTGTCGATAAATGGATTTTTATCACGGACGAAAGCATCTGACGTGCGGAAGGCTTGACTGCTAGGGCGAGAAGCTACCCCTTCGTGCCCCGGCTAGTCTTCATCCGTAATTCTCCGCCCCACCCCGCGCTCCCCCTGCTTCCCTCGTTCCCGGTGCTCGCGCGCGCCACGCCCCCGGCGTCCGCCCGCCCTCGCGTCCGCCCCCCGCCCGCCTCGCCCGCCCTCGCCCGCCGCCCGCTCATGATGAACGGGCGGTGCGCGGAAGACGACGGGCGCGAGCGCATTTCCGGGCGCGCCGCGCTAAATCTCTGGCGGGTGGCGCGGCGTGCGCGGGCAAAGTCAGGCCTGTGCGGGAGGAGGGGAGGTGGATCCGGAGGGGCGGGCGCGGACGACTGAGCTTTGACTCGGTCGCGGGTGGAGGTGAGGTCGGTTCGTGACGGGCAGTCCCGCGCACAGATCCCTGCGGAACGCCCGGGAGTGGCGGCCGGCCGAGAGGTGGACGGGGTGGCGATGGTCGGTAGTGGGCGTGCGGAGCGGCGCCGCGCCCAGACGAGGGTGCTAAGTCGGGCGCCGGACGCCTCGCATTAAGCCTGCGCGGACGCCGACAGGGCGGGTGTCCCGCCGACCTGCTCGCCGCCGGCACCCGGGGGCGGATCGTGGGCTGGGCGCTCGGGGCGACCCGCTGTCCTTTGGAGAGCTAAGTGCGGGCCTCTGGGGCAAAGCTTGGGGATTTTCAGGAGATGGAATGGATATTAATTGCCTCGCGAATGCTGAAGTAAAGCCTGGTCGTTTTTTGACAAATGTTTTAAAGCAAACAACTAATAGTCGAATATGAACTGAAACGTGTGCCTCACAAAGTCAGATAGAGAGGATTAAAATTATTTTTTCTGTATATGTGCGTATACAAATACTACTTACTTTTACTGTTTATTGAAATTGTTACTTTGTGCTTCACGTACGTGAAAGTGTCTTTGCCCTACGCATGGAAGTCTGTAAAAGAAATGGGTACTACAAATATAAATGCATAGTAAAAAACCGAGGTGACAAGAATCATCATGTATTCTACCTCGCCTATTGATAATTATTAATGAGGATATACCTCTGATGTTTTCATAAATCCTTACAAAAAAATGTATACGTACGTATACATTACTCTAACGTAGTTGTTATAGGCGTACGCATTTCAAAATGCCGATTGCGATTCCTATTGTCGCGTCGACCGTCCACATTTCGCTCGTACGCCAAAAATTCGCTGTTTATACGTCAATAACTATTTCAATATGAAATTTTATCAAGGATATGAGCTAGTATATACTAACAATTTTACAGAGAAAGTTATTTTATCACAATTTGTTTTCCTTTTTAATTGTAACAAATGTTTCAAAACAATAATATGTCGTAGACCTAAAATATGCATATACATGTTCTTATAAATTAAACATAACCGTTTTATATTTGTGGTAAGTTAAAAATCATTGTGATGTATGAGGTTTAGAGGATGAAATGGGTTTTGTATCATTCCAACAAAAAGCAATTTCGTTGTGTGCTGTTGGTGAATCAATGTTGATCGCTTTTCCGCAACCACTCGGGAAGGCAAGCATCGCTCGTGAGCTGAACGGGGACCGCAGACACCCCGGGAAGCTCCGCTCGGCGCGGACCGCGACAGCGACCGAAGCGCCGGATTCAGGAGCGCTGGTTCCGCGCGCGTCCGGGGCGGGGGCGGCAGCGCCACCGGCGCCGCCAACCGAGCGCCGCCGCCACCTCCTCCCGCCGTCGCAACCCCCACCCCCACCCCCGCCCGCGCCGCATTACAACGTAATAACGACAGCTGGAACTGAGCCAGCGACAGATGTGGCAGTTCGCACCGCCGCCGCACGTTTACGTGCGATATGGAGCGCGTCGGGTGACTCCCCGCCCCCGCGCTCGCGCCCGCCGCCGGCACGTCGCCGTGGGGCCGGTCGCCCAAGCGGAAAGAAGACACGACGCCCGGGACGCGGCGGCAGCTGCAATATCTGCTCTGCCTTCCGGACGCGCGCGCTCCGCGAAGATGCGTTGGGGCGGACTCTCGGGTGGCAGAGTAACGCGTCGTGTATGCGCTGCAGGTGGAAGATACATGACTCGAAAAGTAAATGCTTCCTGCGTTTTGCCCGAAAGTTTATCGGACGGATTACTTCGAATATTTTGAATTGTATTTCAAGTATAAAATTGACAATATTAAATGAAAAAAAATAACAATAAATTTTGGCAGGGTTGTAGGTGATCAGAAAAGAATAAGTATTTTTCTACCCATATGCTATAATTTTGATTGACTGCAGTGCCCCTTTTCGTAACTTTCAGGACCAGTTAATCCCTTCAGCAACTTCCCCTCTGTGAAAGTGATGTTGACACGCGTTTGATGTCTGTGACAGTTGTTGCTTTTGATGTTCACAATTGCGCTATGGGCATAGCGTGCCATGCGCGAGATAGCATTTGTCCTTTGACTAGCTCCAAGAAGAATTACTCAGATGAATCGTGGCGCGAAAAAGGTCTGAATGAGGTAATGTTTTTCTAGATCGCCAACTAATCATTTTTTGTACTATCTGGTAGATATGAAATGTTTCATAATGTTCGGTTTCAGTAAAGGAATACATGTGAACGCTGTATTTTTTTGCAACACTCTTTAGTATGACATATTTTCACTTCCATACATCCGATGTTTGCTGACGTTTAATACGCCGAGAAATAGTCATGCGAATTCAGGTTCTGAGAACATTTCATTTGAAGTTCATTTGACAGCTTTACGTGTTAGATCATTTTCACATTTCCTCTATTAATTTTCACTAGTTCAGATCTCTCACTTCACTAATAATGTTTCGTTCAATGATTTTTACTTAATTTTACGTTTGTATCTTCCAGCGAGAACTTTGGTATCGATATTTCCCGGGGCAGAAGCTCTCTTTTGAAATCCTCGGCACGGGATTCATGAGTCGACGTCCGAACCTTCTGCCGGGACGTCTAGTCGTCAGTTGCGCGACTGATCTGAATGATTCATGAGGCTGTCTCCGCCGCGCCAGACACAGTATTCTTCGCCGAAGATTTACTGGGCAATCAGGGCCAGGCGGACATTTTCTATGAACGATTTTTTTACTGCGCGCGGTAGCGACGCAACCCGCACGGCACCCAGTGACCGTAAAGGGTATTCCACATGTATGACGTCCGCGCGACAGGGAGGGTGGAAAAGGGCGACGGGACCGGTCAGAGGCGGAAGGTAATGCGGCCCTGTGAATTTTATAACCGTTCCCATCTACAACTGCTGCCGTATTCACGTCGGAGTCGATGAATATTTTTCGATACGGAAAGAGGGAAATGAAATCGCAGCCTCGTTCGAGGGCAGAAGCAACGAGGAAGAGGACGCGCGAACAAAAACGCCAAACGGCGCACGTGCGAAGGGTTGATTAATATTTTACCGAAAGACGAGCATCTGCATAACAATTAGAGCTCGCATCAATATTTAGCGCGCGGCGATAGCGGTGCTGACCGCAGCGCAACGAAGGACATTAACGCGGAGGCATAACCGCCGGCAATTACCGCCGGCTTCGCCGTGCCCGCCATTCGCGGCCTTCGGCTTCGGCCTCTCCGTGCGCTGCCTGCGGTGAGGCCAGTGAGAGCACGCGAAGATCGGTTTCACTTCATGTTCACCCTTGCCGAAAGTGTAAAAGATTCACTCGCGTTCACTCGATTGTAATAGCCACCGATGCGAAAAGTTTTTGATTCATTCGCGCGTCAGATATCCAGTCACAAGGTTGTTTGTTAGACGAATTGTTGATTATGATTTGAAACCTTAATAAGTTTTCATTAGATTTAAAGAACAAATGTGAACATCGAATTTCAATTTGAAAGAGTTGTATTTTTTTTATTTTGAAAGAGTTATAAAGCTAGATATTGTTCCTTAAAAACATTAGTATAGCGTTACAACAATAAACTTTTTTTGCACAAATTTTATGTGATGAGAAAATGTTATTAATTTGTACTTTGACACGTCGAAATCAGAGAGCTGGCCAACGAGGATCAGTATTTTCTTCAAGTAGTGTGGAATTTAAAAAAAGCCTGAAAAAAACAGGGTAAATTCAGGAAAATTAGCTCCAGGAGATCAGTGGCTACCCTGATGGCACTTTTACCCTTCATTTTCGAGTGGAAGCAAACCATCCCACCGCCCACCCGCGGAGTGCGGTTAGCACGGTCTCCGCGTCGCAACGCTCGGTGGCGAGGGCGCCCCACGGTCCCGCCGCCAGCTCGTGTCAACCCCCCGCCGCGCCAACAAGCCCCGGCACGCCCTCGCCGCGTCGCCCGCAAGCGGATCAGCTGTCTCCTCTCGCCGCCGCCGCCTGGGCACGAAGCGTTCCGGGCCAGTGTCCGCTCCCGCTCCCGCTCCCTTACTTCTAGGCTGTCCGCGTTATGATTAATTTGTTATATTTGGCTTGAAGGACGTATTTTCCTGTTTCTTTGAATTATTTATTTTTTGTTGTTTTTCGTTTTGGATAAATAATATAGTATACTGAGACATTTTAAGAAATTTAAGTTAATAGAATATAATTCTATCTTTTGTTTTCAAAACAAATGCTTTAAGCTTATTAACTTAATTAATTGATCTCATAGTTTAAATATTATGGGATTGATGATGAAATATAAAAAGTATCTGATGATTAGAATTTGTCCTGTTAAGATGTATGGTACTTCAACTGGTCGGGCGCCAATTCAAGTTAATAAAATAACAATGGATGAGTAAGTTCAGAACAATATTTGATTAATTGGATAAAATTGTATTCGTCGGAATTTATTGTTGAATATGAAGACTACGTGTACGCTCCCGCTCCCGCTCGACGTCTCTTGCGGCTTCACTGCCCGCGGTCCCGCTCCCGCCCCGCGCTGCCAGCGCACCTGCGCGCTCAAGCGCTCGCTCGCCCATTCGCCCGCGCGCGGGTAACGGTGCGGAACGGCCGCCGCGAGTCCTCCAGTCGTGTGTGAAGCACGACATTCGATGCTAGTTGAATTACAAAACAAAAATCAAAGCAATTTATAGAGAAGCTGATTTTTTTGTTGGCAACACGTGTCCCTACTACCAAGAAATCACAGTGTCATTTAAACTATTAAATTAAATGGTTAGCTTCTGTGTGACTTCCATTTTTTAAATACAATATCAGGTATATGAGATTATTAGACGTACCTTAACTCTAATCACAAAACTTAATAAAATGGATTATTAATTTTAAAACACGATGATAATGTAAGGGAATTAGTATAAGAGTTTGTTGGCTGTCGTGCTCACCGAAGCAAAGGGCCCCTCACCGCGGTCTCCTGTGTCACGTGATTTCCACTCTCATTCTCATTTTGTCCGTCCTTTTGCAACGTCACTGTTTATGCGTTCCCCCACCCCCATTAATCAACGTTCGTGTATGCTTTTTGCTTTATTGCTTGATTCTTCTTCTATTTGCTAACAACAGTTCACCTTCCACCATCATCTTTTCTCCCGTTTCTTCATGATCCTTCCGACAGCTTGTTTTCGCATGTGATGTGTTGTCCCATAAAAGCTGACCGACATTTAGCTGACCGACTTAATATTTCGAACTATGTAGAATTTCAGTATAAATTAATTTTATGGGGGAACTCAAGTGACTGCTTCTGAAAAGAGATATTTTGCTTTATGAAGAGAATGCATCAATAATGAAACATGAGGTAAATCACCCAAACGCAATAGCTACATTACGGGAAGTTGTTCTTTATAAAGTACTTGGTAATTGAAAGCTAACACTATCTAGAACTAAAATCATACGACAAATTTCCACTACTGCTCTCCTCTCTATCCCGTATTATTTCTTCCACATTCAACACTTCGAATGCAGCTCCATCGCACAGCTCCACCACCGGAACTCGAGCCCTGCCGTCCCCTTCCCTCCCCCGCTGATGGCCGCAGAGGCGGCAGCTGCCGTTCGCCACCGCATCGCGCCCCCTTCAGCGGTTCACCACCCCACTTCAACCCCTGTTCCCACAGCCCCGCCCCTGCCCCCTCGTCGACCCCAGGCCGCTGGCCGCTCGTCGGTGCGCGGTGTCGCTATCGGCTGCAGTTAGCGGAGGTTAATTCGCTTCGCGCTAGCCGGCGCGAACGAGAAACGCGACACCAGGAGGAAGCTAGTTCGAGCTGAAATGTTGTCAATCTTTTATCTCTTGTCGCAAATAAATCGAGGCCTTTATATTTTTTTTTTATTTGTATGCAATTTAAACAAATGTGTATTGAATGTGGAGTTTATAGTTGAGTGTTATTATTTGAAACTTATATTTATATCTTTATTATGACTATGAGCAACTAGTATATGTTCGTTAGTTTTTCGAGTAAAAGATCTATCTAATGGAAAACTTCGAGACAGGTCTTCTATTTGCTAGCCCGGTTTCAATGTTTTGATTACTGAATCAATTTCTATTACGGGCTATTGTTTCCTGTGGTATTGGTGTTGCTAATTTCTCAATTGCGTTAAATGTGTATGATTTCGTACAAAGCGTTTTCAAACATTTTAATAAATAACCGACCACGATGTATAAATTAATATTTCATTCTAATATTCTGTGATTCTTCATGTAGAATTAAATGAATTCGTTAAAGTTTAATCGCATTTTTTTGTAGACTCAGCTCTTAATTATTCGTAGTTCAAATGTTTTGCTTTCTCCTTCATTTACTACTTTGTTTATCCTCACGTTCTATATTACCTACCTTCTTGGAATTTCCGAAGCGCCTTTTTTTAATTTTCTTTGGCGATTTAATTTATTTTAAAGTTTCCCTTGCGACTTTCCGACCCTTACGACTTCTTTCATCGTATTCAATCTCCTTCGCAACATCGCGGCATCAGTTTTACCTTTCCTCTTCTCCTCTCTTTTCACACACTCTCACTGTCACGCGCCCTTCAAGCGACAATCGCATGTGAATATTGCGCCGTGTTGCCCTCCAATGGTGACAGATGAAGTCGCCTCTTCATGCACCGCTGCCTCTTCCCTCCGCCACCGGTCCCCTCCCCTCCCACCGCCCCGCACCCTCGTCGCTTTGCTGTCGCAGGCGCAGAGGAGTGATTTATTATTTAAATCCTGTCGCGCATATTTCAAGGGATTGAAAATATGCGCGCTTGTATGAGGTTTTGTGCCCGTTGCCCGCGTGTGAATCGTGGCACTGTTCGTCGGTTGGTACCGGCTCAGGGCATAAGCTGCTCCCTCTGCAGTGTCTATGACCGGGAGGTCCAAGGGTTCGAATCCCGATAACCAGGTTGAATTCAATTGTCTAGGGGTAACACCTGTCGGGTGGGTGTTCTAGCGGTAGTTTAATATGGTTTTTCCGATCAGAGCCTGGTAGATGCCGAGCAGTACATTCACAAACGGGTCACAGAACCCGCACGATCTTTCCTTTCACACACTTGTCCCCTCCTGTCTCCTAACATAGCCCCCACTTACATGTACTATACTACCATACATGTCGGGAGATCAGTCGGGTACGTAGGGCTTTTCTTGAGTGGTAATACACACTACTTGTAGCTGTAGCTAGAACTAGACCTTTCAGCAATTCCCTCGGCTGAAAATGTGAGGAAATTGAGTTTTGCACACGATACGGGAACGAAAAATCTTCATAAGAATATATTTTGTTGCTAATTTACCATTTTCGAATTAACTTTGTTTCTCACTTTTATTTGAAATGCTACATTGAAAGATACTTTAAAATTCTGTCGTAGTAATTTTGAACTCGGTAGAGCAAACTCGTGGTAGTATGATAGGAATTCCCCATTTAAATTCGAGACTCCTTTGATATTGCGATGCAAGATCTAAAAATGACCGTTACCTTAATGAAGTATCGTCTTTAATTTGCTTTTACTCTGCAGTTTTCAAAGCTAGTCTCTTTCGTCTCCTTCAAACTATAACAAAGGCAAATCAGAAGCTAATAACAAATACTTAACAGAACAATTACAACGTAATAAAGCTTCTCGAATATTTGGAATTCCTTTCCCTAGAAACTAATGTTCGCTACCTTCTACTGTGTCGCTCGTTCGCTGAAGCTGTCAAGAAAGTTCGCAGAGTTGTTTGTAGTAGAGGCTTTAAAGTTTCGCGAAGTCTCATGAGAAACTAGACCACAGTAAAATCGAACTAGGAGATCCAGGAAACCATTCGTGTAATGAACTGTTTCCATCACATCCGGAATGCTTGTTTGAGAAACACATTCCAACTTCGTGGTTCCGAGGAGTTTCTGAGGAGACCGACTCTGAATGGCTAAATGTAGTCGAAATTTTATCTTCCAAAGGAAGAAGTGTCGCTGTGCAGGCAATGAATTGCTGAAGCTCGAGAGAACTGAGCAACTCCGGAATCCGACGCTAAACTGATTACTGTCAAAGTCGAGAAAAAATTGAAACACCAATCAAATCACCTCGGAGATTCAAACGAGAAATCGTCTTGAATATCGGCTTTTATCCCCTGCGGTGCCAATACTCCGCGCCAGTCTATATCTTACGCAGGGAATTCGGTTCTTTCATGCGGCACAGTTTGATGCAATATTCTGGAAAATCCCATTTCGGTCCGTCTCCTTCACCCACGCTGCTGGTCCTCTCGGGCGCCGGAGCCGAATTTCTCTACCAAGAGCGTCGCGTCCCGCAGTGGGGAGCGCTCTCTTCTCTGGGAACTAATTTATCACGGGACACAGTCGTCCGCCTTCCCGCTCCCAGCTCCGCCCTGCCCCGCCCCGCCCCGTTCTGCCCCGCCCCGGCGACCTCGCAGGTGAAATACCGAGGCTGAAACAATGTGCGGGAGCCAGCGTCGCCATGGAAACCGTTTGCGCTTCCCCGTCCCGCACCCCCTGCACCCCTGATTAATATTTTTCTCGCGCGCCTTTCACAAAGGCGAAGAATGCGTTAAGGGCGTTTCGCTACACTTAGCTGCGAATATATTCCCGCCGGGTATCTCGGCGGGCGCTCGTAAACAGGAACCTTATTGTAGGAGCGCGTGCACGTCGCTGCGGGCCGGGTCGAGAGGCATCTCTTCTTGGCTGCGGCTCCTAAGACCGGGGTCGTCTGCACTCGGGTGCGGTTCTCGGCGGGTATTTCATGCAGATACGTTGCTCTTGCGGCCGCAGGAAGAGAAATATATGTGTGTATATATATATATATATATATATATATATATATATATATATAGAGAGAGAGAGAGAGAGAGAGAGAGAGACAGAGACAGAGTTGTCTTTCCCTTCGTCAAGTGTTTGTTGTTTTACGTTTTAACTGTGTCTGCTAATTGCTTTTAATTTGCACATCCTGAGTTTCTTGAGTTGAAAGTGTACTTGAACTAAGGATTTGACGAAGACTTTTCATTCCATTAGGTTTCCTTCTTTAAAAATGCAGTATTATATAAAATAGATCAAGAAACGTACTGAATGCTTACAATATAAATAGTAGTATAAGACAATGTACAATTTTCCTACAATGATAGAAAACTATTTGTATTTCATGCTATTTTGTCTTGTGTTCCACTATCAACATCATCATCATCCATATAAGAAAAATGCCGAATAATCTTTTAAACAAAATGTGGAATTTTGTGACCTTTTTTAACCCCAAAAAGTTGTAATCGCATTGTGTTAATATGCGCAACAGAACTCGAACTGAAACTCCGCTCTGATTGGCATGTATGCGTTTCTAGATGTATTCCCGTGAAACACATTTTGACATTCAATTGAATGATAATATTTGTATTGTTAGCCTCTCTCTCGTTGAGATAGTCGTTTAAAGATGTGCGTTATTATTACATGTATTATAGAACTTCGGATAAGTTTCAGTTTATTCAAATTTTGTATGAAGCTACTGTTAATGTCCGTGAGCATCCAAGCAATCGGACTTCGAAAGCACGGATTTTGCTATTTTAATTGCAAAATAAGACAGGATAATTAATTGAAAAGAGGGGTTAATACGTTTGCAATGGTAAGGTGAAGAATTCCCCTAGATATTGGTAAGTTTTACAATTTTTGCGCTAATTTTAAAAAGCATATTGTTTTTTGGATGTATTTATTACGTTTATCGCATTTTTGCACTTTAGAATTCTTTACATTTGCTTCGGTGTTACGTGCATCAACAATCCAACAGTAGTGCATGCGCGTGCGTGTGTTAGCCCCCGAAAAGAGCTTAACTTCTGGAAGTGACGTGAAGTTGCTCCTTTTGTCAAAGCGACCCGCGTCTTTCGCTTCCTCCATGGAAATCAAATTTCTCCTCGGGAAGCGCGTCCTCTGCGAGGACGTCCTGCTGGCCGGCGCTGACGGGCGTAAGCGGCTTACGGCCAGCCGAACAACCTCCTCCCCCCCCCCCGCCCTCACTGCCGTCCTCACGCCTCCGCCTGTTTGTCTTGCAGTGACCAAGTTCATCCGAATCGGTATCGCGGACAAGAATGACAACCCCCCGTACTTCGACAAGGCCCTCTACGAGGCGGAGGTCGACGAGAATGAGGACATCCAGCACACCGTCCTCACAGTCACCGCCAAGGACCACGATGAGTGTGAGTACCACAGTTTGCTTGCTTGCTTGCTTCTTCTTCGGAAGGAGAATCGACAAACTATTGACGTTACCAATGTGTTATTTTGCAATATTTCTCTGTAAGTGTACTATTTTCATTCTATTTTACGTTCATGCATACCTTTTAAATTAAAAATCTAGAATGTCACGAATATCCACGTAAACTTTTTGAGATCTTCTTCGTTTTTAATTCTGTCACATATTTGAAAAATAATACCATTAAACAAAAATGATTGTATCTTCTTACATTCACATTGATTCAAAGTTTGTCGATTTTTTTTTTGAAAGACCAGTCTCGTTGAATTGTTTAAATGAAGTATGATTTATTATCACTTGCATATAAGGATGAGCAAACGCTCGGTAATGAGGAAGTGTAAAATTAATTTTTCAAATTCATCAGTGATTTTTTTTCTGAAACTACTTTCTACAAAGAGAATAATGAAGGTCGTTAAAAACGAAAATTAAAAACTTCCTGAATTGGGCTTTGTCAACTACGAAGCGTTGAGGGCCTGGGAAAAGGGAAGTGCTTTTAGAGCGCATTTGATATTTTTCTTGAGAAGAAGCTTTTGTCAGTACTCTACTTAAGAAAAACTAATCAGCGAGATTGGTCTTTACTTTCTGTGAGAGCTACGAAGTTAGATGTAGCTCTTTGTTTTTGTATTTTTCAAGCATGAAGGTAAGTTCATCTGCA
Source organism: Gryllus bimaculatus (assembly GCA_017312745.1). NCBI lineage: Eukaryota > Metazoa > Arthropoda > Insecta > Orthoptera > Gryllidae > Gryllus > Gryllus bimaculatus. Next base: position 6,269,023 of record BOPP01000036.1, read on the forward strand.
GAATAATCGCAGCGTGGGATCAGAAGCCAATCCGTCGTCCTTTTTGCTTGTTAGCCTGTGAGGCGGATTTCATCATTTCGTTATTCCGTTTCTGATTTCGGTGTTGACAGTGTAGTCTTACTTGGAAGTAATTCGGATCCGTTGAATACGAAGGTGAAGAAGCTCAGGGAAATGTGGCCGCTGATACTTAAACATAATTTTTAGACGTTTATTTTCTATAGAAAATATTTTTTGGGTTTAATAAGATACAATAATTGAATATTATGAAAAATTCGAGATAAGTGATAGATTTGCAGATTTTCACGGAAGCGCTTTTTGGGCAGTGCATTCTGTATTGGAAATTTCAGGGTTTTCTAAATATCTTACAGTTTAAATATGGTGTGGTTCATTGGTACGTATATCGTCGAAAATGAAAGAAGTGAAATTCTAACGAAAAAAACATCGCAAATTCTGTGTTTATTGAAGAATGTCTCCTGAAGCGGCGTACGTTAACAACAGAACGAATCGCGAGAGGGAATCAGGACAAAAAAACTACCGCAGCTACCAATGTCCCAACCTCCTGCCCCTCCCCCATGCTTCGGAGTCACGTTTGTGGCCGCGCTGCAAAACCGCCGGGCCCGCGGCACCCCGGCCTCCGCCCCCGCCTCCGGGGAGTTGCTTCGAGGCTGTCACCCGGAGCAAAGCCAGCTCATCCGGCGGGCGTCGCCCCCCGCCCCGCTCCGGTTCCAACTTGGAAGGGATTTTCGTCAAAAGCTTTTAATTTCCTGGCTAACATGCAAATTAAAACCTAATTAAAGACGCATTATGTGAGCGTGTTTTGCAATGCTGATGAAGCGGCTGTCACGGCCGTGTTAACGCTGTAAGAGCGGCGGGGCTTCTCTTGGTCGCCGCCGAAGGGCGCTGCAGGCCCGTCCTTCGCCGTCCTCGGGCGCTGGATAGCTCCTTTGTTTGGACCACTGATTGGACGTATTAGCCGAGTAACTTCGTTTCCCTGCTCGACGAAGGGATGATTTAATTTACAGAAATACGCCCGTAGCCAAATTTCTGCTCCGCCCGTCCTCCTGCAAGCCAGTGGCGGCAGCACCGTAGTTTTACCTCCGGGAAACGGTAACACAATTGCCGGAGTTAAATCAAGACGCTGACACTGATTTCATTCCGCTGTGGAATAACGGCTGTTACCGTGTCGCGCGGCCAGCGAGCGGGCGCAGGCTTGCGTTTGCGGCTGCGGGCCCGGCCGGATTATTGGGGTGGAGTTTTGCCACAGACCGGTAATGAGAACTCGGGAAGGAATGCGTGGGGCATACGGAGTAATAAGATTAATTTAACGCTGTGCCGGATTCCCCCGCGCATAAAAGGCAATACATCGTGCCCGCCGGAGTCCGAGATTCATCGCCGCGGGTGGCGGTGGGAGGAAGCGGAGGCACCTTCGCTTGGCGGGGCGGCGCGCCCGCGGAGCGGAAAGAAGTTGTTAGCGCTGCGGCGGCGGTCTTTCGCCGCAGATGGGAGTTCCCACCTCGCCCCACCCCGCCACGCCCTTCCCGCT
>BOPP01000036.1:6276269-6294417 GCA_017312745.1 Gryllus bimaculatus
CCACCTTGCCCCCATCTCGCCTTCTCTCCTCTACTTGCCCCAGCCTCGACCTAGCCCCGTCCCCGCCTTGTCTCCGCCACGTCCAGCCTCGTTTCCCGCCTCGCCTCTGTCATGCCCAGCTTAAACCTCACCTCTCCCATGCCTCATCACGGCCTCGTATCTGTCTAGTACCCGTCACACCCTCGCTGTATCCACGCCTCACCTCCGACACCCCCCTCCCCTTCGCGTCTCGTCCCTGCCCTGCCCCCGTCTCGCCCTAGCTTCACCCTAGCTGTCTCCGCATCGCCCTCACCTCCCCACACCCCGACTCGTGCGCGCCGCGCTCCCGAACCAATCCCGCTTCTCTACGCCCTGTCCTCCACCTTGATCTGCGACCCCGAACGCCCTCATACCTACTCCTCACCTCATCTCCGAATCCTCCCCGCCTTATATACTGTACCTTTCCCTATCTTGCCCCTTCCGCTCCACGCTCCTGCTCTTCCACACTCCACCCCATTTCCGCTCTCCCCTCCTATTCAATGTGACGTCTCCACCCGTCTCGCATCTCCTCTTCTGCACCAACGATGCCTTCCAGCAAAACGAAGAAGGTGGAGGGATGGGGTGTCACCAGTCAGTGATTTATCTCGTGTCCAGAATTTCCGCGAGACTTCTTTTTCCGCTTGTGTCGGCGTGTGGCGGAGGAAATCTTTTTCTTTATGTATTTTCCCGACGTTGGCGAATCGATGTGACGCCCCGGGTGTGCGACAGGAAACGGCCTCGAAGTCCCGCCACCACCACTCCCACCCGTCACTTCTGTTTCCCCGCGTAGATTACCCTCCATTGGCGGTGGCGCGTCCGTTTGGAGGGAAGATGGTGGTGGTAGTGGTAGTTGTGGCGGTGAGGGTGAATGTCGAGGAGGAACGAAGGAGGTTGTGAAATGACTGAGGGTGCGTATATAACGCCGGTGACAGTTGAACGGCAAGGAGAGAAGAGAAGTACATATTAGTTTATATTAAACATGCTTAAGCAAGATTTTAAAAAAAATTATTGACTTTTTAAAAATTGGTTGTGGGTGCAAAAGGGGGTGGAGTTTGAAAAGCAACGTATCCTGTACGGCTATTTTTTATCATTTCCACGAATGAAATGAATTGCACCAGATTCGTCACTCCGTTTGTCGTAAATTGTCAATGGAGAATTTTTACACTAGCTGAGTCGGATTCAGCAGCTGTTGTGAGGAAAAGTATAAAGGGCGGCTGCTCTAATTTTGTAGCTGTCCATGATTTCTCCTATCAGTACCAATAGAATGCCGGTGCTGAACTGTTACAAACGGTCCACGGGCCGCGCGCGATCGTTCCTGCCTCCTCCTTGTCCTGACCGCACCCATTACACTACCACCAACACGTGCACTACACTACCACACATATTGGGAGCTAACAGATTCTCCCGACAGGGGAGACCCTTGGAGGGAAATTTTTCCCTCGCAAGCCGACTCCGGTAGTTCGGCTTCGGATGTCTGTCCGGCGGCGAGGAACACTTCCGTGTTCAGACATAAAAACATTCACATCATGACTAACGACCATTACATTTGACGTTAATCAAGGAATCAATTACTTGGGTGCGCGCGTCTAGTGCGTGGAGAGCGTGCCTGGACGAGCAAGAAGGAAAAAAAAAACGACGAGAGCCAGAGGTCCATCCATGGCGCGGTGGGTGTTGACAAGCCCCGTTCGCGCGGCGCCGAGCCTGGCCCTGGTCGCGGGGTCGTGTCTCCGCCCAGGGCGCCGGGTCGCGCGCGCCCACAGCTCGCCGGATCTCCGCGGCCCGAGTCTCGACCTCCGCCCACCGCCCCTGGCGCGGCTGTACTCGGCTCCCGGCTAGTGCGCGCGCAGCCTGCAGATTATCCGTTTTCGTGACGCGTGCCCGCCCTGCCTCCGTTTCGCCTCTTAGACTCTGTCTGTTAGGTTTGGTATACAAGTTCCAGGGATTATCCCCTATTATAACTTTTGGACTGCATTCGCGTCGTGTTTGCCGTTCTCCGTTCGGTATACATCCCGCTTGTATTGTTTGCCTTTGGAAAACTTTTGATGCTCTTCTCCCGTTTGTGTTATTTATTTTTCGAGCTCTCCTAAACCTCGCAGTAGAACAGCAGAAGTTAGATTATCTCTAAACATTTCCTCCATCTCACGTATGCTTGGGAATATGCAAAATTTGTTTTTTAGCACATATTAATACGTCTTGTGAACACCGTTCAGTGTTCTGTATACAGACTCTCCTCTATCTCGTCTCTCTCACTCTTGCCCGTCACTTTCACAACATTCACATGCGCATCAGGTTGCAGTGACACTATCTTTCCTCGCTCGCAATCCCGAATTGTCTTTCTCCAAACGCCTCCTCTCTTTCCTAAATTTGGTTTTAGCCCTGTACTAAGACCTCTTTGGGTTACCGCCTCCCACGTCTTCGTCATTCCGCTCTCCCCGCCCGCCGTCGGAGGCCGCCCTCTCCGCTATCGACCTGCGCGCCAACCGGTCCCCGCGTGATCTTGGACTCCCATCGCCCCGATAGGTGAAGCTCTGCTCCATCGCCATTCACCCTCACCGCTTCGGTCTGCGCCAGCACAGATAGCTTCGCGCCTCACCGCCTCGCTTGCCCCACTTACTAGCTCCACGCCATTCACCTCGCATTGCCCCACATTCAGATAACCCTGCGTCTCTCCGCCAAGACGTCTTCCCGACATTCCAAACCTAGTATCCCTACCTCCATATCACCCTGATATCCTCCTATCGTCAGATCCACCCAGACATCCCACTATCGACGTTACCCTTCCAACATTCTCGTTCAGATATCCTCACCCTGGCTTCCCATTCCTACTCCCGTTGTAGTTTCTCCTTGCTGGCATCCTGGTCCCGACATTCCCGTCCCGACATTTCCGTCCCGACATCCCCGTCCCGACATCCCCGTCCCGACATCCCCGTCCCGATATCCCATCCCGACATTCCGTTCCACAAGCCATTTCCCCACGATGTGCCGCTTCGCGCCGTACGGTGTGCTCCCGACCGAACCAACGGGCACAGGCGGGCGATGGCAAGGGCGATGACGATGGAATCGTTGGTCGCCCCGCGCGCCGCCCGCCCGTAACGCCCGGAAGTTGGGACGTTGGAATTAATTCGCGCGCGCGTCCGCGTTGATGGCGCCGGCCATCAGGCGTCGCCGCCGCCGCGAGTGTGCGGCGCGATAGCGCAGCGAGCGTCGCGACACCCCCCTCCTCTCCCCCCCCCCACCGCTCGCCCGCGCGCGGTTGCGCCTGTGGGAGTGAATGGCCTCGCGACGCAACGCGATGCCGGAGGCGCTTTGATCTCGTCCGGCCTCGTGCCTCGGTAATCGGGCGCCGCTAGTTTATTTGTCCGAGTGGGCGCCGAGATACAATCTCCATTCTCACCGTAGGTGCGGGGGTAGGGGCGCGCTCGCAAACAAGATGTCGGGCCGCGCCCCCTGCGATTGGCCCGGGGCGCAGCGAAGCGGTCGCGGCGCTATCTCTCGCAGGCGTTGGTGCCTGCGGGCCAGAGATCGAACCTCCGGCTTGGCAGACGGTAAATGAGGCGCACGAGCACACGCAGCTCTCGACAGGATTAGTATGTTACGTGCACTAACCCTGGGCTGGCATAAGCACTCAAGCTCACTTTTATCTACTTATTTTCGTACTGTTTCATTGGATTATTGCCAATGAGACTGTGAGAGTTTAATGAATTGTTTCTTCACACTACGAACTCTAGTGAATGAGTATTCCAGGCACTGTTTAAAACACCTGTAACTTATTTCTGAAAAGCAAATTATCAAAGTTTGGAAAGTAAAGTAAGAATCTATTGAATGATTTGTACATAATATGTAGAATTGCTTTTCGTATTTTGATGGGGGAGATGAATACATTAAATCATAAGGACAAATAAAATATTTTATATCGTATTAGAAATAACAACCTAGTTACAGTTTTTAGTCGGAATGAAGTGTTGATTGTTTGAGTTGATATTTTATACAACTTTAACTCACTCTTATATGTTTCGTATTCTGGAAATTGGAAAAAAAATGAATATCACGTTTCATTGGAGGAATTATTAGATTTCTGGCGGCATCACTTCTTAACTTTTTAGAAACAATTTTTCGTCGATGTAGAAAGTACATATATTTTCCGTTTTCTGTAAAATAACTTGCATGCTTGCGGAAAAAGAACCACATTCACCGACTTCATATTTCATCCGTATGTCACTTGACATTTGAGGGAGAAAATATAGTGCACAGACCAAAAACAAACAACGAAAACATTCTTATACGATTCGACAACTACATAAAAATGTCTTTGTAAAAACGATTTACCTCCCTACCACCGGGCTTAAGAGAGCCGGTTCCCCGGGCCTAAGCGCTTGGCTTTATGTCCGTGTCGTTTTCTATAAAAACATAAATACTCGGGGCTTTCAGCGCTTACTCTCCGCGTCGGCTCGTAAATGTCGGCGGCGCGTCATAACCCGGCTCATAGTCATCGAGCACCGCCAGATTCCCACTTGAGCGTGAAATTCGCTGCAATTGCGCCAGCGTCCTTTGATACTCCCCGTCAATAGTCCCGCGCTCCGTCGTGGAGGATGGGGGATGGGATAGGGCGAGTGGAGCGGAGGTCAGGGCTGGAAGTGGGTGAGGGTGGGTGGGAAGAAGAGCAACGGATGGGCGGGGCAGAGGGACGGTGGGAAGGGGAGTGGAAGCGGAGGGCAGAGCGGTGGTTGGGTGGGGCTGAGGGTGGAAGGGAAGGGGATAACCCTGCGTCTCTCCGCCAAGACGCTTCCCGCGACATTCCAAACCCTAGTATTCCTTAACCGTATTTAAATAAATATTCTCTCTACTGATCAAATTTAAAAATTAGTTTTTTTCTTACAAAAATAATTATTAGAATGTAAATATATAAATTTTTTCGTTTAAATAGCAGTGGTGGATTTTAAATTTTGGACCTGTCTTGTTTCGTAATCTAAAAAGGAAGGAAAGCACAGCCAAACATCCAAAACAGTCCACTCCCAAAATTCATCTGTTACCTTACTATTTAGTTGTAGTAACTTCATCCATCCATATCAAGCTAGACATACATAATAATAGTATTAATAAATATTATAGTAAATCAGTCACTACAATATTACTACTGAATTATGAATGATTAAACTATCAATATCAAGAATTATTATGTGTATTCTTATTACAACATTCTGCTTTGCCGAGCTCTCAACACTTATTAGCTTCTCGTACTTGTCTCCGGCCTTCCGCATTGTAATGTGACCCATTCGGGAAGAAAATTGTAAAAATTTGTGCTCGCACAGCAATTTGCCGACTTTGCAGCAAACGACGTCTCCAATCTGTCGTTCTTTCTCTCGAAAGATAAGCATTACTCATTTTAACTTACCAGCGTTTTTGTCCAAGAGTTTGATTGGATCGCGTTTAAGACGACAGGGCTGAATGCAGTTTAAATATAACAACTTTTCAATTGCGATAAATTCGCTTTCTGCGAAGGGGGCAGGGTGCGGGAAAGGGGGGGGGGGAACTTCGCGCCAGGCCCGTTTCCGCTGTTACCATCTCTAGTTCCTGTTTAAATAGTCCCTGCTGGCGCTTCTATTCTTTCTGCCAAGACCCGCTCACCGTCTTTGTGTTAAAATGAAGACGTGATTATTTCGGATTCTTTTTGCTTCCTCGACTCAGTGCAAACTGGTACAAGAGCACATTTAAAATGAAGAAGTTTATCTGCATTAGCGAGAGATGAGATACTTGCAATATTACTAAAACTTTCCTGAAATTGTTCTTTTAATGGTACGACAAATACCATCTCTACGCGTTTGGCTTTACAGTCTAGTTTAAGACTGTGACATTCTTTTTTATTTCCTTAATTCTGTCTTATTTAAGTAATTGACTCATAAAATTGTACAGCACATTGTTTTGTAGATTTTGGCCATTGTTCAGTCAACCTCGCTTTATTTGAACCAGGACCGTTACTTCTTGATAGTTATCTACTTCCACGTCAGTTACACTCACTAATAAGTCACACAGCACCGAAGCACCCTGATTGAGAGTTCATTGTATTCAAATGGTTCACCTCAAAAGTCATGACGTGGATTCCATGGCTAAGCAGACTGCACGTGATTTGTGTGCATGCCATGATCTTACCAGTGAGTCTCTTCTCAACTTCTGTGCCTTCGAAACGAATACTTCAAATTATACTATTACAATGAGCACTAGGTCAAAATTTAGATATCGCAAAGACTGACACTTATTAATACTTATGATTGTCAAAAAATTTTCCCGATGTAGAAACTTTACGAAAAAATTAATTAATAAAATTATTTCATATGACATGAAACTCTGCGGTATTTGAAATATTTTATATTATTTTGAATAATTTTTAATATTTATTTTTTAACTATTCAGAAATTTTTAAAGACATCGGAACATTATATAAATTTTTTCAATAACTTTTTATTTCAAGATCTTATTGTTTCTTAAATTACTTTTATTAATAACCTGTTGACGGTACTTCATAAAATGTTTTTGTTCAAAAACGTAGTCTGCCCTAAAATAGAGGTGGAATAAGAGGCAATAAGTCTTAGGCAATTCCAAATGAATTAAATAGATCCTTGCACGAATTGTCCGGTAGCCAGTAACTTAAAATTTGTTATGTTTGTATTTGTTAAATAGTTAGTTTAGCTTATTTTACAACCTGGATGCACGTGACATTCACTATGAAAATTTTATACAGACTGAACCTTCATCTCGTCATGGCTGACCTAAATACCCACAGACAATTGTGGCGGCTACATACGAGTATGTGGTCTGAATGGTTTTCGAATTAGAAATCTGTATAAGTCAGAGTTGTGTTCATCTCGTCATTGACAATGCCGGAAGAACGAAGAAACCACCATGCATCGTTATATAATCTAGTGATCATTTATCTCTTCATAATTCCACGAGGAAGAACAATCATTTCTCTCTTCCATGCAACAAATAGCATCAGAAGAAAAGTGATGACAGACAATTCCTTCATACTCGCAGGCGTTCTTTTCTTGGAAAAAAAAGAAAGAAAAAAAAGGAAAAAAAAGAAGAAATTGTGAATCACTTTCGTTTATAAAAAAAATGTTTTAAAAATGATATGCCAATTCACTATCCGTATAACCAACAGCAAGTGAAGCTAATGAAACACCTGATATCCTTCCCTATCGTCAGCTTGGACTACTTGCTGTGACTCATGGCCACTATCACGACGTTTACCACCGTCGAAACGGGATATTGCGCGGTTGGCACAATCCTCAACCACTGGCTTTCCATATCTGCCTACTCCTTCCTTTTGTAAGGGTATCCTTCCACTTGCTGGCGCAATCCTCACACGCGCTCGCGTGGCCCGGATCATTCCCTAGCACCGAATGATTCCGCTGCCTTAGACATTCCCATGTCCCGATCACGTTCCCCGTCCCGACATCCCCGTCCCGAATAAATCCCATCCCGACATTCGTTTCCACAGCCATTTCCCCACGATGTGGCCCGCTTCGCGCGGCGACCCCGGTCGGGGCACGCTCCGCCGGCGACCGTGTTTCTTGGCGGAACCGACGGTAACGGGGGCGGCGGCGCGAGCGCGGACGGGCCGGGCGCGTGGCACTGGCGACCGATGAGAATGCGTGTGTGTCGTGACGCCGCGCGCGAGCGCCGGCGCCGGTGGCGACCGGTCGGGCACGCGAAGTTTCGCGGTCTCTATAATACAGGTCGGGTAGCTTTGTTCCGCGCGCAGGCGGTACGGGGCGCACCACGCACGCTCGGGGCGGGTCGGGCCCTACTCGGCTTCCGCCGTACTTGGTGGCGCGGCTCGTCCCAGCCGCGCACCCAGCAGCCATGCCTTCCAACCCCCGCCTCTATTCTCGCGGCATTCCTTGCAGCCCGCCAACCTGCAATTTTCGCCCGCCGCCTGTGCGCACCGCTCACACTATCTCCATCTCTCTCCCGGCCAATCGGCACCTCCAACATCTCTCCGGGCATTCTGCATGCCTCAGCATCTGCACTTCGCCATCTTATCCTGCCACCTCTATCTCTTTCCGCCATCTCTACATTCACCACATCCAGTCATTTCCGTCATTCACTCTCTTCGCACCGTCTGATGTCTCTTCGCCACCTCTGCAGCCTCCCCGCATACTCCCCTCTTCCGCCATCTCAATCTCGCCACTCTGATCTCTTCGCCATCTCTACATTCCAAACGACTCCATCGCAATTCGTCATCTACTCTCTTCGCCACCTCTATGTCTCTCGCCACCTCTGCAGCCCCCAGCATCTCCACCTCTTCCGCCATCTCAATCTCGCCACTCTATCTCTCGCTCTTCTGATTTCTTCACTCTCCCTCGCCACCTTCAACGTCTCTCGGCATCTCTGCAGTCTGCACTTCCACCTCTCCCCCACTTCCGTCATCCCTATGGCCCCTTCTCTCTTTCCTCCTGTTGCTGCCACCTCCTGCCACCGTCGATATCACAGTTTATTCCCCATACCCCCCGCCCCATTTCCTTGGGTCCGACCAACACCGTTCTTTCTGGAGAATGCTGGAACGCAACGACTTATTATGATCTGCTGTAGGTACATTGCTATGAAAGTTAGGTAGACTAAATACGAGAATAAGACAATGAAGAGTTTGCCAGTTCTTCTGCAGATACACTGTGACATAATTGGTTTATAACTGTATAACTGTTGGTGGTATTCACAGGTGATAGTAATACAATATCAGCTTTAATTTGAAGAAAACCATTTATAAAAGGCGTCTTTCATTCTCAAGACTCTAGATACAATATATAGTTTCAGCTAGATACTAAATTAAAAACGAAGCTGATTAATAAGAGAATACTTTTCTTTGCGTAAAAAAATTGTCATGCAATATAATGACAAACTTATTTCTATTTATTGATCAGAAAGAGGAAAAGAAAAATTAAAAATAATGTTAAGAAGACCATCAGTAAAAAAAAAATGTCAATAGCAACTTCAAAATCTATTCGGTAGTGCTCACTCCTTCGCAAGAAAACAGATTGTATTTCTTCAAATTTATCAAGAACGCTTCTTCTCACCATCAAATAAATAATAGAATAAATAAAAATAGAAAAAGGTGCAAATGAAAGAAAAATTAATAAGAGGTGTGAAATCCCCGCATGACAATCGAAGCGTTTTTGGTAGGCCCCTTGGCGCTCCTCCGTCGCTGCCTCAGTAGGCGCAGCTGCCCGCCGCCGGCCGCTTCCGGCGCCCCTCCTCGACTGGCGCCGCCCCGGAAGGCCGATAAACTCCGGCGGGGAAACGGATTCCCAGTTTATTCTCTCCAAGTCCCCCGGCCAGCCCGGGCCTCGTCTCGTCTCTCGTAGATTCTCGAGCCTGTTTAGCACCGGGCCCACGAGCCGCGCGCTGTGGGCGAAAGTGGTGCGCGTGTTGGCGGAACTGGCTGAGCGAGGAGGTTGGAGGGAGAGCAAGACATCTGCCCGTTCACTCGCCGCCGCTCGCCCGCCTACTCGCCCGCCTCTCGCCGCCCGCACTTCGTCCGCCACTTCGCCCAGCCCATGCTCCGCCCACTCGCCCCCACGCGCCGCCCACTCGCCAGCCTTCACGACCGCCAGTCCGGCCCGCCCACTCGCCCGCCCACTCGCCCGCCCACGTCGCCGCCACCTCGCCCGCCCACTCGCCACCGCCCACTCGCGCCGCCACTCGCCCGCAGCAACTCGCCGCCCGCACTCTGCCCGCCACTCGATTCTGCTTTCTCTCCCAGTCACATCGCCGCCCGCATTCCCTTGTTCAACATCGTCTTCTATGTGTTCCTTAAATTGTTATCTGAATGGAATAAGGTGGCTCATAGGTTGCTCAATTAATACATTAGTGAGGAAATGTAGTTACAAGTTAGTTTCTAAACCCCAGTGCTTGTGACAAAGTGATTGTAGTACTGAACCATGTAATACCCTTCGAACTGTAATAAATATATTTTTTTTTAAAGTGAACTGCAGCAGAAAAGATAAGCTGCTGAACACAAAATGGTTTTCAAATCGTAGAACCCACGCTGCTGCAAGAGATCAATAAAAATACTACTTCGCACATTGGCTTTACAATAAATTAGATTTTTTAATAACTATTTAACCAGTCTTCGCGAATATTTCCAAGTAACCTAGTACTGTATACATCAGCATGACCGATTCTGATAATAAGATAACTGTTAAGGTATACTATGAGATAGTACATTCATTAGCACAGTTCAATTCCTTCATTCTTACACTCATGTTCCGTTATAACATATGTTTCTGATTGTAATAAGAGTTTTTAACAAACTCACTAATATCGCTATGGAGAGCAAACTTACCTCCAATTTTGCCTGAAATTAAGTGAAAATTAAAAACATTACCCGTAATGGCGACAGTTCTCCTGGATAATAATCGTTTTTAAAGAGATACATATTAACTTTAAATATTTGGTTATGAGTGTTTGTTTAGTAAAATATAAAATTAAATGTTTCATTTCAAGTAGCACATTAAACTGCGTTTTTGTATAATTTTAAATATGCGATTTTATAAATGTGAATGTAATGTTACATGCGTCTTATGTTTCCGCAGAATTGTATATTGTCCCGGTATATGAATGATTTGTCCTAAGCTATTGTTTTGATTTTTCGTTTTAGAACGTGAGTACGCTGTACCTGCCAATTGATTGATAACATGAATGCGTCGCACAAACGTGTGAGGTTAATTTATTTGCACTACATCAATGTGGGTTTCGTGAATGTGATTTTGTGTCAAATTGTGTTGCTGTCCGTTTTGATGTGGTGGTATAAATGTAAAACGTGAGAGCCGGTTGTGTTCGTGATAAGTTTGATGTGCGCTATAAATAGCTTAGTTTTTCAATGTGATTTGGCTGAGTTGTTCTGTTGATACAGATTTAGCCAAAAGTTTAACACTTGTTAAAAATAAGATGATAATTGAAAAATGTAAACACATCATTAAAAAAATACTAGTTTTATACTAATACAATAACTGAAGTCGGAATAATGTTGTTAATAGAAAGTGCCATGAAAGATAGTTTACTGCTTTCTCTGTAGTGTCCTAATTACCAGAACATTTGTTTTAGAGAGTGTGCAAATACATTGCAGGAGTCCGTCAGGGAAAAATTTGCCGCTAATGAAATGCCGTAATACGTGGTGTGAAAAACAGAATCATGAAATAAAGTTTTGAGTTGTCAGAAAGTTTTTAAGCGAACAGAACAGACGTTCTTTTTGTCATTGTAAAAAAAGCTTCGATGTTTAATCGTATTCATAACTTTGAATGTATTTCTAGGCATTATAAATTAATTTATCTCGCTAGCCAACGTGGAAATTAAGGTATACAATAAAGGCAAAATATTTATAAATTAATTACTAAAAATATATAAATAATTATTCAAATTGCTTACATTTAAAAAAAACTGCCATGTTGAAGAATTCTTGACGAAGCTCGTACTCAGCTTTGAGTGGGTGAATATTTGAGTGCGGCGAGGATGAATATAAAGACACCACTGGTGATGTTTGATTGTATGAAGTATCATTGGTAGTATGGTAGACCGGTGAATGGGTGAACCTCAAGGACACTAATAACTCCTGCATGAATCGTACCATTTTCATTTGAATGTCAGTCAGCAACCATACGGGACGCTGCGGCCATGTGGACGATCCTCAGCCAGACAGATCTTGAAAAAGTTTCAAGCACTTGCATCATATCTTCAATGTGGACTTTGAAGGGGGAGTCTCAAACCCTTATCTGCCTGAATTATTTTCCCTTAAAAAAATGACATTACCTATTTTATAAATTTTAGAGAAAAATGTTTTTTTCTCCTTTCTTCTCAGATTTTTTTGAAATGCACATGCTGACACAATTTAAGATGTTAAGGGAAATAACACGAAGTTCTAATATGCTCTTTGCAACATTTAAGGTAATTAGAACCTATCATGAAGATTCGTACAAACGTGCCTATATGAGGGGTCACGCGAGAAGTGGAATGGGATGCGCCGGACGGCGATTTTCAGGCGTCGCAATCGATCGGACGGCCGAAGAGTCGTGCCGAGTTGCTTCGACAGTGATCGAAGATAAGCGACTCATGACGAATGCGGTTCCGTCAGAACTCAAATAATAATATACTCAATAATACTCTCATCGTCCTCTCACAGCGCCTCACGCGACTACCCGTACAAGCTGTTCAGCAGAATAATACGTAAGCGCTCAGGTTGCGTTGCGCTATGCATGATAGCGGAGTATGTTTGTGTAGCCAGCTCAGTGGCCTCAACCGAGCGGTATTTGTCCGTAGCAGTATATTGCATCGTGTGGTGCGAGTCGATACTTCGCACGCGGTCGTCCGTCTAGTCCTTGTTTGTCTCGGAAGTAGCTCGCGCACGAGGATAGCACGACGACATGCAACATTTTTCACATGTTGGGCTGCGGCGTCACGGTGATGCTGCTCTACTGAGCGGTCGCCCAGAGGCCGACAGCAACTGAGGCGGTCGGTGCTTGTTTCGCCGGGGCACGACCAACCGCTCGACTCGTCGGCCGTAGCGGCTTGCAGCGAAGGCGGCTCTTTCGCGTTTGTGAGAGAGAGCATTCTCCTCTCTCAGGCGCAGTCGCTGCGTGACGCTTGGTGAGAGGTGAGACGGCGGGGCCACAAGGATCGATTTTTAAACAAATATAAAGCTGTACTGTGGCAAGATATTTTACTAGAGATATTTGATGTATGGCGAACAAGCGAGCACCGCAGCTCTTCGACACAGATTAGTATGTTAGTGCACTAACACGTGGCTGACATAAAGCACTCTAAGCTCACTTTTACTACTTATTTTTCGCGTACTGTTTCATTGGATTATTGCAATGAGACTGGTGAGAGTTTAATGAATTGTTTCTTCACAAAACTACGAACTCTGTCGAACTGAGTATTCACGCCACTCGAGTTTACAATGATACATCTATGTAAACTTTATTGTAATAGTTAAACAAGAGATATTGTGATAAGGGCAACGCGATATGGTGATATAATATTGTAATCGATCTAATTGATTAGGACTTTGAACAGATTTAAATTAAAGTTTTGACATTTACTCGAGTAGTTGAGAGTGGAGACAGATACATGAATAAGCTATGTTATAATACAATTTATACGTAACAAACGAATAATCAAAATTAATTCTATATTATCCGTTTATGAAAATAACAACTCTCTAAATGGTAAATCATATACGTATTTACTTCATAGTTTGGTAATATGATGAATATGCTATAGTGTATTGATGCCCTGTTTGAACTATTTTCGGGCAATGTTAACATACATTTTTGGTCTGCAATCGATTTCACTCGCTTATTAAAGTATTTCGAAATTATTCAGGGAAATTTGGCACATGTAAATGAATTGTCTACGTTTTCTAATATTGCGGTAAGCAAATTAATATAGAATTTCTCGTGGTGCATCTCACTGACACTACTTCACATATTCTTATGTAAACAGACCTTGCATCGACAGCTGGTGAGATATAAGTACATATATTATCAGAGGTTTTCATAGTAAAAAAGATAAACTGTGCATCGCCACTCTGTGAAATAAGATAGCGACATATACCGATCATTCTATATTTTACTCCGTAGAACAATAGAAATCATCTTTAGTAGGAGAGAAAAAATAGATAAGGTCACAACAGAATCCCATACCATAACAGCAAACTATCGGGCAAATACATTCTTATAAGTTAAACTTCTGTACACGATTTCAGTACAACACTCACATAAACCGACATTTCTGCGACAAAACAAGCAGATTTATACACTCCACTACGGAAACCCGGGTCTCAAGGCAAAATACATCCGGCTGAGAGATGCGGTTCCCGCAAACGGGCTCGTACGGACGTTAGGACTGTTATGTCGTGTATGGCTCTATCTATAAAAGCACATATACATGCAACTTTTTTCAGTAGACGCGCTGGGCTTTGTCTCCATTATCAGCAGACAACTTCGCCTCGCAAGCGTCGGCCTCGGTAAAAATACAGTTCGCCGCTGGTGCAGTCGTCGGGCATTTGAGTCCTAAGAGTCTGCATAAGAACGGTAATAGCGACGCGGAAAAAGATCTATAGGAACTGGGCGTGCGTTCCGACTCGTGCTTACCCCTCTGGGTGCCCGGCAGCCGGTGTACATGCGGCGCAATGCAATGGACGCTTCTAGTATTATATGTTCCCTCTTTCTTTGATCTAGCTGCGCGCATTCCCATCTTCACGCCGTCAGCTATGTTTATCGGGCTGCCGCCATCAGCGTCGCTGAGGATGGGAGTGGATGTGGGGGGAGTGGGCGAGGAGTGGCGAGAGGTGACGGCGTGAGTTGCAGGGCTGTCGGTTGGGTCGAGGTTGAGGCTGCGGACACGCGCTGCAAGAGCACTGGATGCGCCGCGCCCGGTCAGCAGCTGACCGCCGGCTCCCGCGGTACACCGAGACGGACTGTGGCAAGCCCGCAGGGCACGCAGCGGCTCAGCCGTGTTGCGGTTCGGAGCTGAGGGTGGAAGGAGACGGCGCTCAGACATGACTGGAACTGTCGCAGGGGGCGCGCGCCCTAGTCAGCTCGGTGGGTGGAAATGGAGGATCAGAAGCGAGTTGCGATCTGGGGTGGAGTACGGCAAGTGAGAGGGGGAGCGAGTTGAATGCACGTATGACAGATAGTAGGTAGGCTTACCATCTGGGCTGCGCTGACGAAGGTCACTCCCGCGACGCACTCTCAGTGACGTCGTCTAGCGCCGAGGCTCGTGGATATACGCAGGGCTTGACGACGCCCGAACTTGGTGTTCGCGGACGCTTGCCGCCTGCCTTCGGAGACGGCGCGCGTGCGGCAGTACTAAAACACGATTTCCTTGTTGTGCTAGCGCCACGGAGCCCTCCTCCTGGTTCTCACTCGCGTTACTCCAACAGCACCCCCCACCGCGAAGCGCGCGTCGGCGTGCCGGAGTAGAACCATCGGCCTCGGGACGCTGACAGCTGCTCGCAGTGGCTTTGTGTCATTCTCACTCTTCTGCACCTATCGTACTCGGAACACTATATAGGCTCACTGCTCTCTTTATTTCACTGACACTCCTGAGCCTCCGGAGAAATTTTTGCTAGTAATAACAAAATCTAACGAAATTGGCTTAAAAGTGCGTTTGCTTTTTTAATGTATAAAATGTACACTTGTAAATTTCAGACACAAAACACACACATACATCATTGTTTGTTGACGAGGAAAAAAATGTTCACATATCTTTCTTTAATACCCGTACTATTCTTCCTTAAGTTTACGGTCTAGTACAATAGATTTGACTTTTAGCTAGATTTTTGAACTGTGTAGATAAATTATTAATAAAATTTTATTGATCGAATCTCCTATCCAACATGACTGCAGCCCATCTGTCCATCTTTTCTTTGCGAGTAGTAATTTAATAAAACTGATTCTTATGATCTGAATGACATTTTATACATCATTTACAACAGAACATTGTTCAGTGTTCTGCTTTCGAAGCGAAATTCATTTTCCCCCCAAAAGTCCCCGCCCTAAAATGAATTTAATAGCTCGAGCATTGATTTTGCAAACGTTTTTGCTGCGCTCGAAGTCCCCAGTTATGTAAACACTGTTCAAAGCGTCACGCCTCCCAAGCGCGGCCAAGCAAGGAATAAAACAAGAATTTGTTGCGCGCAAACGTTCCGGGAGGGCGCGAACCGCTCCACTGGGTGGCGCCCTATAAATTGGTCCGCCAGCTGGCGAATTGCCGCTCGCATTTCGTTGTAATATTTAAACAGCAAATTTTTGCCTTCTGTTGCGCAATAAGGCTGTCGAGGCTCGCGCTGGGGTTGCTCGCCTTCCCTGCCCCGCTCGCTGCTCCGCCTTTGATCCTCCCCTCCGCTTCTCCGCCCACTCCCTGCCTCCGCCTCACTCTCCCTGGCCTCTCTGCTCTACTCGGCCCGTCCCACTGCGCTGCAGACCCAGGTCCGCGCCAACCAGCCCCACCACTAGCACCGCTCTAACCACCCTCACCACTCCTACCACTGCACCTCCACAACACAAGCATCACTTCTAGCCACCGCCCCTTCCTACTCTACTACACAAGCTTCAAGCACAGTAACTCCTCATCTCAACAAATTGCCCCCAACTTCAGCACCGCCTCCATCTCAGCACTGACCACCCACTACAGCAACCCCCAACCACCCCACTGCACCGCCCAACAAAAACACCGTCCAATCACACACTCTCCTTCTCCCTAATCGGCTCCTCACGTATTCTTCGCGCAGCCACCCGCTCGCCTTGTGCGACCCTACGTTCTTCATTCCGCCCCCCGCGTCCTGACATGGGTAAGCAATCCACCTCGCCTCACTCACCCCCCCCTCGGCCCCACCATCGCTCCTCTCAGTCCCGCCCCGAGTTCTCTCCGGTTCCCTCCGCGTCCTTTCGCCACCGCCGCCATCTTTTTGTTTCACCCCTCCCCGCCCTCCGCGGAACTCTCGCCTCAATACCGCAAGTGCGCTACGCGCAGTGTGTGCGCGCGCGGGCTGGATACGCGGCACCTTTTGTTGCCGGAGTTTCCGCGGGGCGCCCCGGGCGGCGCAAGTTTGGTGGAAGTTTGGCTCTCCCCGATACTCACGTGTGTTATGAGTGCGGCTGGCGAGGCCGCGGCGCGGCCGTGCGGCGCGGGGAGGCGGAGGTCGCGGGAAGGAGGGAAGGGGCGCTCGCTCGTCGCAAACAGGGGCGGCGCGCGGGGCGAGGTCCGGCTACTGGCGGGCCGGAAGTGTCTCGCTGCGGAACACGCACTCACTTAGCAGCGGAGTGCAATCGAGTCGGCCCCGCCCACGCGCGAGAATTCTCTCCATTCTTCTCCTCTTCTCGCCCGCCCGTCGAGTCGGGTGCGCCCGCGAACGGGATGAGAGCTGCGACGCATCTGGCCATTCAACACCCTCCCCTCCCAGCTCTTGACGCGAGTACCACATTGTCCTCTCTCTCTCTCTCTCGTCTCTCTCTCTTCTCTTCTCTCTCTCTCTCTCTCTCTCTTCTCTCATTCTCTTCGTCTCTCTCTTCCGCTTATTCTCCTGCACTTCTGCCGCCGCCGTTATGCGGTGACGTAAGCTGCCGAATCTGAGGCACTTTCCCGATCGGAGAACGATGGTTTTGCGATTACGTCGGGTTTTCCGTTTACGCTTCTCGTATTGTTAATATTGAATCTTCCTCATTTTCTCATTTCTTTGTGTAAAAGAGTCTCATTTCGATGAAAAAATATTTTGCTGTTCTGTTTACGGCGACGCTTCCAAACCCTAGGAACATGATTCCAATTGCATTTTTTCAGCTAAGTGCGGATATCGAAGATGTCTTTCTTTGGCACCTCGCGGATAACTTTCCCTCTATTCAACAGACTGGTATTAAGAAACTCGTGGCACTGGCGTTTTTGCTGTAGGGAAGTGCACAGCTAATTTGTTGCGTCCTGTAGTCCAACTCCAGTTTTTGATGTGATAGAGCAATTGAAAATTTATTTTTCATAATAGGCAATATTTTAGCAGTATCTCACATACGTTTAAGTGATTATCGAGGAAGTACGTACGAGACTACATGCATCGTGAGTTTCATTGAGAGAAAGATTCCAACATTTACGTAACCGTCTACGTATCCAACATATAAAACGAAAAATATTCGTATTAATTTTTTATTTACGATGAAGCAAAGTAATTGTTCGTAACAATGGAAACTTTACGTTTTAATTCAGCTTCTTAGAATGCCATCACCAACGTCTTTTCCTGCCACTCTAGGGCGGCTTTCTCCCCTTCGCTGCAATTGGCGCCTAACACGCAGCGCGACCGGCGACCCCCCCCCCGCCCACTTCTTCGCTCTCTGCCACCTGAGGATCGCACCCGCAGCACATCCACTTGGCGGCGACGCGTAAAACCTCCTCGTGCGCGTCCGCCGCGCAGTATTGATTTTCACTCGCGCCCTTACCGGCCGCCCCGCCGCCGCGCGAACTCGTGTGGGTTCCGCAGCTACGTTGGCTTCCACACGAACCCGCCGGCGGGGGCATCCCCCCCCTTTGCTTTCCCGGCCGGCCCGTATATGCGCGCCGTCAAGCTCACCCGCGCGCTCGGCCGCGGTTCTCC
>BOPP01000036.1:6303229-6318601 GCA_017312745.1 Gryllus bimaculatus
AAAACATAAAAGAAACATATTTAACAGTAAAGAGATGTGTTTTACTTTATTTAGTTAATCATTGCCAAATTAAAACTACACCTTATAGATCATAACATAATCTGTTCCACATCGACAAACGTTTTTTTTTCCACCTGAGTTGTTTATATACCTGTGTATATATATATAAATTGGGTTCTAAGTGTAAAACTGGTCACGTGCGACCAAGTGAACTATTGTGCGGGAAGAAGTGAAGATGACAACACGCGGAACGACTTAAAATGCTGTGCGGGCGCAACACGAAAAAAAGGGATAAAATGCAATATACAGATTCCATGGTACCAGTAACAAGACAATGTGTTACAGTATCATGAATCTGGCGTAGTCACTGATCCTTTTGTTTTCGTGCATTACTTCAACTATTTGAGAATCAACAGCACGTGGACAGAGATGAACCGTTCACCACAAATAATACCACAAAACCTAATAAATTTGAGGTTGGCCCTACTTTTACACCCAATAACCACTGTAATTTTATATTTTATATTGATGTTTTAAATCATTTTGAACTCTCGAATTGTTTTTGACATTGTTTAAAAAAAAATTAGGTCAGCATCAACATCTAAGGTCATTAGCGACCACTATTGCATTTAAAGCATTGTAACTGTAAAGAATGACACAAATGTGGTGAAAGGACGGACAACAATAACAATAACTGTCGAGGTGTGATCGAACCCGGCCCTCCTGTCCTGAAATCGCTAAAGCAATACTGCCAGAACGATCTTGGCCATTCCGGACCGGCACTCAACATCTATAATTGCATACACACGAAAATCTTACTTACTGATTTTTCAGTGAAACATTAAGCGGTGATACAAAGTGAATTAACCCATCCTGCGAGAAATTACTTCGAGAGCTGCGTCGCCGCGAGCAGAATCGCGCAGTTTCCGCTTTCAGAGGCATCTGCTCCCAACGCGGAACCCCACCGCGGGCCTGCGTCGGCAGCGGCTGCGGCAGCTGCGGGGGAGCGCCGATATTTCAACAACATTGCTATATGCGCGTGAGAAGCCCCGGTTATAATTGCAGCGCAGGCCCGCTCGCGCGCGCCGTGTGTATGGCTAATTTAATTTATTGCGTAATAAAGCAGGAAGGTTCGCGCGCCCGCCCTCGCGCGCAAATTGATAATTCTTCGCCTTCGCGAGAATGCGGTGAACCGGGGGCCCACAAGCGCCCCGCCTCCTTCCCTGTGCTTATTCGAGATATTGGATGTACCTGGCGCGAAAATTGCGCGAACTGAAGCGAACCGGGAGCGTTTCCCCCTACCCGTGCCGCCCCGCCCGCGAGTGTAGCTTCGCTCCCAGCCCACCGTTCGCTCGGCCCTACATTCTCGCTTCCGACAGACCGTCACCAACCGCTGCGCGCGCGTTTTACATTGGCTTGTCTCACGCGCCCGCCGCAACCAGCTCATATCGCGCTCCTCCGCGTAATTCCTCGGTAGCTCTCGTCCCACCATCCGTTCTTCGGCGCCAACATTCCGTCTTCCAGACCGAACCGTTCCCCATCGCGTCCGTCAGTCCGGCTCGGTCCGAGGGACCGACTGCATCCCTCCGGTGAATTTTTTCTGCTAAGCGTTGACCCTACCTTCCTAAAAAGGGGCATGCCCGACAACCATCACCGTTCTGGTTACCTCTGCCAAGATTGATTACTATCGTTTTCCCTGGTTGCGTAAGAATCACATGATCTATTTAATTTATCAATTTCTTATGTTTCATCCCGTGCTGCCGTTTTGGAGCAGCGTGAATGTTTGAAAAACCGCGCTTGAACGTTTGTGAAATAAAAATTAAATCATCTATTATGAGCATTTTGCTTATTCCTTCATTTAAGATGTACAATTTTGACAAATTTTGCGTCATTCACCTGTGTTCGAGGTTACTCTGAGGTGCGAGAACAACGTATATCTACTCTCCTCATATTTATTTTCTTTCCATTCTTTTCGATTCCTTTCCGGTCGCTCTTCGTCCCGACGTGTTTGCCGGCTATCCAACACTGTCACCATAGACTATTCTAGGTTTATTTAACCGTGATTTCAAGTAAATCAGCTGTCCGGGTTTCTTCCAGATGGCGAGAAGCCATTGAAACGTCCCCATAGTGACGTTAGTAGTGTTGCAACCATATAAGCTTCGATTGGATGATCCGCAACCGCTTGATGTATGTTTCATGTGCAAACGGCCCTAAAATAAATCGTATCTGCCGTTGCACCTGCGGCCCACCTAATCCCTTCTTGACTCGCCCTCTAGTCGACCGATCACCCGGTGAAGGTGATTTTTGAAATCAGAGTGAACGCTTCCCGGCAATGACGCCCGCATTTGTCGGGCACAGCCGCGCGGGTAATTTATGCTGAAAGGACTCCCAGCCTTTTAATTCTGCGGCGCCCGTTCACACTGGCGAGTAAATGGCGTTTCGCAGTGTGTCTTGTTCTTTTTATAGGGTTTAGAGTTAAAATAGAGAAGAATGATTTAACGTTAAATGAGGAAAATCATTTCAGGATTTTATATCGTAAAAAGAGGACTTTTTGGTATATATATATACAAAGGGTTCTAGTGTAAAACATGGTCACGTGCGACCAAGTGAATATTGTGCGGGAGAAGTGAAGATGACAACAGCCGCGAACGACTTAAAAGTGCTGTGCGCCACACGAAAAAAAAGGGATAATGCAATATACCAGATCCATGGTACAGTAACAAGACAATGTGTTACAGTATCATGAATCTGGCGTAGTGCAACTGTCCTTTTGTTTTCGTGCATTACTTCAACTATTTGAGAATCACAGCACGTGGACAGCAGATGGAAGCGTTCACCACAAATAATACCACAAAACCTATAAATTTGAGGGTGGCCTACTTTTACACCCAAACCCTTAATTTTTTTTTATATTGATTTTCGTAAATCATTTGGAACTCTCAATTGTTTTTACATTTTTTTTTTAAATTTTAGGTCGCATCAACATCTAGGTCATTAGCGACCACTATTGCATTTAACAGCATGGTAACTGTAAAGATGACACGATGTGGTGAAAAGACGTACACAATTACAATAATGTCGGAGGTGTGACTCGAACCCGGTCCTCCAGTCCGAAATCGCTACTGCAACACTGCCAGAATGATCTTGGCCATCCGGACCGGCACTCGACATTCTATAATTGCAATAACAGAAAATCACCACTGATTTTCAGTGAAACAAACCGGTGAATACAAACGTGAATTCCACATCCTGCGAGGAAATTACTTCGAGAGCTGCGCGCGCGAGCGAATCGCGCAGTTCCGCTTCAGAGGCATCTTGCTCCCAACGCCGGACCCCACCGCGGGCCTGCGTCGGCAGCGGCTGCGGCAGCTGCGGGGGAGCGCGATATTTCACACGTGCATAATGCGCGTGAGAAGCCCCGGTATAATTGCAGCGCAGGCCGCGCTCGCGCGCGCGTGTGTTGGCTAATTTAATTATTGCGTAATAAAGCAGGAGGTTCGCGCGCCGCCCTCGCGCGCAAATTGAATAATCTTCGCCTTCGCGAGATGCGGCCCGGGGGCCCACAAGCGCCCCGCCCCCTCCCCCTCCTGATGCATTATTCGGAAATTGGATGTACCGGCGCGAAATTGCGCGAATGCGAACCGCGGAGCGTTTCCCGCCTGCCCGGCCCCGCCCGCCGAGTGTTAGCCCTTCCGCTCCCAGCCCACCGTTCGCTCGGCCTACATTCCCTCGCTTCCGACAGACCGTTCACCAACCCGCCTGCGCGCGCGTTTACTTGCTTGTCTCACGCGCCCGCCCAACCAGCCATATCGCGCTCTCGCGTAATTCCTCGGTAGCTCGTCCCACCCACCGTTCTCTCGCGCCAACATTCCGTCTTCCGACCGACCGTTCCCCATCCCGTCCGTCAGTCCGCTCGGCCGAGGGACCGACTGCATCCCGCGGTGAATTTTTTTCTAAGCCGTTGACCTACCTTCCTAAAAAGGCATAGCCCGACACCATCCCGTTCTGGTTTCCTCCTCGGCAAGATTGATTACTTCGTTTCCCCTGGTCTGCGTAGAATCACATTGATCTATTATAATTTATCAATTTCTGTATGTTTTCAACCGTGCTGCCGTTTTAGAGCACCGTGAATGTTGAAAACCGCCGCTTGAACGTTTGTGGAAATAAAAAATTAAAAATCATCTATTATGAGCATTTTCTTATCTCGCTCATTTAAGATGTACAGTTTTGAAAATTTTGCGTCATTCACCTGTGTTCGAGGTTTTCTCTAGACTGGTGCGAGAACAACTATTAACTCTCCCTCATTTATTTCCTTTCATTTCTTTCGATTCCTTTCCGGTCCTCTCGTCCGACCTGTTGCCCGCTATCCCAAACACTGTCACCATAGACTATTCTATGGTTTATTTAACCGTGCATTTCAAGTAAATCAGCTGTCCGCGGTTTCTTCCAATCGAAAGCTTGAACGTCCACATAGTGACGTTAGTGTTTCAACATATAAGCTTCGATTGGATGAATCCGCAACCGCTGATATGTTTCATGTGCACGCCTAAATAAATCGTATCTCCCTTGCCCTGCGGCCACCTACCTTCTTGCTCGCCCTCTAGTCCGACCGATCACCCGGGTGCAAGGTGATTTTTGAAATCAGAGTGAACGCTTCCAGGCAATGACAGCCCGCGTTTGGTCAGGGCACAGCGCGCGGGTAATTATGCTGAAGGACTCCGCCTTTTAATTCTGCGGCCGGCCCGTTCACCTGAGAGTAAATGGCGTTTCGCAGTGTGTCTTGTCTTTTTTATAGGGTTTTAGAGTTAAAATAGAAAGAATGATTTACGGTTTAATGAGGAAAATCATTTTCAGGGATATTTATATCGTAAAAAGAGGACTTTTGGAAGAGTGAAAGTATTTGCCTAAATACCTCTTTTTGAAAATGTATTTTTATTAAATTACAATTGGAATGTAATGAACCTTCATTTTGATTTTTATATCGAAAATGTTTCATTCAATTTTTTAGGCATTTTTTAATCATAGTCGGATTCCAACATTTTAGAAACTCTCATGAAACTAATGATGATTTTTATTAAAAGAACCTGGACATCTACGTACCCTTCATGTTTGCGTTCACGATGATCACCATGGAATGAAAAACCTTTTTGGCTGAAATATTGTGAGAAAATATTTTTTTCAGTTACAAAAAAAGAAGGCTACAATGCCAATAAATCAGTTCTTTTCGCTTTAGAATTACAAGTTTCTCTTCATTACGAAAGCGCGTATAAATATATAGATGCTTGAAAGTAAAATGTTAAATTATTTTTAGTCTTCTAAAACAAGATTCTGTTCTTTTTGTTCATGTTGGTTTACTACAATTGTCGTAATATTAAGATGTATGATGTATGCAGCTATGCAAATCGCTTTTTAACTAGAAAAAAATTAAGTGAAATTCAAGTTCTTGTATTTTTTGAGCCATCCTTTAAAGTTTTCAGTTCTATTCCAAGGCGTTTCAAACCGCACGAGCTGATGGAGCAGACGCTCAAATCAGGGGAATGCTTTTTTCTATTAAACGAAAAATTCGTGGCGTGTAAAAGCGTGCTCTTTTTCTCCATAAAAGTCAATCACGACCGTGTATATCCACTTTTCAATACAGTTTTTCTTTGACTAGCTCTAAATGAGAAAATATTACCGTCGATGAAACGGAAACACATTGAAAGAAAAAAATTATTTGCTCTCAACCTTTTAATATCTGCGTATGTTATTCAGATATTCAAGTGATTGTGTACGTAACTCGATTAAGGGGATGAAACATTTCTTTTGCGGGCACGACTTTTAACCACTCGCTCAACTAGCGAATTGCTGTCCATAGCCGCTAACTGAGGGCCACACATGTACAGGGACGTGGAATCCTACATCGCCAACAGCGATATTCCGACATTAAAATGCAATTTCTTTCCTTGGAGAGCTGCAAAAGCTGAAACTTTCCGTAATGTGAGTTGTTTTTTCACTGCTTCAAAGAGAGCCACATCGTCATTGGTCTCTATTGAGTTGGACAGCTGTTTATAAACGATATAATAACTAAATTAAAGTATTCGGCAGACATAAAATACTATCTTTTCCTTATAGCAGGTTTTCCAGGAGTTGGTATACTTAATTATTTTACATCGTAGTCATTATTGGTAAGGATTTAAAAAGTTGTGATACCATTAAAGGAAAATGTTCCATCTATGATTGTATATTGAAGCGGTAAACATCAGTCGGATGTGCAATGTTGTAGAAAGGCTAGAAACGTTCAATTCTTCCGTATTCACCCACTCGGAGCGACCGGGTACCGGGAGAGGCCGGCGAACTAGCAGGGGCCGCTGCCGAGGCGGCGCCGTCCCGCCCTGAAAAACGAGGCCACCTTCTGTCGCCATGCTCCTTCGCCCACCTGGTTCCCGTTTGCGTTTCGGGGCGCTATTTCGCCGCGCTACGCGACGCGACGCGGGGAATTGTGTTTCCGACGGGAATCGATGACCCGGGTCGCGCTCGGAGACTGTGCTATTGCGTAGCTCGTTCCTAGCGCAGGCACTTCTGGAGCACAGGCGCCTCCTAAGGTGCATTCTCTCCTATACGGCGTCCATTCTTTGCTCGATATAACAGCGGCCCTTTGCCCCGATGTCAGAACGTGTGCAGGTCAGGTGCCACCTTGGATCAAGGTGCAGTGTCATAGATCCGCCTAGATTCAGAATCCGCTCAGTGCGCACACATGTTTCAATGTTGGGCTCGGACTTATAACTTACTTCGTTTGCACTCCCAGATTTTAAAAAGATTCTGCTTTTCTTGTCTTAAATTCACTATTGTAATAATGTAATCGAGTTAATTTATTTAAATACTTAGACAGAAGAGCCGACCTTTTATCCCGAGAATCGCCACAGATAAAGACACTTTCATTATTATGTATTACGTTCTGCATTATACTTAAAAAGTGAGAGCGTTCACATGAGCTCCGAACGCACGAGATTTAGCTCCTCTTGTTCCAATCTCAGAGCGTCGACCGTGGTGATGGAGACTCCGAATTTGACGGGGAAATGGCGCGACGTATCTTCCTCTTAATGGACTGTTCCAGAACGAAACTGCGCCATCAAGATTTTCACGACAGGTTCTACGCCGCTTTGAGAGGATTCCGCGGCTCACTTGGAACTAATATTTACGTTCTATAACGTTGGGCGCCGAACAAGAAGAGCGCTGTAAAATTTCCGTAATGAAATCCAACCTCTCTAAATATTTCATTATCATGTTCTTACACGCGGATTAAATGCAAGTAGCCTTATGAAATTAATTTGGGCTCTGTTGCTCTCTATTTAATGTTACCCTCTACAATTCCATCTTCGTGCTCTCGGAAAACCCTTCACGCTACGACAGGCTTACTTTTCAAGGAATGCAGTAGGTTTATTTTACATACAGTGCACCAGAATTAAGTTTTGAATGTTGTGTACGTAGTGTTAATGAGAAGGCACGTTGAAAGATTACACGGGTTTTCATTCGAAGAACAGTTTGTCTATTATTACAGAGTTGTACATTTCTTCGTGGGTTGATCAGAGAAAATAACAGAACGCGGTAAAAAAGAAAAAAAAATCTTCCAAACAAATCTAATTTCTTTTAACCCTTCATTAGCATGTCCTTGCAGCGCAGGGAACGCTCTCCCCTGTGCTGAATATATTTCTTTTTAAATATCGTCCGCTCCGTGTTAAACCGGCGGCGACCGCGCGGGTAGGAGCTTTGTTGCGTCGTAATAGCCTCGTTACCGGTCGTGGGAAGGCAGCCCGGCGGTGGTGCTCGCGCGCCCTTTGTCGAAGAGGAATTCCCTCACGAAATATTCCTCCTCCCCCTCCTCCTTCCCCTCCTGCTGCTATTGCTGCTGCTCCTCCTCGGTGAGAAACTAGCGCTAAAGCAAGTGTGGTGAAGACGGGACTCACCTGGATACGATAGTTCGCGCGAACGCCGCTGGCGTCCGCTGGCGTCATTGAACATCCTCTCACCCGCCAACCCCCCGTCAGGTGTTGAGGAGAAACTATGACAATCGAAGATATTGTGGAGGGAGTCGAGCTTATTATATTCGTTTGTTTGGTAGAATGGTAGTTCCCAACCCGCTCACAACACAGTGGTTCAAATGGATGCAAAATGGCGGAATGGGCAGTGCATGGGTTGCGCTACTATCTGTGGGACTCCAGACCATAGCTCCGAGATGCGAGTACTCCAACGCATTCAAAAGCTTCGGATGAGGGAAACCGGATGGCACGATTGGAAGCGCTCGTACTCTAAAGCCAGGTTTAGGAAATTATCGCAGAGAGTGGCGCTCAGCTTATTGGGGGCTTTCGAATCTATGTTACACGTAATGATTTAATAGAGAGCAATTTCAGTACATGAACTCGTTCTCATCTCGAGTGGCAAGCGACGTGAGCTGTTGGAAGTTGAATGCTGTGAAATAGTATTTTGATGAGTTATAAGTATTCCTGTAAACAGTAAGTATTAAAACAAAATTTGGTTTATCTTGTCTGCGAAAAATTGTGGAGCATTGAATGAAACTAACCAATTCTGTCTGCTGCTGGTCTACGAGACACTATGAATTTACATTTTAAATGTTTATTTAACACATTTAGAGATAATTTCAATTTAAACTTGAAAGTCACTCGCAGAAAACTGAAAATATCAATCCCTTCGTTGCAAAAATTCTTAACCATCTCCCAGTTCTATCCAGTTCAATCTAATTGCCTCACCGATAAAAAAAGAAATACCTCTTTCGCTTACATTTCAAGTAGTAGTTCATTCTGCCGCGTTTCACACGGGCTGCATCCCATGTATCGCAGGTCCCTGAATTCAAAAACAAACGCGGCGCGCCCTCAAACGACCATTACGCGACGCGCGTATTCCCCGGCGCAATCCGCGCGCGTTGCCGCCTTCCCCTCCCCCTCCACCTCGCCGTCTTTTAAAGTAACAGCCTCCGCGTGGGCGGAGGACGGTGCGGGGGCGGAGGGCGATAAACCGCCGGCTGCACCACAACGCAACCGCCCCTAACGCGCAGCAATGTGTCGTGAAATTCGGGACGTATATCACGGGGTCACCCCGGCACGCCCCTCCCCTCACTCGCGTCTTTCCCAAGAGGGTGGAAGGTGCTGCCTTCCCCCTCTCCAATGCGCCCGCGCGAGGGTGTTTTGTTGTAAAGTACTCCCCCCGCCTCCGCCGCTCCCACACTCGCCGTGAGGGAAGTGTGCGGAATGTGCTGGCGTGGAGGTGAGTGAGAGGTTTCGGAGGCGGGCGACGGGTGGTGGAGGGCGGGATGACTGGGTGGCGGAGGAGACCTGTAAGGGAAGGTCTGGAAATTAGTTGCGAACTCGCGAGCGCGACCTGTACTTCGTTGATTCATTGCCTGCTTAGTTTCGATGTGCCTGGATGGTGCATTCGAAATTATGGTGGATCTCCCTTCTTGGCAATCAGTCTTGTCATTGGCTAGCTGCCTAACGACCTGGTCCGTAACGATGAGATAGTGTAATAATTTGTATGAATAGCGCATTTACATAGTTTGCAGTTAATTTTTATGTAATTCGCAAGTGCCGAAAGTTCTCTTGGTATGTGTAGGATTCAAACTCTGTTCTTTCCCGTAAAGTTTATAGCTTTGTAAGTAGGCGACGCCGAAGAAGTCTTCTGGGCATTCCGAATTTGTTTATTTTTCTGCAATATCGTATCTATTATTTTAATCCAAATCGACCTTTTCCAGGTTATAGACAGCGTATGACCTCTTGCCGAGGTTTTTCCACGTTATGCAAAGCCCTGGTTGTGGCCCAATCGAATGCTCCACCTCCTCATGTCGAACGCCCTACGCTTTGGTCCCCCGCCTCCGCGTCCCCCTCCCCACGGGCCCCTCCCCTTCGCCTTTAATCAGAGGCTCATTAGTGCGTCCGGCGGGCCGCGAGGCGGCGCCACCAGCGTCGCGGCGGACCGCGAACTCCCCGCCCTTACCTCCCCCCACTCCCCAACCCCGGCCCGCTCCACCCGTCTTCCCCCGCCAGCGCATGCGCTCGCTGTACCACGATAACTCACAAAAGATGAGCCCATCTATTCTCGGAGGGATTCTTCCTTTTTCCCCACGTCCCCGACCGTCGCCTCGCCCCGCCCCGCGCTGTCTCCTTTCTCCCGTTGCCCCCTCCTATTTCTTGGCGCGCCCCCGCGTCCCCGCCTCCGCCTTCACCGCCGCAAAACATGTTGTGTTCCCGCAAGAAGAATGGCTTGGGGTATCTCTTTTAAAAAGAGGTGCTTTAATACAATATGGTGAAATAATTTAGCACGATGTCGGCGGCTGAGTCAAGCAGCCCGGCGCTCCTTGCGGTCTGATAACAAACTTCCATCCGCAGTGTTACGAGGCGGGGGCGGGCGAGGGAATTTAAAGTTGAGATACATTATGCTGACATCTATGCAGGCTTTCTCTGTTGTAAAGAATGTTTAATATAAAAAGTTAAGGACCGGGCTTTGGGTTTTCATATTTATGTTCCTTTCGCTGAATACGCGTAAGGCGCGGAGATCCGATGCGATTGGCCCCGCAGCTGCGTGAAGAGGGTCGCGTGGAATGTGTTTGAAACCTGTTGACCTACCACAGCGCCAACAGGGAGGCCGTTCATACGTTCATATCCGTTCGTATTACATTCTTCATTAACGCTCAGGACATTTTAACACGGCTATTAATTACTTTCGTCCGCCGAAGCATAACTCATCTTAAATTGGTCTCTCGTATAGATTTTGTGTGTGTAGAGAAGATTAGTAGGATGAGGAATGAATTAATGCCATGAGAATTGAAAGCAATTTTAATGTATACGGAAACAATTCCATTTCCATTATAATGCAATTGGAGAGGATGTGTGCGTCTCGGAAGGAATTACCGGAACTGAAAAGTTGTAGGTCACTCCAAAGTTACGAAACGTTTTTAGTGAGTGACTGTAGTTCGTCCGATAACGGCTGAAGTGGCGAAGTGGGTTAGCCTTTTGCGCTGGAAACGAGTTCAAGTGGCCGCTACGCAGGCCGTACGTCGCCCTCGCCCGGGAGGGAGCTCGGTGTGGGCGGGCGAGGGGGAAGGCTCGAAATGGGGTGAGGGCGTGGCGACTGATCCACGGATTGCGGCGGCGCCCCCATAAACTCCGCGCTGCTTACCTTCCCGTCGCGGGGCGCTCGCCGCGAGGCGGCCGGGGCGGCGCGACGGCGTGGCGTGGCGGGGCGGGGCGGGGCGGAGGGACGCAGAGCTTAGTGGCCGTCACAGGGATGCGGTTGCAAATCCACAGCGGCTGCTCCGCGCGGGAGGGAAGGGGAGGGAAGGGCACGGGCCGACCCGCGCCGCTGGCGCTGCCACGCGGCGGACGCGAACACTGAGCTGCGTGACGAGATCTGGGACGGGACAGGGGTGGACAAGCCTATGCAAGTATCTCCAATGTATCTGACTACAAAGTCAACATAATATTATCACTAGAATCCGGAGTTCAGGCATTTATTTTATCTAAAATAGATAAGCGAAGGGCAACTATTTTTACTAAAATAGGCATGAAATAAGGCATTATTTCTAGCTACAGATGTGAAAAGGGATTATAAATAATGAAAAATCACAGTTAAAAGTAATTATTGTGAAAAACTAATATTTAAAATGATTCAGACTTTTATTTTAACTCTAAAATAAATGTGTAGGAAACTCTTCTTCGTAATTTTAATGACCAATCGATTTGATGGCTACGAATTGTTTTATTCCCAACGCTGTCTCCCCGAAATTATATTGTGGACTTCCTTTTGAGTCTTGAAATTTTGTCAGATAAGACAGAATATTTTTTTTTCCTTTTTCGCACTTGTGTAATCACCAGCACTGTGAAAGGTACATCATACACTGAAAGCTGCCCTCAAATATTACTGGAAACCATACTAAGAATAGGATGGAATTCCTCGTGAGCGAAGAAAACCTCTTCGCCTCAATGAAAATTAAAAATAAAAAAATTCTTGACAAGTATCATCTTCTTTCTTCATTTTGATTTTAACACTGACCTTGTTTACAACAAATGACAAAACACGGCCGTGCCTTTGTGTTGTCCACGTTCGCATATATTTATCAACCTTGATCGAGATCGGTGCCAGGAGAAAAATGCAAATAATGCAGTAAAAGGCAGAAAAGGGCAAAAATAAAACAAATGGCAAAAATATGCATCAGAAGCTAAAATAGGCACAAAAGGCAAAATGAAAATGTACTGAAACAATTCCAAAAGTTCGATATATTTAAGTTATTACTATAGTTAAGTCGTAAAATAGTAACATTAACAAAAAGGCATTTTACCACACTTCCGAGCTATAATTTTCACGGTTCCAAAGGCTTCTTTTGAAATTAAATTATTCCGTATTTCATACTGGAGAAACGTCTTTGCAAATTAGTATATTTAATTAAAGAATTGCAAATTGTTGGAAATAATTTCAAAACCTTTACATTAGCCGAGAAGAATATATCTTGTGTGTACAAGTAGAAGCGATCACGTTCCAGTTTATTATTTTCTTTTTCTGTAGTTTCGTACATCATTAAAATACAAAACTTATTTACCGTTAATATTTATTTAGAATCATACTATAGGAACAGATTCTGGTAAGGAGAGCATTTTGAAGAAAAATTAAGCCTCATTGTCAGTGAATATTAGTATTAATGAAAAGTATTATTCTAATTATTCTTTCGGATTATTATGACCGCGTTATTATTAGGAGAATTAGTCGTGGGACGTTTTGGGGGTCAAGTATGAAATCTGTGTTAGAGGTATCTGTGTTAGAGGAGTGTCAGCAGGAAGGAGTAAATAGTGCAGAACAAAAGTAGTTTTAAAGCAACGTAAAGGTAAGAGGATATGGATGTTTTGTTAGCTGTACTTGGATAATTTTCTCGGCTAATCATTTTCTCGCTTTCAGTTCAAAATTGGGGCGGTATGTTTTTTACAGTTTACAGGCAAACTACATAGATTTAAAATAGGTTATTGACGTAGGCTTCGTACTAGGTCGACGGTCCGTGACGCTGAGCATCCCTGCAAGAGAGATCGCGTCGAGTGCCTTTCGAGAGAGCCTGTTGACGGTTGGAAGTGAGGTCGTTGACGCGTCGCGTCTCCCGCCCTCGTCTCCGTCGCCGTGCAGGCACTCTAGGGATTCCCCGCTGATTGGCATTAAAATTCAAGGGCCTATTGTGGCTGATATGGACTTTTTCGCTGTTGATGGCCCTCGAGAAATCCCTATTTCCAAACTGAACGATCGCTCTCAGCGGGGAATATAGATTCCCGCCCATTGACAATGATGTGGAAGGATCAGCTGTGCGTTATTCCGACGGGCTTTCGGCTTCGGAACGAACCTTATTCGACTGTGAATATAATTGGGCGTGATTGTAAATGTAACTTTCGTAACAGTGTTCTTCACTGACAGAAAACAGGTTCCAGTGATATGAAAGTTCTTAATCTTCTCGGGCAACCTTCTTGCAGACATTCGTCTGTGCTTGGCACTTCGAAGACCAGAGAGGCATCGTATGTAACAAAACGAAAGAAATATTTAATAAATTTTAAACACATCTGGATTTTTCTCTAGCGGAGCTTCGGTTTCTTAGGATTTGTAAAAAATGTATCTTGGAAACAGTGTATCGATTTCCACATTTCAATATTTTCGTTATATAACACTCAACAAGTACATGCAATTGGGCATTTAATTCGTCAGAATTTATCGTATTTTCTTTGTGTGAGTTTGAAATAGTTTGTCAAACAGATCAGACAAATTGAATTAAAAAGTGAATGAAACATACAGCGTCAAAAATTCCGTGATCACTGTGACATTTAATCTACGTTTATGTTGTCCTGCCATTTCTCAAAAATTCAGATTTGAATGTAGGTTTACTGTTGGAAATTTTGATGCATGCCTTGAACCGCCCATTTGACCTTATAAAGAAGCATCCACGGGCTCCAGATTTATTATTTCTTTCAATTTTAAAATTGAATGCGAAGACCTGCACGCGCTTTCCGCCTGCCGGCCGCTTATTAAACTTGTTGGGCCGCCCTGGTGCCCTTCCATCGTAGCCGACTGGCGCCCAGCTCGCAAGCCAGGCTTGCTTTACTCGCTTCGAAGCACTTTCTGCGGCTGCCCAGACGTGGATATTAAAAATATGAAACTTGTAAAAACTACAACCGGGCCGTGTCGCACATGAGATCTTTGCTTTATTTCCACGTATTAATTTCGGGAGTCTCGTAAGTAAATACAGCGCCGAAATGAGCAATATGCTTTCTAGGAAAATTAATATTGCAGGTTCACATTGCGAGAACACTAACGCCAATATAGAAAGTAGTTAATGGTTTTTTTCTGATGTTTCGTGTTTGATCGATGACATAATAGGATTGTTAGTTGTGAGATAAAAATGTATGATGTTGTGATAGATACGGCGTTCGTATCTTGCAAGTGGTATCTACAAAATTGCAATCATTAGGTGCCACACATCCTCTCTTTGTTCATTTACGACGTCAGCCATGAGTTTGAAAAAAAATTATTTCGTGTTCAGCTGTTATGAGATATCAAAACTTAATATTGTGTTCATAATTAAAACCTTTGCATTCTTTGATCTAGTCAGACGAATGAAATTTCACCTAGATCTCCTCGCGAGCTGCGACCTGCATTCTCGCTTACGTCTGACTCTCACCGATCCTCGCTGGCTTCTCTCTTCGAGCTCCGAGTCCTACCCGACTTCTCTCCCCACTCCGTCTTTTCATAAAACATCCTCTCCTGTTCTTATCTCCAACAATGATCCGCTTAGCTACCAGTGGGCTCGGCTATCTTTCTCGTAATTGGTTCAGTAAAATGAGGTGAAATTCGACATTGTTCGCACCCCAGCATCGTCGTTAGAAGTCACACATGCGCGGAACTAAATGAATCGTTGAGAGGAAATTTACCGAAGAGGAGGCGATTTCTTGCCTCGTCGCGTTCGCAGCGCAGAAGCCGCTTTATCTCCAACCGATTAGCTCTAATCGTAGACAAGCGTGGCTGTGCGCGTACCAAGTCCGGTATCCGTGCTTCTGTTCACTGTCCATCTCTTCAATTTCCAGTAATCATCGCAGTGTTCCGGCTTTGTTCGGTCTGATTGATAAGTGGGCCTAATGCGTCGTGCAAAAGGGTTTCACTACCTCCCACAGAAACACATTGGCGCTTCTCCGTCGCTCCCTTCTCCGTTTATAAATAAGTCGATGCCCTCTTCGCTTGCCGGGCCACTGTCGGACCGCAACGTACCCTCGCCGGCGCGCGTCGAAGTGCCAAACGTCTTTGGCCCCAAGCTTTATTTTTTCAACCACATATGCCTCAAAATATATGTATGTGCTGCAGTTT
>BOPP01000036.1:6333263-6344835 GCA_017312745.1 Gryllus bimaculatus
TTCCATGGCTGCCGCAGGTAACTTATTCCAGTCCGTTATTGTTCTATTTGTGAATGAAAATTTTCCAATGTAGGTAGGAGAAAAGAGATAGAAAACTTTCACGCAATAAAAAAAAATCAACCCATAGGTTGGATAAAAGTCTAATGAAAGGGAATTATGCTCAGCAAGATGCTGTAAAAGTTATTTTTCTAGATAGGAACAGGAGAGTGTGCACGAGATAGCATAAATGAGAAGGGGAAATGCGGATTGAAGCACGGCAATTTCTCTAATACTGCATGTAAAGCTAGGCACCCACTAGAAAATCTGGTAGAGCCAGGCTCGCACCGGTTCTAAATCTGTGGCTACCTTTTTTATTGTTTGGGTGCCGCAGAACAATGCTGCGACGACGGAATCACAACCGGCCGAAGTCAGGCTTACCAGTGCGGCCAGATTGTGTGTAGGTCGTTAGGAATACCGCAAGGGCGTGGGAGCGCGCTGAGATGTCGGGGCTAGCACAGCTGGGTGGAGAGGGCCAACACGTAGTGCCGCAGAGCCCCGCCCATCACGCCCAAGACGCCAGGGGCGGGACGGAGCGCAAGGGAGGATGAAGGTGCAGACCCCTTTGAGCGGCGCTGCGGGCGTCGAGAGGGTGAGGAGGCGCTCTGTGGCGTTAACGCGTTTACGCCAGGGAGCGGTCCGTCCTCCGCGCTGTTGCGCGGTCGCGTGCCCGTCGGACCCTGCCCGTTCTATCCCCCTTGTCTTACTCGCTCATCCCGCCTCCGTCCTCATAGCCTTTTCCGTCCTCCTCACCGCTCTCGCTTTGAAGACTTCACCTCCACCGTCTCCCGTGCTCACCACTCTCCTCGTCAAGCTGAAGCCACTGCGTTGTGTTTGAATGGGAGGTCAAATTCCGGAGGTAGAGTTAGAATCCATACGGTGCCAGGATTTTCCATACTAGCTACATAGCTACTGTCGGAGAGAAAATTCCAGGGGGTAGATGCTCTTATTGGTAGTTTTCCGTGGATTCTCCGATTAACATCAGGTGAATGCCGGAGCAATTCCCAAACAAATGAGGCTCCGACCGCGCGAGATCTTCCTTCCTCTTCCTTGTATCCTCGCCACTTACTCGCTCATTCTTACCCTCACTACACATATCGGAAGACCAGTCGGGAGCTTAGAGCATGTCCCGCCTGCGGTGGTGCGCTGCTGGTGGGAGATACATCGATGGGGAAAACCGAACAAGCCGACGTAAGTTGGCGCCGGATCTCTCCATCCAGAGGGGAAGAATACTCCCGCGATAAACGCATGCACTACACTTACGGAACTAATAAGACAGTTGACACGCCGTGAAACATGAAATAATCAGCCAGTCAATCCCGTCCTGGACAACTCTCTTGTCCACCCTCAAAGCCCTCGAAGTCTTCTTCCCCTGACCTCATTCTCTTCATTACTCGTCCTCTACGCTGCGCCCGTCCCTCCCAGCTCTTTTGTCCCCTTGCAGTGTCTTGTCATCCCCGGTGCTCTGTCTTCACCCCCTTCCGCGAGGTTGTGGACGTGTGGTGTCGCAATGCTGCGTCAGCAATGCGCTCGCCTCCTCTGTAATTTTGTACAGAGTTTTTTTAATCCAAGCCTGTGAGTTAGGAAACGCGAAAAGCAAATTTGTCTGTATTTCTCTCTTCGCCTCCGGATTTACTTGTTACATATTGTAATGTTTGCAGTTGTGCAGCACGTGCGGATAATAACATTTGTCTCGGACAATGAAGTGAAATTACATTTTTCTTTTTTTTCTCTCGCGGAAAAAGTAAATGCCTCACAAGAGTTTTCTACGAAAAGGAAACGCAAACTTTATTTTATGTCGAATTAACGCATTCCACCTCCTGGTCGTTCTCTCTATTACTCTGAACATTATTAACGTAGCCTGAACTTTGTGTTGAGACTTTGTGTATTGTTGGCCAACCTGTCTTTATTATGAGTGCTAGAAGTATACAAAGTGTGTTAGAGATTATCTCATTTACTTGCAATGTTCCAGCCCTACATTGAACACAATAACAACATGACGGGTATATTCTGCTTCGCTATCAGTTTTACATTATACAAAACAACAAACGTGTGGACAGGAGAAAAATCATGGTTGGTCATTATCCTCAGGAGTCCATTATGCGGAGCCCTAGCACGGGTACAAAAGCGGATGCTCTTGGAAAGACAGCGCTCCCAACATTTGTTTGCATCAGGTCACAGGTCATGGTGAATAGACAATGGCAATCATTCTTTCGGTTGCTGCGCATTCCCTTGACACCCGCGCCCCCTTTTTTTGTTCTGCTCCGCTCGTCTTGCCCTGATTTTCTTTGTGCTCCTGTGCCGTCTCACCTCTGTCCGCCCCGCCTTTGTCCGACTCTCCCCGGCTCCCGACCAGACTCCCCGTCCATCATTCGCGCTTTCGCCCCGCCTCCCTCCAACGGCCGCTCCCCGAGAAAAAAGATAGAGGAGAGAGTGCTGAAGGCAAAATGTTTAAATGAGGTTCATGCATTGTGTAAAAGAGCAAACGAACTTCATAAACTAGAGAAAAAACACAGACACGGTTGAAAAAAAGGACAGAAGAATTAAGATGTTCTACAAGAGACCAGCTAAGCCATGAAAGCAAAGAGGAAGGTAAAACGTAAACAGCGAGGGCGGAAGAAAGAAGTGTAAGGAGAGCAGAAGTGGGCATAGTGGTAAGCGAAGTCAACACAAGCGGTGCGGTGGCCGGAGAAGCGCGTGACGGCTGAGGAATTGGACGGAGGCGGTGACGCCGAGTCGTGTGGAGAGAGAGGTTTCGAGGTGGGCTTTTTGCAGCAGAGCTGCCCCTTCTACCAGCGGGCGGTGGCGACGCGTGAGGCGGGGTGGGCGTTGGTGGGGTGGAAGGCGGTGTCAAATAGGATGAATGAGATCGCGCTTGGCTGCGGCGCGGCCAGGCCACGGCGCCCGAGCGAAGCCCGTTCCTCGAGCGTGAAGCGCGCGCTGCAAATCGGCCGTGAAGCCTCGGCCGGCAGCTGCCGGCCACGGCCGTTGCCCCGCGCTCCGTCAGCGCAATATCGACGCACCCCCCCTCCGTCTTCATCACTGCGAAACCCAAACGCTGACTGACCTGATTAGTGATTCGCGGCGCCGTCAACTGCTAACGTCACTAGTTCTATAAGTGTAGTGTTTATCGCAGGAGGTGGCGCTGCTCTACCCCTATCGGCTGGCTATAACCTACATCAGCTTTCGGGTTTTTTCCCCACCCAAGATATTCTCTCACCAGCGGGGCACCACTCAACCGCCTCTAGCTCTCGACTGGTCTCCCAACAGGTGTGCGTTATTGTAGTGCAAAGAAGTGTAAGTAAAGCATGAAATAGGACAAGGAATAGGAAGGAAAGATTGCGCACGGTGCGTGCGCGTTATGTTTAGGGCACTCTCCCGGCATTTAAAAGTGTTGATCGAAAAAGCCATGGGGAAAACTATAGATGCGGAAGCAGCCCGGCGCTAGTAGTCTTGTCCAGGCAGCGGTTGAATTCAACGTAGCTGTCTAGAGCAGTATAAAAACAATGCCTAGCCATTGTTCCGGACCCTACAGCGTTTTTAATGTACACATTGTTTATTCTACGAGTGTTAATTGGCTAATATAATCATGAAGATTTAAATATTGGGTGATTTTGAGTATACACATTAGTGTTTCACAAACGGAATAAAAATAATTGTTAAATCGATGAATCATGTGTTCTTAATCAATATTTTGCACAACTTATTTCTGAATACCAGGAGATTGATGTAGGTTTAATTGCATAAATACGCAGTACGAAGTAATGATATTTTGTAGACACAGTCCCATTAATTTAATAGATCTACATAAATACCTAGAACAATGGTGATTTTATGTTAATCTGGTATATCTTGAACGGGTCAAATACTGTTATTACATCAAAAATATATCTCTCCAATTTGCTTTTAAATTATACGAAGCGGTAAGCCCAGAGAAGGAATGTGAGTCTAGCCCAAAAGCTCTATTTCGTTTCTGTCATTTGTAATTATATATTTACATTAGTTCATTAACTAATATGTAACGTCCCTGCAAATACATATCGCGTTCCACTGCCACTTGGCGACAAACACTCAGCCGCAGCTACGATGAATAGTATTTTTTAATTATTTTTTTCCACGAAGGCCTCAAATTAACATGTGAAATGGAACAAATATTAGATGCCTTTCATTTTAAAGAAACAGTTTCATAAACTAAATATGATGCGCATGCCAATATTTCTGAGTTCTACGAGCGTTATTTCTATTACACACTGGCAGGCGTGAGTTGCTGCGCAATCCACATTGACTAGAATGTCGTGCATTCTCTATTAATAAAAATAATAAAAAAGCGAATGGAATCTAGCTATAGAAACAACAGCAGATAGTGAAAAAGTACATCAAATTTAATCTATTGTAATTTTATTCACACAAGGTACATGTTCTATTATATCACTCCCATAAAAACCTTCCCATAAACAAATCCCGGAAGTCGAAACCAATCCACATCGCGTAAATCGAAAAAAGATCAAAAGGTCAAACGGACTAAAGCCCCGCGATCTATGGCCCTGAGCGTTCTTAAAGGGAATCAGCCAATTACAATGCCGGCAGAGCACGGCCACGGATAGTCCACGCACGAAGACACGCACGCACGCGGACGGGCGGTGGGAAACTCATAATGAAGACGAACAGCGACATTACCTCCCTCTCACAAACACGCCCCCGCTAATTAATAACGCGAAACGCCAAACGGGGCGTCGAAACCACGGTCCCCATCGATCCACGCGCCGCGCGCTTCCAGAATAACCCGATATTCGCGCTGGC
The DNA here is from genome assembly GCA_017312745.1 of Gryllus bimaculatus. Classification (NCBI taxonomy): domain Eukaryota; kingdom Metazoa; phylum Arthropoda; class Insecta; order Orthoptera; family Gryllidae; genus Gryllus; species Gryllus bimaculatus. Next base: position 6,338,100 of record BOPP01000036.1, read on the forward strand.
GCGCCGGCGCCGCCCGCGAAAAACGAATTATTAAAAGTTATATAAAATGAATTATGGAAATTTCATTTCGAGTGGATTACTACTGTCAACGTCGGACGGCAGTTAGTAGAATTTTTAATTTACGGCACCCATTAAATAAAATACTCGTAAATAAAGGTGCGCGCTCGTGCGCCACGCGGCCGCGAGGGCTGCCCGGACAGGCACCCCGATGACCGATCGCGCATTTGCAGCTTCGGCACCGGTCGGAAGCGTTTCGCGAATGTCCGAGTGGGCGTTCACCGAAAAATTCGCAGGCCGACACTTCACAGTAAGCATTCTCGCTTTTGGGAAGCCCCGAATCGAAATTGTAAGCCCTTTCCATTTTCACATACTCAAATCTAGGCAATAGAATATAACAACACTCTAGTTAAATTATTACTTACATAGGTCTTAATGAGCGTTACTACGCTCCAAGATTTTCTCGCAATGGACGGATAAAGTAAAAGAACTACAGGAGAATTTATAAAATAAAATTTATATAATTCTGTTTTAATGACAAGGGAGAATAAAAGAAGCAACACAGGTTCTGAAAGATAAATTGGATACGAGGACCGTTACACAAAGTTAGTCGATAATAAGATTGAATATGAAAGAAATGTTAGAAGCAACACAGTTGCAGTTATTTTTTAAGCTGAGATTTTCAGGGCGCAAAAAATAGTTAAAAAAAGCAGTTATTACAAAGCAACTTCGATTGTAATTTAATAGGATTTAAACATTCATTTTTTTAAAATGCTACCAACCGTCTTCAACCAAGAATATTACTATTTTATACATACCAAATTTATATTAAAAAACATGTATTTTTAACAAAGCTGCGCCCACTAAATTCGCAATGCCTAGAAGCTTTATTTGTTTTCTACCGCGTGCTTTCGAAACGATTTCATTTCCATTTTCGAATAATGCAAACCCAAAACGACAAGTTAAGCACTAAGAAAGTACTGGTAGGTTGTTTCTTATTTCGTTGTATTCGCCCCAACTAAAAAAACAAACAAACTTGTCGTAAAACGCATGTCAATCAAAGTCAAGTTATGCGGCGGCAAGGGCAGAAGGTCCGTCTAGCCAAACACCCCGGCCATCTCCCGGATTAAAATTTTCCTTTACGTCGCTGCTTGTTTTAGTCGAAGTTGTACCATTGGCCGGAGCCAAATGGAAAAACTCACTAGGGACGTAGAGAAAATCGTAAAAAGGGCCTCCACAGCGAAAGGAGCATTCAGTGACGGAGGCGACCGCAGTGACGTTTCGCTGCGAGGTGCAATGTTTTTGAATATTCAAAGATGCGGCATTTAAACGGAATGAAATTGGACGGCGAGCCTCGCATTAGCACAAAACGATCCGATATTTATGGCGATTCGCTTTCTCGAAAGAAACGCGCGAAATTGATCACGACTCATAGTTTAAAATAAAACAAACGGGTGGCGCGGTGGTAGGGGCAGCGGGGTGACGGAGGGGCGAGCGGTAACGCATTTGACGACAAAATGGTGCAACGGCGGGGAAGCGCATGGCGGTTCGGCACGGGAAGTAGCCGCATGAGGGCGGATGGCGACGGAGGCCGACGGTGTCCGCTGAGGAGACCACTGCAGAGATCAGCGGGAAGTCGATCCCGCCGATCGAATTTCCCCTCTTATTGGTGAGCGCGATAATATATTTAACAGAAGAGATGGCCGGAATGCCAGCGGAAACGGAGGCGGTGATGTGGGGAGCGCGGGGGAGCCGGTGCCTGTAAACCTGCGGGTCGCAGAGCATAAAGCGCGAGCGGCAGTGGTGACGTGGGTGGGACGCCAGCGGCAGGAGACGAGAAGGCGTCGAGACGTCGTCGCCGTAAACGGACCGGTAGAGCGGACGGGGGAGCGCGTGGCGGGTTTGAGGGTGGACGACAGTGTGATAAGATAACAGTGAACGCCGAGAACATTTGGCGATATAGTGGAAGTAGAGGCGGCCAGAGTATGCGTAGACGCCTAGGAACGACGGACGGGGACGGGGTCGTTGGCAGAGGAAGCAGCGGGGCGGTCGTGAAGTGGACGGCGGCGAGGCCGGCGGATGATCGCTGGTAACAGTGTAGGGCAGTGGGTGGCCGGGGCGGGGTGCGGGTCCGTCGCTGTGTGTCCGCGGAGCGCGCACGCCGTTCCGTCGCGGAGCTGTCCGCGAACGAGTTGAGTAAGAAATGCGCGCTGCGCCCTGCCGGAGGTAAGCGAAACGAGATTCAGGATTACAGTCTGGCGTGGGCTGGCTGGTCGCCTGAATACAATGCACCGGCAGCGATGTGCTTCTTTTTTTTTCCACTTCGCGCTAGGCTACTGCGCCAAAGATGCCAGATACGTCGGGATTCTTGCCTAATCTCGTTCTCTTGCAAACGATGTCCTCGTTTGGAATAGCTTCATCATTCTTATTCCAGAGTGCTCCAGTATTTGAAGACGATAATTAAAGATTCCTTTGCCAGTCATCAATCATACGTTTGCCTAGGCATGGCCATATGTACTGCACATGGCCACATTTTTTAGTGGACGATTGGTCCCGACCTACATTTAAAGGCTGCGAGAGCAAACTACTCTACGCAGACAAGTGCTCGAACAAGCATAGGATATGCGATGTTTTTCATCTTGAAAATGTAATTTAACTCAGGTTAAACTCACCGAATGGGTCCATGGTTGGAGGCTTCAGCTCCCTCCCGGGAAACTTATAATAGCGTATCCAAAAAATACAGTTTTCCTAATTTTCTCCTACTTTAATAAAAGCCATCCAATACGCAATTGTCAAAGTTATACAATTTTAATTATAAGTTAAGAAATAAAAAGACATTCGGCTTAAGTTAAAAATTAGTTACAAGGAAGAACATTGTGCTGACAAAAAACAACTTGTCATCCAAGTCGGTTTGGACATTTACATCTGTATCTCCTCCCCCTAGATAAAGCTTTGCGTGGGCCTCTGAATTATTTCAATGATTAATTTTAATTCTCATATGCCTAAAAAGTATTACAATGTGTTACCAATTCTTAAATCCAAAAATGACCAGAATTTTCTAAAGAAAACACGTATTGAGGATTTCTTGATACCTTGTAATTTGACTCTTTGCTTCAAGAGATATTAGCTCAAGTAGCGTCAAGACTCCGCTTGTGCCACCTAGGTTCGGTCCCAGTCATGCAAAACTATTTTAGATAGTTGGAAGGCAACTTTGCGGCTTTAGCCAGATACTAAAAATCACATCAAAGTGCATACAATCAATAATAATTTAAAGCAATTGTGTTGTAATACGTAGGCAAACACTTACATAGTGCTTCCCTTCTTTTAAATGTTTAGTACAGCGATTATGTCTTTAAATTGTTTAAACCCACATTCTCCTAGAAGTTTAAACACAAGCGAGACCAGTAGCCTCGCCGTAGACAGCGTAAACGAAGTGGCGAATTCAATATGTAGGTCCGAACAACGTTATAAATTAGACCTCGAAACCGTGCGCCCCTCCCGCACGCGACCGTCAACATTCTCGCCGGTGCACCCGCCACCTGCGGCCACGGCCCGCCGCTTGGCATGACACCGCACGCGCGGGGTGAGAGAAGGGAGACGCCTGTGACTGGGCTCCGGGGAGCCGTAACCACGACGCGGGGCGCACGATCATTCTCCACCTTAGGACGACAGTAACGGCCCCGACATGCGGAGCCAGCGGCCGCGCCGCGTCAATTTAAAACCCATATTTTTTCCCCCACCGCCGCCGCCGAACTGCGTAACAGAAATAATTACGAGCGTTAATGGCCCCGATGAAAATCAGAATATAACACCGTTTTCTGGTCACGGTTAAGTGAAACCGGCGTGCGTGCGCGGAAAAAAGCAGAAATTAATGAATGAGGGGCGCGATTCGCTTTGAGCGCGGCGTATAAAAAAAGGCTGACCGCAGCGCGAATTATTTGTTTGAAATCGCGCAGCGCGCGCGACGCAAAATGACGCGGGGCGGAATGGGTACACGCATTATGAATTCGGAAAAATTATACATGCCAGACGCAGTGAGAAGTAAAGCAGAGCTATATTGTGTTGTCGAGCTAAATACCAGATAGAAACATGCTTGTTCCAGAGAACACACTTAATAATTTGACACAAAGGTCATGTAGCTAGAGCGCTCCATGTACAAGATTGTTTAATTATGTTGATTTGTGTTTTGGCCCAAAAGCAAGTGTGTTTAAGGCTGCCTAAAATTTAACAAAAACACGAAAAGCAACGCGATCATGGACACAAATATTCGAAATCCATTAAAAAATAAATAAGTAAAGGGAATTGATTTCCATTTAAACCCCTGCCCGTATAGCAGTAAATTAGGATTTCTCCACGTTCTAAATGATCGCATTCGCTCCTCTAGATGCTGGCTATTCACTTAATAAACAGTTTCCTATTAATCAAGTTTTTCTTCTGGTATACAACCCAGTAACATGTGTCAGCTCGATTTAAAAAGTGTCATTTTCTTTCCGACATAAAAGCTGACCTGCCACGAAGAATAAATCGAGCGCCATTGACTCCTCACTCTTGGCGGAATGAGAACTTGACAAGGCCGCATGGAAGCGAATCAATGCTTCGCAGCTGGGCATCCGCGCGGCGTTGTGCCCTGCGGGCATCAGTTTGTGTGAGCACAACGCAGCGCGCCACGGACGCTGCGCACAGGCGCGTGTCGCCGCTCCGCCGAGAGGGCGTGGACCCGCGGCGGGCAGGAGATGGCAACCGCGAAGCGGACGCAGCGTACAAAGCAAATGAGCGGAGAGGAAGGAATGCAGTCCGCAGATGGAAGCGGAGGATGGGCGCTTGTGCAGAGGAGAGTGTTGAAATAGGGTCATGGAATAGATAGAAAATAGTTGGACGAAAAGGATGGGCATCGGCAGGGGGGAGGCAAGAGGACCAGTCAGTAGGCACGGTATTCAGAGATTCAGGGCACATGGGGTAGGAATGGAAGACGAATACTTGGGCGCAGGTCAAGTTGGCAAAAGTACTGGAATGAGAAATTGCAACGACCAAAAGAAATAGGAGCGACAGGGGGGAAGTGGTCCAGCAGGCCCCGTTCCCCGTGTTAGCTTGAGCTGGATGCATGCGGGAAGGGCAAGGATGCGGTTGTAGTGGGCCAGCACAATGAGACAGCAAGTTGCGCTGTAAAACGGTGGGTGGATACAAAGAGGCGAAGCAACAGACTATTGGGAGAGATGGTGGGCGGAGGAGCGGATGACTGGGAGGTAGTGGCGGAGCAATGGACTGGCTGGCGGCAGGCCGGCAGGGAGAGGTGGGGGGGGGGCTGGCGGAGAGGATTGGCAGGCAGGGCGGGCGTGATGGTGGTGTGTGGGTGTGGAGGGAAGGCCCGTGTAGGCGAGAGGGTAGCGGAAGTCAGGGCCCCGTCCCCGGGATGGCAGGGAAGGGCGGCCCGCGCGGTGGATTGGAGGACGCAATGGTGGGTGGGCTGGGCTGCGACGAGGGCAAGTAGGGCACAGAACGAGCTGCAGGTAGGTGGCTGCGGTGGGCGCGTCGGGGTGTGGAGTGGGCGGGCAAGGGCATGCGACAAGGCGGTAGGTGGGCGGGCTAGCTGGCGGAGCCGGCGGTTGCGGATCGGCGGTTGGATGGAGAGGCGCGCAGGAGGGCGAGGAAAGAGGAGCGCCTGCGGAGCGCCGAGATGCCGCCAGCGTTGGTTGCGAACGCGACCGCAGTTTTTTAACCGGCGGACAGTAATGTATGCAATTGTTCCCGCACAAATATTAGTTCTGGGCAGTTTTAATCGCGCGCCGCTGCGGCCGCCGCCGCAAATTCGACGGCGGCCGCCTGGCGAAAGAGGGCGGAGCTGGGCGGAGCGGGGCGGACGGCGGGCGGGGCGGAGCGGGCGGAGCGGGCGGAGCGGGGCGTGACGGACAGCGACAGCGCCGGCGTGGGGGAGCCACTTACCCGTTAACTCGCGTTACCCAGGGAGTACCCGGCTGCTACGGACGAATTCCGATTCAATCAAAATACTGTGGCTTCGTTTTCTTTTGCTCTTTTTTCGGACGGTAGATCGTGTACTAGCCTCTGCAGAATTGGCTGATAGCTTTGTTTTAATTTTTATTGGGATCCTAAACTTGATCATAGGAGATAACTAGAACTAGAGACTTCTGAATTCACAAGAAGGATTAACGACGAATCATAATAATAAAAAATTGACTTTATCGATCACGTTTATCTTGATTCTAGAAGATTCGGGGAAAACGATTTCCTTTCAAATGATATCCTTATCCAATTTAGAGCAAAATGGATCTACTTATGAAAAGAAAACCGAAAATACCCTTATTTACTTAGTAGCTTTCCTAAGTGGCCCCCACAAGAAGAAAACCTGAAGCTTTTGATTTTTTCGAAATCGTTACTTTTCTACAAATGCAATCTTATTTGGTGCCAAAAATGATAGGTTTGTTAATCACATGCCTCGCCAATGTGCAAAATAAGTAATTTGAATTGCGAGTATGCTTAAAAACCAAAACCAACAATTATTTAGCAAAGGCTATACACACAGATCTGCTGCTTTCGCATTCACTTACATTGGCAAAGTACATTACGTGCTCGTCCGGCCGATTTGTTTCACTTTTAAAGAGCTTTCTTCTTTTTCCAACATGCAAGTGTTTACGGCGGAGGAGGGTGCTATCGGCTCGAGAGACATCAAGCTGACGCGGGCAAGAGCGGGGCGTGGCGGGGCGGTTGCGGTGCGGGGCGGGGC
>BOPP01000036.1:6344860-6399718 GCA_017312745.1 Gryllus bimaculatus
TCTCGGAGCCGATAGCACCCTCCCTCCCGCCGTAACACTTGCATGTTGAAAAGAAGAAAGCTCTTTAAAGTGAAACAAATCGGCGGACGAGCACGTAATGTACTTTGCCATGTAAGTGAATCGAAAGCACAGATCTGTGTGTATAGCCTTTGCTAAATAATTGTTGGTTTTGGTTTTTAAAGATACTCCAATTCAAAATTACTTATTTTGCACATTGCGAGCATGTGATTAACAAACTATCATTTTTGGCACCAAATAAGATTGCATTTGTAGAAAAGTACGATCGAAAAAATAAAAAGCTTCAGGTTTTCTTCCTTGTGCGGCACCTTAGGAAAGCTACTAGTAAATAAGGGTATTTCGTTTTTTTTTCATAAGTAGATCCATTTTCTCTAAATGGAAAGGAATACATTGAAGGAAATCGTTTTCCGAACTTCTAGAATCAGATAACGTGATCGATAAAGTCAATTTTTATTATTATGATTCGTCGTTACCTTCTTGTGATTCAGAAGTCTCTAGTTCTAGTTATCTCTATGATTCAATTTAGGAATCCAATAAAAATTAAAAAAGCTATCAGCCAATTCTGCAGAGGCATGTACACGATCTACCGTCCGAAAAAGAGCAAAAGAAAACGAAGCCACAGTATTTTGATTGAATCGGAATTCGTCGAGCAGCCGGGTACCCGGGTAACCGAGTTAACGGGTAGTGGCTCCCCGCCGCGCTGTCGCTGTCCGTCACGCCCCGCTCCGCCCCGCTCCGCCCCGCTCCGCCCCGCTCCGCCCCGCTCCGCCCCGCTCCGCCCTCTTTCGCCAGGCGGCCGCCGTCGAATTTGCGGCGGCGGCCGCAGCGGCGCGCGATTAAAACTGCCCAGAACTAATATTTGTGCGGGAACAATTGCATACATTACTGTCCGCCGGTTAAAAAACTGCGGTCGCGTTCGCAACCAACGCTGGCGGCATCTCGGCGCTCCGCAGGCGCTCCTCTTTCCTCGCCCTCCTGCGCGCCTCTCCATCCAACCGCCGATCCGCAACCGCCGGCTCCGCCAGCTAGCCCGCCCACCTACCGCCTTGTCGCATGCCCTTGCCCGCCCACTCCACACCCCGACGCGCCCACCGCAGCCACCTACCTGCAGCTCGTTCTGTGCCCTACTTGCCCTCGTCGCAGCCCAGCCCACCCACCATTGCGTCCTCCAATCCACCGCGCGGGCCGCCCTTCCCTGCCATCCCGGGGACGGGGCCCTGACTTCCGCTACCCTCTCGCCTACACGGGCCTTCCCTCCACACCCACACACCACCATCACGCCCGCCCTGCCTGCCAATCCTCTCCGCCAGCCCCCCCCCCACCTCTCCCTGCCGGCCTGCCGCCAGCCAGTCCATTGCTCGCCACTACCTCCCAGCATCCCGCTCCTCCGCCCACCCACTCTCTTCCCAATGTCTGTTGCTTCGCCTCTCCGTATCCACCCACCGTTTACAGCCGCAACTTGCTGTCCATTGTGCTGCCCACTACCAACCGCATCCTTGCCCTTCCCGCAGTGCATCCGCTCAACTACACGGGGACGGGGCCTGCTGCCCACTTCCCCCCTGTCGCTCCTATTTCTTTGGTCGTTGCAATTCTCATTCCAGTACTTGCCAACTGACCTGCGCCCAAGTATTCGTCTTCCATTCCTACCCACTGTGCCCTGAATCCTCTGAATACCGTCTACTGACTGTCTCTTGCCTCCCCCCCCCTGCCGATGCCCATCCTTTTTCGTCAACTATCTTCTATCTATTACCATGACCTATTCAACACTCTCCTCTGCACAACGCCCTCCTCCGCTTCCATCTGCGGGACTGCATTCCCTTCCTCTCCGCTCATTTGCTTGTACGCTGCGTCCGCTCCGTTGCCATCTCCTGCCGCCGCGGTCACGCCCTCTCGCGGAGCGGCGACACGCGCCTGTGCGCAGCGTCGCGCGCTCGCTTGTGCTCACACAACTGAGCCCACGGGCACAACGCCGCGCGGATGCCAGCTGCGGAGAATTGATTCGCTTCCATGCGGCTGTCAGTTCTCATTCCGCCAAGTGAGGAGTCAATGTCCTCGATTTATTCTTCGTGGCAGGTCAGCTTTTATGTCGGAAAGAATGACACTTTTAAATGAGTGACCATCTACTGGTGTATACCAGAAGAAAAACTTGATTATAGGAAACTGTTTATTAAGTGAAAGCCAGCATCTAGAGGACGAATGCGATACATTTAGAACGTGAGAAATCCTAATTTACTGCTATACGTGGCAGGGGTTTTAAATGGAAATCATTCCCTTTACTTATTTATTTTTTATGGATTTCGAATATTTGTGTCCATGATCCGTTGCTTCGTGTTTTGTTAAAATTTAGCAGCCTTAAACAAACTTGCTTTGCCAAAACACAAATCAACATATTAAAACAATCTTGTACATGGAGCTCTAGCTACATGACCTTTGGTCAATTATTAAGTGTGTTCTCTGGAACAAGCATGTTCTATCTGGTATTTAGCTCGACAACACATATAGCTCTGCTTTACTTCTCACGCGTCTGCATGTATAATTTTCCGATTCATAATGCGTGTACCCATTCCGCCCCGCGTCATTTTGCGTCGCGCACGCGCGCGATTTCAAACAAAGTAATTCGCGCTGCGTCAGCCTTTTTATACGCGCGCATCAAGCGAAATCGCGCCTCATTCATTAATTTCTGCTTTTTCGCGCACGCGCCGGTTCACTTACCGTGACAGAAAACGGTGTTATATTCTGATTTTCATTCGGGGCCCATTAACTCGTAATTATTTCTGTTACGCAGTCGGCGGCGGCGGTGGGGGAAAAAATGGGTTTTAAATTGACGCGGCGCGGCGCGGCCGCTGGCCCGCATGTCGGGGCCGTTACTGTCGTCCTAAGTGGAAATGATGTGCGGCCGCGTCGTGGTTATGCTCCCCGGAGCCCAGTCACAGGCCCTCTCCCTCTCTCTCACCCCCGCGCGGGCGGTGTCATGCAAGCGGCGGGCGCTGGCCCCAGGTGCGGTGCCACCGGCGAGAATGTTGACGGTCCGTGCGGAGGGGCGCACGGTTCGAGGTCTATTTATAACGTTGTCGGACCTAAATATTGAATTCGCCACTCGTTTACGCTGTACTACGGCGAGGCTACTGGTCTCGCTTGTGTTTAACTTCTAGGAGAATGTGGTTTAAAAATTTAAGACATAATCGCTGTACTAAACATTTAAGAAGGGAAGCACTATGTAAGTGTTGCTACGTATTACAACACATGCTTTAAATTATTATTATTGTATCACTTTGATGTGATTTTTAGTTCTGGCTAAAGCCGCAAAAGGTGCTTCCAACTATCTAAAATAGTTTTCATGACTGGGACCGAACCTAGGTGCCACAAGCGGAGTCTTGACCTACTGAGCTAATATCTCTGAACAAAGAGTCAAATTACAATGGTATCAAGGATCCTCAATACGTGTTTTCCTTTAGAAAATTCTGTCATTTTTGATTTAGAATTGTAACACATTGTAATACTTATTAGCATATGAGAAATTAAAAATTAATCATTGAAATAATTCAGAGGCCCACGCAAAGCTTTATCTCAGGGGGAGGAGGATACAGATGTAATGTCCAACCGACTTGATGACAAGTTGTTTGTCAGAACAATGTTTTCTTGTAACTAATTTTTTAACTTAAGCCGAATGTCTTTTTATTTCTTAACTTATAATTAAAATGTATAACTTTGACAATTGCGTATTGGATGGCTTTTATTAGTAGAGAAAATTAGGAAAACTGTATTTTTGGATACGTATTATAAGTTTCCGGGAGGGAGCTGAAGCCTCCAACCATGGACCCATTCGGTGAGTTAACCCTGAGTTAATTACAATTTCAAGATGAAAACATCCATATCCTATGCTATTTTCGAGCCCTTGTCTGCGTAGAGTAGTTTGCTTCGCAGCTTTATGTAGGTCGGCAAAATCGTCCACTAAAAAATGTGCAATGTAACAGTATCATATGCCATGCCTAGGCACGTATGATTGATGACTGCAAAGAATCTTTAATATCGTCTTCATACTGAGCACTCTGGAATAAGAATGATGAAGCTATTCCAAACGAGACATCGTTTGCAAGAGACGAGATTAGGCAAGAATCCCGGACGTATCTGGCATCTTTGGCGCAGTAGCCTAGCGCGAAGTGAAAAAAAAAGAAGCACATCGCTCCGCGTGCATTGTATTCAGGCGACCAGCCCCCACGCCAGACTGTAATCTGAAAACTCGTTTCGCTACCTCGGCAGGGCGCAGCGCCGCATTTTTACTGCAACTCGTTCGCGACAGCTCCGCGACGGAACGGCGTGCGCGCTCGCGGACACACAGCGACGGAACCGCCACCCCCGCCCCCCGGCCACCCACTGCCGCTACACTGTTACCCGATCATCCGCCGCCCTCCCGCCGTCCACTTCACGACCGCCCCCGCTGCTTCCTCTGCCAACGACCCCGTCCCCGTCCGTCGTCCTAGGCGTCTACGCATCTGCCGCCTCTACTTCCAACTATATCGCCACTGTTCTCGGCGTCTCACTGTTATCTTATCACCTGTCGTCCCACCCTCAAACCCGCCACCGCCTCCCCGTCCCTCTACCGCCGTTACGGACCGACGTCCTCGACGCCTTCTCGTCTCCTGCAGCTGCGTCCACCCACGTCACCACTGCCCTCGCCGTATCTCTGCGACCGCAGGTTTACACACCGGGCTCCCCCGCCGCTCCCACATCACCGCCTCCGTTTCCGCTGCCATCCCGGCCATCTCTTCATGTTAAATATATTATCGCGCTCACAATAAGAGGGGGAAATTCGACGGCGGGATCGACTTCCCGCTGATCTCTGTCAGTGGTCTCCTCACGGACACCGTCGGCCTCCCCGTCGCCATCCCCTCATCGGCTACTCCCGTTGCCACCGCCATCGCTTTCCCCGCCGTTGCCACCATTTGTCCTCAAATGCGTTACCGCTCGCCCCTCCGTCATCCCCGCTGCCCCTACCACCGCCACCGTTTGTTTATTTTAAAACTATGAGTCGTGATAAATTTCCGCGTTTCTTTTCCGAGACGCGCAATCGCCCATAAATATCGGATCGTTTGTGCTAATGCGAGGCTCGCCGTCAATTCATTCCGTTTAATGCGCATTTGAATTTCAAAAACATTGCACCTCGCAGCGAAACGTCACTGCGTCGCTCCGCACTGATGCTCTTTCGCTGTGGAGCCCTTTTTACGATTTTCTCTACGTCTAGTGAGTTTTTCCATTTGCTCCGCGCCAATGGTACAACTTCGACTAAAACAAGCAGCGACGTAAAGGAAATTTAAATCCGGGAGATGGCCGGGGTGTTGGGCTAGACGGACCTTCTCCCTGCCGCCATAACTTGACTTGATTGAATGCGTTCTTACGACCAAGTTTGTTTGTTTTTTTAGTTGGGGCGAATACAACGGATAAGAACAACTACCAGTACTTTCTTAGTGCTAACTTGTCGTTTTGTTTGCATTATTCGAAAATGGAAATGAAATCGTTTCGAAAGCACGCGGTAGAAAACAAATAAAGCTCTAGGCATTGCGAATTTAGTGCGCAGCTTTGTTAAAAATACATGTTTTTTAATATAAATTTGGTATGTATAAAATAGTAATATTCTTGTATGAGACGTTGGTAGCATTTAAAAAAAATGAAGTGTTTAAATCCTATTAAATTACAATCGAAAGTTTGCTTGTAATAACTGCTTTTTACTATTTTTTGCGCCTGAAAATCCTCAGCTTAAAAATAACTGCAACTGTGTTGCTTCTAACATTTCTTTCATATTCAATCATTATTATCGACTAACTTTGTGTAACGGTCTCGTATCTCATTTATCTTTCAGAACTGTGTTGCTTCTTTATTCTCCTTGTCATTAAAACAGAATATATAAATTTTATTTTATAAATTCTCCTTGTAGTTCTTTTACTTTACCGTCATTCGAATCTTGGAGCGTAGTAACGCTCATTAAGACCTATGAGTAAGTAATAATTTAAATAGAGTGTTGTTATACTATTGCTAGATTTGAGAATGTGAAATGGAAAGGGCTACAATTTCGATTCGGGCTTCCCAAAGCGAGACAATGCTACTGTGAGTGTCGCCTGCGAATTTCGGTGAACGCCCACTCGGACATTCGCGAACGCTTCCGACCGGTGCCGAAGCTGCAAATGCGCGATCGCTCGGGTGCTGTCCGCCACGCCCTCGCGCGCGTGCGCACGCGCGCACTTTATTTACGAGTATTTATTTAATGGTGCCGTAAATTAAACATTCTACTGCCGTCCGACCGTGACAGGTAGTAATCACTCGAAATGAAATTTCACATAATTCATTTTATATAACTTTTAATAATTCGTTTCGCGGGCGGCGCGGCGCGCAGCGGGAATATCGGGTTATTCTGGAAGCGCGCGGCGGTGGATCGATGGGGACCGTGGTTCGACGCCCGTTGGCGTTTCGCGTTATTAATTAGCGGGGGCGTGTTTGTGGAGGGAGGTAATTCGCTGTTCGTCTTCATTATGGAGTTTCCCACCCCCCGCCCGTCCCCGCGTGCGTGCGTGTCTGCGTGCGTGGACTATCCGTGCCGTGCTCTGCCGCGCATTGTAATTGGCTGATCCCTTTAGAACGCTCAGGGCCATAGATGCGGCTTTAGTCCGTTTTGACCTTTTGATCTTTTTTCGATTTACCGATGTGGATTGTTCGACTTCCGGGATTTGTTTATTTGGAGTTTTTATTGGGAGTGATATAATAGAACATGTACCTTGTGTGATAAAATTACAATAGATATAAATTTGATGTACTTTTTCACTATATGCTGTTGTTCTATAGCTAGATTCATTCGCTTTTATTATTATTTTTATTAATAGAGAATGCACGACATTCTAGTCAATGTGGATTGCGCAGCAACTCACCCCTGCAGTGTGTATAGAAATAACCTCGTAGAATCAGAATATTGCATGCGCATCATATTTAGTTTATGAAACTGTTTATTAAAATGAAAGCATTCTAATATTTGTTCATTTCACATGTAATTTTGAGCCTTCGTGAAAAAAAAATAATTAAAAAATACTATACATCGTAGCTGCGGCTGAGTGTTTGTCCAAGTGGCAGTGGACGCGATATTGTATTTGCAGGACTTACAATATTAGTTAATGAACTAATGTAATATATTAATTAAACAAATGACAAAACGAAATAGAGCTTTTGGGCTCAGACTCACAATTCCTTCTCTGGGGCTTAACGCTCGTATAATTTAAAGCAAATTGGAGAGATATATTTGATGTATAACAGTATTTGACCCGTTCAAGATACCAGATTAACATAAATCACATTGTTCTAGGTATTTATGTAGATCTATTAATTAATGGACTGTACCTACAATTCATACTTCGTACTCGTATTTATGCAATTAAAACCTACATCAATCTCTGGTATTCAGAAAATAAGTGTGCAAAATATTGATTAAGAACACATGATTCATGATTTAACAAATTATTTTATTCCGTTGTGAAACACTATGTGTAATACTCAAACATCACAATATTTAAATCTTCATGATTATATTAGCAAATTTAAACTCGTAAGAATAACAATGTGTACATTAAAAACGCTGTAGGGTCCGGACAATGGCAGGATTGTTTATACTCTCTAGACAGCTACGTTGAATTCACCCGCTGCCTGGACAAGAATACTAGCGGCCGGCTGCTCCGATCTATAGTTTTCCATGCTTTCTTCGATCAACACTTTAAATGCCGGAGAGTGCCCTAACAAACGCGCCACGCACCGTGCGCAATCTTTCCTTCCTATTCCTTGTCCTATCTTCATGCTTTACTTACACTTCTTTGCACTACAATACCACACCTGTTGGGAGACCAGTCGAGAGCTTAGAGGCGGTTGAGGTGGTGCCACGCTGGTGAGAGATATCTTGGTGGGGAAAAAACCCGAAAGCTGATGTAGGTTATAGCCAGCCGATAGGGGTAGAGCAGCGCCACCTCCTGCGATAAAAACACTACACTTATAGAACTAGTGACGTTAGCAGTTGACGCGCCGCGAATCACTAATCAGTCAGTCAGCCGTTTGGTTCCGCAGTGGTGAAGACGTGGGGGGGGTGCGTCGATATTGCGCTGACGGAGCGCGGGGCAAGGCGTGGCGGCAGCTGCCGGCCGAGGCTTCACGGCCGATTTGCAGCGCGCGCCCCGCTCGAGGAAGGGCTCCTCGGGCGCCGTGGCCTGGCCCGCCGCGCAGCCAGCGCGATCTCATTAATCCTATTTGCACCGCCTTCCCACCCCCCACGCACCCCGTCCTCACCCCCCTCCCGCCGCTGGAGAAGGGGCAGCCTGCTGCAAAAACCCACCTCGAAACCTCCTCTCCACACGACTCGCCGTCACCGCCTCCGTCCAATTCCTCAGCCGTCACGCCTTCTCCGCCACCGCACCGCTTGTGTTGACTTCGCTTACCCTATGCACCACTTCTGCACTTCCTCTTACCACTTCTTTCCTTGCCGCCCTCGCTGTTTACGTTTTACCTTCCTCTTGCTTTCATGCTTACTGGCCTCTCTGTAGAACATCCATCTTATGTCCTGTCCTTTCACCGTGTGTGTGTTTCTCTGAGTTTGTGGAAGTACGTTGCCTCTTTTACCACAACTGCATGAACCTCATTTAAACATTTTGCCTCCAGCACTCTCTCCCTCTATCTTTTTCTCTACCCCCTTTCTCTCTCTCTCTCCCTCTCTCTCCTCTCTCTCTCTCTCTCTCTCTTTCTCTTTCTCTCTTTCTGTGCTTTTACAGCCTCTTTCGTGCCCGCCCTGGCTGCATCTCCACCCGATATCCCTCTTGTCCCCGCCCGCCGTGCACCGCCTTCTATCACCAATAACAGGGCATCCCCGTCCCCGTCCCCGTCTCCCTCCTCCCCCGTCGCCACTCGGCGCCAGCCTCGCTCCCTCCCCCTCCGTCCCGCGCCTCTCGCGGTCGGCCGCCGCCCCCTAGACGGATGGCGCGTTGCCTCCCCGCCTCCAGGTTAATGAACGCCGGGCATTAATCCCGGCCCTCGCCGTGTATCGGTGTCGAGCCTCTCATTAGTTGGCGTGGCGGCGACGCCCGCTCCCTTGCACCCCCCTCCGCCCCCCCAACGCCCCCGCGCGGCGGAGGCCGGCCGCTCCTCAGTCTTAATTACTAGACCGCTCCGCCGCCGCCGCCCGCCATCGCTCCGCGTTGCCGCTGCCCGCCGCACCGCCCCCGCGCGGGGCTCGGCCCGCGGGGAGCGCTCAACACTCCCGCCCGCAGCGGTGGCGGCGAACGGAGAATGAATGGGCTGGCTGACCGAGCGGAGACAAAATCTTGTACAAATATCCCGGCATGGTGTGCCTTGCGTTTCTATACCGAAGGAGGGGATGTGGGTGAATGGGCAGAGCGACCGAAAGGAGATAAAAATCTTGTGCAAATATTTCGGAGAGTTGCCGTGCGTTTTTTTTTGCCGAGGGCGTCGCCCAGGATGAATGAGCCTTGCCTTCTTATTCTGAGGACGTCACCCTGGATGCGTGTATCCGCCAAGAGATGTGTGAGGTTAGCGATGAAGTAGTGCTGTCGTGCTTTACAAGACTCAGAAAGAAATAATGTAATGCATTTAAAAAATACTTGTTTTTTGACATTTTCTATTCCAATAGCAAATCTAACAGCCTGTAATTTGATGTCTCTTTTTTTCTCCATAATTTTACAAAGCATTATTTTATATGAATTCGTAAATGCTGTTAACAATGATAGGTGTTAAATGTGAGATTAAAATTGCAAATACGTTTATACTTTTCTTTCTTTCTCAATTCATTACACATTTGTTGAAAATGGATGTATAAACGATATGCACAGAGGGCACCGTTCGCCTAAATGGAGGCTATTAGTGGTTCGGGAAGTTTTGTTGTGAGCTGGCATATTCATTGTGAATAAGGCTTTCACGTTTCCACCGCGTTGCAGACTCTACTGTTTCGATGGCTTCTGCCATTGCTTACTCTCGCGGAACGGAGAGCCGACCCCGCGTAGGCCGCCTCAGCGTCCATGACATACACGCCCTTGGAAGCCTTCAGCTGCGGCCCTCAGCTAGCCCCGCGATCTCTTGTACCTCCGCCGTCGCCGCCTTCGTTCCATTCGTCGCTGTTACAGTCGCTCCTGCCGCCCCACCCACGTCGCATCTGCAGGCGCTACGGCTTTCCCCTTCTGTCGCTGCTTCCACCACCCCCGCCGCCGCCGTTTACCCCGCCACCCCTGTTCAATCCCCACCACCACCACCAGCACAAGGCAGCGTCGTACCTCAACGCTTTTGACGTTCACGTTGCCGCCCACGTTGTGACACTCGCTCCGTCGCTTTGCCACCCGCTCCGTATCGCTCACCGCCCGTGCTGCCGGTGCGGACGGCCATAGTAACGCACACGTATCCATATCCCCACTAATGAGGGAAAATTCGATTATATTATTTGCAGGATCCATTATCTCTTAAGTAAAATGTCGATCATTTCCATCATTAATTTTGAATTTCTTTTTTATCCATCCTGAATACTGCTTTTAAATTTTTCCACTGGTACTGTAAATATAAAGTAATTAAAAACACATTTTAGCTCGTTGAAAGCGTTTTTTACACGAAACAGGGGAAAGTGAAGGACAGAATGTTGCAAAATCAATATTTTGTGAAAATAAAATCGGTAATTTTGCATACATTAAAATTTGCTTTGTAAAATAATATATTATTTCAAATCTTGCTGGCCTTTTTTTTTTCAAACGTTTCTTTCAAAAAAATGTGACTCTATATTCCTGAATTTCAATTTTTAGTAACGTAATTTTTACCTCTAATTTTATTTCGCGTATAGGCCAACTTGGACCACGCGTGAATCCTACTACAGCTGGTGCAAGTAACTTTGTGGAGGACATCAGTATTTTAGCTAATTCCCGATTTTTATCCCCCAAGGTTGTTAGCCCTGGGGTATGTACGATGAGATTATGATAATGACGAGGTATGAAAGGACGACACACACACACAAATACTCCCATGCCTGAGACGTGACTCGAACCCGCTGTTTTCTGGTCCGAGACCGCTACAGCACTAATGAACTAACGATTTTGGCCATCTGACCAAATTATTATATATTGAATATTCAGACTTTTTTTCTCTTTCCAGTTCAATGGTATTGTATCTCGAATTCGAATCAAGGTATTATTTTCAATTCTGTAACATGAGTCACTCTGTCCGCTATTATTGCTCACGTCATCCCCACTCCCCCTTTCAAGGACTGTGCGGTTTGGGGCTTGTGCCACTCTGAATGCACTTACTCGCCCACGAGGTAATCTCTGCTCACACTAACTTTGTGCGAACAGTAGTGCTTTGTTTTAGACTTTCATTCATCCGTGATTTATTTCAAATGCTGATTTGAACTGTTGCAACTACGAAATCCAAACTGAAACTGTTGTTTATTGTGCTTAAAATGAATGACTGTTATTGATTTTTTTAGGTTTTTTTAGTCTTTACGTAACGCTGTTTTACTATTTAGGTGAATAGTTGTTATATGTGGAAGGATTGTTCCATCTTAGTTTTACTCTTAACAATGTTTCTCTAACCCCGAAACGATAATTCTAAAAAGTATTTGTAAATAAATTACGCTAATGGAAACTCTCATGCAGTATTGAACGGCAGAGAGAAGGAGTTATATAAGTTTCAGGGAAAAATAATTTCTAAATCTCGGTTTCGTTGTTTATAAAGGCGTTGTAAGTAATTTTTCTGGGCACTGCTTTATTCTCTTCTGGTAATTAACTCCTGGCTAAACAACTCCTGCCGTATTGCTTGCGTAAGACATTCCCTTGTATAAGACATTCCTTGCGTAAAACGTAGCCTTTGTATGAATTTCTGTTTATTTCTACATTGGACTGTATTT
Organism: Gryllus bimaculatus; assembly: GCA_017312745.1. Classification (NCBI taxonomy): domain Eukaryota; kingdom Metazoa; phylum Arthropoda; class Insecta; order Orthoptera; family Gryllidae; genus Gryllus; species Gryllus bimaculatus. Next base: position 6,356,796 of record BOPP01000036.1, read on the forward strand.
CATATTAATATTTAGTGTTGTCACGGAATTTTCCTAAGTTTTGTTTTTGATTTTCATAAGTCTTTTATGCGTGTTACTTGTGTATTTTCTCATATATTCTCATAACTAAGTTTACATTTGCATACAGTACTCAAAAATAGCATTGTATGCTTTCCTTGAAATTATTGAATTACAATTTACTCAGTTGGTGTTCATGTATTGAAAAGCATTTTGTTCCGAACGAGCGAATATTTTTGCTTGCATACGTAAAACTGCATAAAACATAGATTCGCTTCCGTCAAGAATGTCTTATAAAGGAGGTGGACCAGCAGTGACTTCAACTGTGGGAAAGTACCATTATCTCTATCTGCGACCCCATCAACCTGTCCTATACTCGGAATTCCCGGCCTCGGTGCCACTGCTGCTCTCCTCGCCGCTCGCAGCGTCATTGATTTCCGCTGCGTGCTCACATACCTCTGCCCCTTCTGCTACGACCTCTCTCTCTCTCTCTCTCTCTCTCTCTCTCTCTCTCTCTCTCTGAGCTTCCCCCTCTCATCTCTCTCCTTGCGCTCCTCTCTCCTTTCTATCTCCTCTGTCTCTCGGTTGCAAAATTTTCTTACCAAAACTATTCAAAACTCGAAACTGGATAGCAACGTTTATAGGGAAATAAAAAGATAAATTTAGGGCCTTATAACGTGTGTTACAAGGGCCGGAAAATTCATTTACACTTCAATATATTATCTCGAAAAAAATTGAAACATTGTTAAAGAACACCATATGAAAAATTACCACAGAGAAGTGTGTTGAATCCAGATCTTAGTTACAATAGGCGAAGGGCATTGTATTAATGAATCGAAGGTTACAACGCGATGATCCTTTTGTCTATTCAGAAAAAACTAACATTTAGATTGTGTCCGATAAGTTTTGCGGTAGCAGAGAAATATATGCAGCAGATAGCTACAGTCGGATGAAAATTATCCGTTGAAAACTCACTATTGCGCATAATATTTAATTTATTATTCACAGAATAAAAATATGACTTCTACAGAAACATTAGCTCGAATTTTATTTAAAACAACTGGAGGAAAGGTACAGATCATTATAATTCACATTAAAATACCGGAATAAAATCCCAGTGAATTCCCCCATAATGTGAATTCCAAAATTAAAACCTAAAACAATTGTCCACCGAACTCGAAGTTTAGGTAATCGCCTTCGTTTTTATATGGATTGGTTGTTAGGTCCCGAGAGCCAAAATTTCCACGCCGAGGCGCAAGTGGGGCTCGTATTTCCTGATTAAATTTCAACATTCCTGCTCGCCCCGGTCCAACCGCAACTATGCATGCTGTCAAATCCAACCCCAAATCGCCTTCAGAGCACCTGCCAACAATGCGCGCTTCAGACACGCCGCGGTCACTGCGACCGCATCCAACATCTCGTGGATTTGGAAGTCCATGTCATTCCCCGTCCGCTTTCGCTGTCAACCGCGGGTTCGCTCACCGCGGTCTCCTCCTCCGCACTGTTCGATCTTCGTAGTTGCCTTGTTATTTGTGGACCTGCACTACTCTTAGAATCGCGTATTCGTGTGGGTTATCGTTATCTCCATCATCTCTACGTCGCACGAGATTGTTCGTGACGTAATTGCACCTTGTCTACCACTACAGGCACCCTTCACACCTCCACCTTCATTACTGCCGTCACGTTTCTTATGCTCTGCGCCGTTAATCCCCACACTTTCACGTGCGCTTCTCACCTGATCCTTGCTTGTATGAGCCTCAACGAAACGTCCTGTACCCCGCACCCTGCCCTCATCACAAGCAGCCTTAGCACCTCAGCCGCGTTCCATCGTAACCCTTGCCGCCCCAGCGCCTGTGTCGCCTCTACCCTTGTCCAACAACCCGCGGACGTCAATGCCACCGCTCTGCGCCTCCGACCGCCGCCGCCCCCGGCGCCAAGGGCTCGTTACGTATCGACAGACACGTTCCCTACTCTGACGCCGCCTGCCCCCTTTTGAATAGCCGGCGGGAGCGGGCGGCGGCGTCCGCGCGGGCCAATAACCAGCCGGAAGCTACCTGTCGCCGCTTGCTCCGCGCCAACCCTTCGCCCCACCCACCCACCGCCCCGTCCCTGTCTGGTTTCGACGTCCGGCCATCGACCGACAGCACGCTGTAATAAGCCAGGCCGGAGGCGTCACTGGGTAATGAACACGGAGCTGTCGGCCGCTTTAAAATAATTGCCGGCGGCCCTGCAGCTCTCGCCCGTCCGCGGGCGCGGCTTTAAAAAAGTAATGAGTGCAGCTTACGAGTGACGGGTGACGGAACCTCGGGCAGGAAGGAAGAGCCGAGAAAAGTTGAAGGGAGCACTGTGGAAAGATCCGAAGAAGTTCAGTCGACGGCGGACGGCTGTGCAATCCGGTGCGGGAGAGACGGGTTCAGTCTTCTTCCGCCCCAGGCTTGGGGCTGCGGTGGGCGAAGATAAGTAGAAAAGTGGATGAAAAGGTAATTGTAAATGAGAAGTTTTCAGACAATGGTTTCCTCATGAACTGTGACATCTAAATGAGAGAATATGAAAGAGTGGCTTCTGGAGTTCTCGGTAAGGCAAGGGATTTCACGAAGTGGAAAGTCTTGAATAAAAAGAACGCCGTTTCGATACTTTAAAACCGTGCAGTTCCATCCGTACCGGAATGTTCCGACGTGGAGGCGCAAGGCGAAGTGAACGCCGCAGAGGGGAGGCGAAGGCGGATAGTGGGTTAGCGGCTCGGAAGGGAGGTTTCGGTTCTCGAGTTCGGGAAAGAAGCGGCGCGAAAGAGCCGAGGGGTTTGTCCGATGCCGGAGGGGAGGCGAGGGGAGGGTGCGTGCGGAAATTGCGAAATTCCGCTCGGGCTTTCGAGGCGTCGCGACGCCGACGCATCCGCCGGGCGGCCGGCGCCGCGCCGCGGCCCGCGCACTCCGCAAACACAATGGCCGAGGTGTAAACGGAAGCAGCACTCATTGACTCGAACACACGCGAGACACACACGAGTGGCCTCTGAGACACAACCTAGAGAATCTACTGAGTAATTCTAGTTAAATTATACGTTCAATTTAATGATTCGTAATTTTTTAGGGTTTCTCTGTCTAACCTAGGAACGGAGTATAAACGTACACAACACACTTCGACACGCAACACTGGCTGTAAATTTACATCTGGGTGCCAATGTACAAAATCTTCTGGATGCTCTTAACTTGTGACGACTAGATGCAATGCAACTTCGTGCATTCTCTATTTACTTTTAGTCATTGCTTTATTTTTTGTGCTTTATTTATTACTCTTTCCACGTCAAAAGTTCAATTATTTTCCTTTTTCCTTAATATTTTCATTTTCCGAACAATGTACTTATGAATTATTTTAAAACGCAGTGTATCTAATTGTTTTAATGTTTGAGATGTTTGTTGCTTATCTATTGTGACGTCATGGATACTCACAGCGACCACAGACACAGAGCTTTCGTATTAACAAATATATTTATTAACAAGAAAACAAAACAAATATATACACTTAATAATCTACTTACACCCTAGCTCTGATAGACCTACTATCCCTGATCGCGGGAGCGATCTAAAACCCGATTGAAGATGGTTTTGATTGTTTCATTCACCACTCCTACTTTGAAGCGCGCACAAAGCCTAGCTTCTGTGACCGGATGTCACGCTGGACACCAAAGTCCGTTCTGGCGCACCAACGGCTGGTTTGCCTCGATCGCAGGAGCGATCTTACCGATTGAGAATCGGCGTGAATCGTGGCACTCAACCACTCTTCACCTCGGAGCACGCACACAGCATCGCTCCCCGTGACCGCAGTCATCCCAAGGACATAAAGTCCGCAGGCTTCGTCATAATGACTCCAGCCTCGCGAGCCTGGCTCGCATACGCACCGTCGTGGCGCCAAGTTTTGTGCACACGCACGAGGTTCTCCCACCGTCTCAGAACCCACCCACTGGCTCTGTACACGCTGTTTATATAGGCGAGGCCCACTGACACTCCTACGTCACGCCACCCTCGCTTGTTATAACAGTGAAAAGCTTCTATAAGCCGGAAGACACCCAAAGCCTTGTGTCTCCCGTTTCCGCGTTCTTGCCTTTACGGAAAAACCCTTCTTCCTGTTGCGAGGCTAATCCTCTACCAAGCGTCCCAAATAGATGCCACGAGGCACGCTGGCTAATACGTTACACTATGTTATGCATGTATTATGACATCGCATGCTTTATGCACGCGAAATTCATTAAAGGGACATATTAAGTCGGAAGTTCGTGTTACGGTTGAGTATTTCGAACTGAATAGCTCTCTGGCCATAAAAATATCGACTAAATTAAAATAGGACATTCGGAATTTCGCCCCCGAAGAAAGTAATTTCCTTCCACTGTGCGCCGTCGCGGCTGCGTTCACGTCTAATAAGATCGCTCGGGGATGCCCCTCGGTAAACACGACAAGGGGGGGAAGCGCCGCCCCGCGCCGCCACCGAAATATTTACGTTTATCGGAGCGCGCTTTCAAATTTAGAGGGAGCCGCGGCCGCGCGGGAGAGAGAGGAGGCGAGGCCGAAGGAGATTCCCGACGGAATGCGCAAATAGATCAAGAAAGGCGGCTGTCATTATTTTGAAAGCAGTTTACACTCCTGGGACCGGGCGAAGTAAACAGAGTGAAAGGTCACGGAAGCGGCGTGGCCCCGAGAAAATGTTTGGCGACTCGCCGCGGCGCGGCGCCCCAAACGACGAGAAAGAGCCGAGGTTTCGAGAATCGATTCCGCTGGGTCGTTTTCGAAAGGTCTCGAAACCCTGATGAGAGGTTGACAATGGTTTTGTTGGAAAATGAAATTATAGACGCTTTAGGGTTACTTAGTCATTTTTCTTCAGTTGGGAAATTCACCCGCGTAATCATAACGTAATCCTAGCCATCCTTTGAATATGAGAGAAGCGATGAAAATGTAATTAGAATCATAAATGTTGCTTTTGTAATTGCTTCAACTGGCACACGAGTAGTAAAGTGTGTTCCAAGAAAACAAATGTATTGTTTTTAAATAAATACACCTACATTGCGAGAAGTAAGTACATTGGACCACCCGAACAAAAAAAGTGCGTTCATGATCAACCACTTCCTGATTGATGACTTGCACCTCTCACAGAATTAGTTCTTTTTATCATCTTTACCAAGTTCTATAGTCTTAATGCCTCTTCTATTGATCTAGAGGTGAATGCACGGGGCATTTGCGAGCAGCAACCAGCTAGCTCTCTTTCTGACGCCTTTCCGTCAGCGGAGACGAGGGGACCGTCAGCCGGGCAATTAGCGCTCGTCGGGCGTTCGCGTGATGGATGGGTGATTTGCGCGCGCTGTGGCAGGTGACTCGGCGCCCGGCGACGCGGAAGCGGCCGGCTTACCCGTTTGACACGCGTGATTCACGGAGAGCGAGCTTGTGTTCGCTCACTCACCCATGCACTCGCACCACGCTCCCGCCCGGCTTCCTGCTTACCTGCCCGTTCATCCGCTCCCTCACCCACCAGATCTCCAGCCGCTCACCCTCCAGCCAGAGCACGCATGCGTCTCGTTTGCTCGTCCGGTCGTTCAGCCCAACGACCCGCCCAGCTCACTAGCCTACCCACACATTTGTCCACCCACTTGCTCATCAAAGTCCCACTCACCCGCTCATCATCCTGTTCGCCAGCTCGCTCATAAGTCCTCTCATCCGTCTACCCACTCATCCGCTCGCCATCTCTCGCTCACTCGTCCGATCATTCGTGCATCCGCACACCCTCTCACTCACTCGCGTACACTCTAGGGGGTCACCCGCTCGACACATATAAACAGTCCCTTCCTTTCTCCTACTTCCTTCTCATCCATATGAAGAGTCGGGTGCAAGGATGGAGAAATTTTAGATTTCGGAGAAAATACAAGTAGATTTATAATGTTACTTAACTCTTGTGTAACAAATGATATACAATATCATGGTCAAAAATCATAGAGCAGACCAGAAAGGCGATGAGGTGGAAGAAAAAAACAACAACAAAAGTCTGAAGCAATTGTTACGAGATGCAAATGATTGAAAACAAAGGAAACATTCTGTATAATATGTCCTTTAATGAGTCATCTCCTTTTTACATTGAATGAAGGTTCACTGATGATAATGATCAATAGATGTAACAGAAACGGCATGCTAAATAGAGAAGTAAAGATTTGTTAGACATTGTACTTATTGACGAAATATCTCATACTTCTCTAGATTCACTTATGCAGATTTATGCAACGTTAATTTTCTCGTTTAAATGACAATTGCATTTCTCAGAACGTTTGTTCCGCAGATTGTACCATCTATCCACCATGCTTATCTTCATACCATTGCTAGTCAGCACTAGTTGAAAACGTCACTTATTTTTCCACTGCTTTACTTCCTTTATTCCATCTCATTTCTATCACCGACTCGCCACTTCACCATAATTCTGCCGGTCTGCTTCCGCTTTCTTTGCCTCCTCCGCCCCATTCTCCGAGTTCCGACCGCGATTCCTTTATTCCATCTCACGTATGATCTCTCACCCGGCCGCTTCGCCTCCTCTATCTGTCGGTCTGTTTCCGCCTTCTCGCCCGCTCCGACACGTCGTGCTCCACGTTCAGCCCGGCCTCGCCTCGACAGAAGAGCTGATGAGCTCAGCGTTCGCGAAAATGAGCTCTTCGGGCGGCCCGCCGGGCCGAGAGTAACGCGGCGCGCTTCCGCCTCGCGACGGGGAGCGGCGCGGCGCGGCGCGGCGTGGCGCGGAGCGCGAATCCAGGCGCGCGCGCGAGGCCCGTCCGCGAGGGCGGGTGACGTGTGAGGATTTGGGAGATGGAGCGCTGCGTTTTTGACAGCGCTTGTCAGTTGGGATTCTCGCGATCGCCGTGTCGGAGGTTTCAGCCTGTGATTGACGATGCATATCTACGTGTTTCCTGCTCGCGAACGCCCGGATTCGGGATTATTGTTAGGAGTTCCACGGATTCGTCGAGTTCAATATTATGATCGGCTTCGTTTATTCCAATGGCAATGTCAATGAATGTTCGTTTTGATTTTTCAGTATTTTAGAACTACGATTTTTTTTTAAATTCTCCAAAGTACGACAATATAAAACATAAAATATCATTAATATTTAACCACGAACAAATTGCTCTGGGAAAGCCAGCAACATTTGTATTATATTAATATTATTTTTATAGAGACGACATTGTGAGAACACACGATTGGTTCTACTAGAGAGTTTGAATACGCTAAAAGTTTTTTTTCCTTTTGTGAAAAAAATCATAATAACGAATCTCTTTTTGATGCATACTATATTAATAATGCTTTACTACGTTACGTCACCGTATTACAGATGGTGTTAAGTATAAACAAGGGTTGTCGGGATGATACTCCTCGTATCCAGTGATCCTTTACAGAGGACAAACTCTTTCCGAAACCGTCAGCAGTTCAACAACGGGGGAGAAGTTGCGGAGAAGGCGGAAGGCGACGGGTATTGTGGGAGCACAAGAGTCAATCAGAGATACAGCGCATGCGCAGCGAAGGTTTTTTAAAACACTTTTTAGCCACGGCAGGCTGTGTACGGACCTGTTCCATCACAGCGTTGCAGGCGGCAACCTCTGGGCTCGCGAGGGATGACGCCGCGCTCATCGACCCGGCGCGGTGGCGGGCGGGCGGGCGGGCCGAGGGTCGCGAGGGTAGCAGCAGCGCTGCATTGAGGTCGGAGCTTCTTGCGGTGGCTCATAAGCGGCGCCGAAGGGAGCTGTGTAATTTTAAGGGCGCGGCAGCGGCGGCGGCGGCGTCGAGAGCCCGGAGACGAGATTGATGGCGCGCAGTCGCAGGGCACAAAGGGCCCGCAGGGCTTTTTCTCGCCGCGCGCGCCCCAAGTTCGCGCAGCTTCGCCGCCAGATAGCACCCCCGGCAGGTTCCCCAATGTGCGCGGTGCGGGAGGAGGCGGCGCCGGAGGGTGTATTGTGTGAGAAGGGAGGTGGGGCCCGGTTCTTCGTAGTTGAGCGCTTGCCGTCAGAATGACATCCACGCTCAGCCCCTTTCCGGACTGGGCGGTTTGTCATCTGTGGACGAATGCTAATCTGAATGCCAGTCGCACGATGGCGGTTTAAAATTTTCGAGTAAGGTCGATGAAGAACACGTATTGTAAGATCTACATCTGATTATTAAAATGAGCTAAGTATTAATATGTGCTAACAGGTTCAGTCTGCTATGTTTTTACCTGCAATGTAGGTATTTTAACGCTTGCAATCAGATATGTTTTAATTACGTTCCCCAAAGCGTTTTTTTTTTTTTGGCTCATTCAAAGGACTACCTTTATCATTCTTCGAGCATTTTACGTCCTGTTATTCAATACCTTCATGGCTTGTGCTATTCATAAGTAGGTTCTTCCCTATTCATTTTAATGCCGTTTTCTTTAATTTTCCTAAACATATCTACATGTTTGGTCTTTATTATCGCCTTTTCTTTCACAACCGTTTTTGTCATTCCTCATTTCCGTGACCCTAACTCCACCAGCACTACTTGATACCAGGTCGTGACGGTGTACCATCCACATAATCCCTCTTCTCTCACCCAGCGTCCGCCTTTGCCGCCAGCATTACCAACTCCCGCTGCGCACCGAACGATCCCCAAACTTGCAACTCTGCTCCCACACTCCGCCGCACCACGGCCCCGGTTTCCTGACCTCCCCGCAGCCGCAACCCCACTGCTGTTGCCGCCCCCTCCGTTCTGGTGGTCCACGCCTCCCCGACTCCCCTGCAACATTGACCTCCCCGCAGCCGCAGCCCTCTCCGTCATCCCACTGCTTCTGCCACCCTGGGCGTCCTCGCCACCTTGACCTCCCTACCACCGCACTCTTTCCGTCACTCTACCGCTTCCACCACCTTCACCGTCCTCCTCGCTAACATTTCTTCTTAGCCGCCGCAGCCCCCTCCGCCACACTCCACTTGCTCCGCCCCCCCCCACCCGTCATTCTGATTCCCCGACTTTCTCTCGCTGCACCTACTCCGTCACCCCATCGCTTCTACCGCTCGCCGTTCTGAACGTCCCCACGTTTCCGGCCTCCCCACACACACAACACCCAGCCCGCCTCGACTCCTCCACCGCATCGGCTGCCTGCGCGCGTTCTGGCCGTCCCCGCCGCCGCAGTCCTCTCCACCATCCCAAACTCCTCCACATCTCCCCGCCTACCACTACCTCCACTCCGACCCGGCCCCCGCGTGCGGCCGCAAAACACTCCCTCGTCGCCGACGGCGCTCCGGGGCTGACCCGCGCCGCTCGACGGAAGAGGCCGCTTCCGGCCCCGCGTGCCCAGACAAATGGCGGCGGCGCGCTTCCGGTCTCGCGCCGGACAAAGCCCGCGGGCTTCGCGGAGGCCTCTGCGGCCTGCTCCCTCTGCGCCGCTGGCTGCTGGGACGTCCATTGCGGCCGCTTCGGGAATGTTCTCCAGCCTGCGAAGACGTCGGACCGACGCTTCAAGGGCCGCGTATTGCGAGATGGTCACAGTTCCTGTGGAGTGAAATGAACGCCAGGATTATGTCTAGGTTTTTGTGCACGACGAGAGCAGTCAGAAATAATCATAAGCCGCTCGAATTTTGAATTACAGCCCATTTCATTCATGTATGGCGGAGACGGAAGTCAGTGAAGGGCCTGAAAAATATAATGCTGTGTGAAATTATAGGACCACATTCTGTAATTTGTTAGAATAATATTGCAAATTTTGAAATGCCTTGACAGTAAACATTATTTCTTGTGTACCTTCACAATGTTAGCGTTATCACAAGATGTTTACGATAATCCTAATTTTCTAATTTAACGAGATCATGGATGCCATGCGGTGTTGTTTTTAATTGTTTACTCAATATCAATTCAGTGCTTGCGTGAGAGTCTGTTTATTATCATACCGTAATAAAAGCATAATGATCAGGCCTGTTATGGACAGGTACAACTAAAAGTAATTGGCCATACCATTTGTTCCATGCCAATTGTCTAGAATTCTACAAATATTGGTCCTTTGTGTGAAGTTTAAAGCTGTCATGCTATTAATTATGCCTCCAATACGTGTGTTAATGTCTAGAAAAGCTATGTACACCGTGCTATAATCATCTCCAATTTCCAAATGTGGTATACCTATTATCTCGTATATTTTACTGCGGCGAACCATGAATATTTATCATTTCAGAATTCACTTTTTAAGGATCTCAGTTCTTTGTTTCCTAATTACACCAGATAATTTCTTGGTGTACAATTTTCGAAACCAATTCGTATAAATACTCATAATTTATATTTTTGTTTCATAGTAAATACCAATTTTGTTCAATTGTTTCACCGAAATAATTTTTGTGGAATGTTGGAAAAGTCTCCCATAATTAACGTCCGATATCCGATTAACCACTCCAATTTCTCTACAATCAAGTTTTATCAAAATAGCTTAAGCTCAGATACCGTAAATATCGTTTTTTCACTTTCTAAATTTAGCCTAAAAATTTAACAGTAGCGAATTTGAAACAAGTTGAAATACTCGTTTATAAATATTTATCTTTTCGTTACATGTTTCGTAATTTTCTAATATCAGATTTCCAATAATTGCATTAATTGAATTCCAATGAACAATTAAAAAACATCATAATTAATTTCAGAAAACTCAATTTCTTATTCGTCTTCTATGTTCTGAAAAGCATTTGTAATATTTTATATGACATACGCTAAAAACTTATTTGTGTTTTTAATAGAACTTTCCTATTAAGCTTTCATTTCATGTTGTCTTTTGTTCATAGTATGGTTGTAAATGGCCTAGTAACTGGCTTTATTTTTATCTTGTTTCTCGAAATTTACCTTTTCAAATCACTCGATTTATATCTCGTATGTGTATATTTGATAGAAAGACATACTCGTCTTAATGCCTCTTTATTTTGATTGCAATATCTCATTCCCTTCGTGAGTTATTAGTTATTGTTCTTTGTTGCTGATTACCTTCAAAACCCCTCAGGCTCGTGATCTTTTTTAAGCACAACAAGCCAGTTCAGATCCACTTAATCTCATTACATATACCTGAGCTGTCTAGAAACGACATTCTCGTCAGGAGAGGGTGGGTGAGGGTGGAAGCTTGCGTACGAAGTCGATTTGAAGCGACGGCCGGGAAACGATATTTGTGAAAGTACCCTCTCTTACTCCAGGCGACCCAAGCCGAGCGCTGCCTGGCGGCAGTGTACGCAATCAAAGAGGACGCGGCGACCGCGTAATCACAATGGCGGAAAATGCGCGCGCGGGTTTCATTCTATTGAGGGCCGCATTATCCCCGTGCAGTTAGCGGAGAGGAATAAATTGAAAAGGCACACAGCCCAGTTGAGCTGCCGCGATATCCGATCTGGATTGTTGCGGTGAGCCGGTTTTTCAGCTTGCAGCTAACAAAGTTCCTCATTTGTAATATTGTGAACGAAATCCGCTATCTTTTGGCGCTATCGATGTGGAACAGATCTGACTTTGTTGCAAAATAGGCATTTTCCATTAAGGACTATCGATGCGTATTGGAGGATTAGTATTGTATTTTTGGATATTCGAGCTTTACGACGATTATTAACAAAAGCACTTCTAAGCCTGTAATTTTTGTGATTTCAAAAAGATTGGAAAAGATTCATCGAATGGTAAGCATTCTCTGTTGCAATGTATAGGTACAAGAGGATTTTGTCAATTTCTAATATTTTTCTGATACAGAAATGCTTCGATTGTATTCCTCAAATAATTCATTGTATTGCAATTTCGAAATGTATTCATTAAGATATCAATGGTACGATTATTGTAGCACGCTATAATAGAACTGGCTGTGTGAATTGTTTCAAAAAGGTTTTTGAAAAAAGCCGACGGCAAAGTAATACGCACTCTACATAATTTTTTTTAAAAAAAGAAGAAAAACGCCTGCATGCTGCAGTTATGTCTTAACAAGTCTATTCACCCCTGCACAATTTTAGGCACAGCAGTCGCTTTTTAACGATTCGAAAGGGGTTGAATACCCCTGTACCTCCGCTCCCAGCTTTTCCACCCGGGCGACTGGCTGGGGCTAATGGACTCGCAACAGCCGACTTTCGTTCTCTGGCGAAGCGTAGGCCCTGCAAGTTTTCGCAACAATTTCAATATCTGTCCGAAGCGAAGTCGGGCCAGGCAGCCGGCGAGGCGCGGGGCGGCGTGGTGCAGTTATCGTTTCGAAGCTGCTCGTGTTATGGAAGTTGATGATTTTTTAAAAAACAATTCTCGGGCCGGCGCTGTTCGAACATTCTCGTCGAAGTTTTCGTCGGCGCGGCGGCGCTGGGCTGCCGCGTCCCGCGGGAGTCCTTCGCGACGCAGCTCTGCAGTCTGCGCCGGGTCCGCGTCACCGCCGCCGCCCTCGCCTTTTGTGCACGCGCAGCCCCCGCTTCGATGCGTCCAGAGCTTACGCAAATGCAAGATTCATCATTGTCGCTTAGTTTTCTGTTGATTCTCTGGAGCTGACAGTTCGTTTGTAATGATGATTCAAAACAGCGAATTGTCGTATTCTTTGTTTTCGTCTCTTTTTTTTTAATGTATAGAGAATAATTTGCAAGGAATGCTTCAATGATTAACAAATATGTATACATACCCCCAAAAATATATAAAACATATTTTTCTATTTTCCTTTTTTGTACCTTAATCTTCTGTCTTCTATTTGTTAGCAAACGAGAACATTATGTGTTTGGATTTGAAGTTCAGTGACCTCATAAGAAAATTATACTACAAAAGAGATTGTAAGCAATAATTTCTGAAGTATGACATTGATTTGTTTGCACGTGAATTGTTTTGCGAAACATTGCTTTTGTTTTATATCACATAGGTTTGCTTGTTTATGTACATGAATGATCTAGAAGTAATTTTCTTTTCTCTTTTTTTTCCGAGACATACACTTGTTTAGTCGGAAGAGTTCAATGTGCAGGAATTTCGTCATAAATATATCTTGCATTATTTGTTAGTTTGTGATTCTATTCAAATCTCTTGAGTGACTACTGTCTTCAGACCCATGGCTCCAATCTCGCTTGTTCCAACATTTTTTCTTTGTGATCCACCAACACACAAGTTTGAGGGAAACGAGCACTTCTGAGCTCATTTATAAAGAATGAAGAGATTTTATCTTCCGCAGGATCGAAAGTTTATTGAATCTGTTGCCACACTTTTCATACGTCATGTGTAGTGAAATAATAATGCATTGTCATTTTGTATCGGGTTTTCCTTGACAGCAGGGAATAGTCCAAAGACACTGTAATTTAATGTGTCTCAACGCTGATAAAAACGTCTGTTCGGAGACGAAAAATGTATTCAATTTATATTGATGTGTTCCTTGCAGTTTGTCGTGTTAGTGGGAATTGAGCTATATTGATTTTCAAACGATGTGAGTTTCTGGAAGAGTCATGTTCGTGACAGACTTGCTCGCGCCTCCAATAAATTTTAGATGTGTTCGGTGCTCATATCATCTCCAACCAATTGAACCTCTTTCTGTTACGTTTCCTCTTTGTATCTCGATTCGCTTTCCGATTGTTTACTCACAGCCATACGTCACTCTAAGCCGCTCGCTTGGTACGTTTCTGTGATCCTTTTCTGAATACAGTAATTTAGTATACATTTATCGATATTTATTTATGATATTTTCGTTCGAACATTTCTTTTCAATTTATCGTAACACAATTCAGTTTTTCTTAAACTGTGAATAATTTACATGATTTCTACATTTGTTTATACTTTCTAAGTGATAACTCGCCAATGACCTATCTATCTTCCTATCCCTTTGTAAAAGTTCTTCAGTTAAACAAATACTCTCGGAGGGTACTCCAAAATGTTGAAAATTGCCCTTTTGTGATAAGACTACCTCACGCATTACGCACCGTGAGACGCCCTCATCGCCGCCGCCGCCTCCAACCCCACCACTATCACTGCCAACGACAACACCAACACCACTACCAAGACCATCTAAACTCCACTAACATCATTATCGTACACTAACACCTGTATCAAAATGTACACCAACACGTACTCCCCCTCCACACACACACACACACACACACACACACACACACACACACACACACACACACACACATACACCAACACCTACAAACCTAGCATGTCATCATTTCCTATACTTCTCCATAATTCCCGTGTTCTGGTGTTAATGAAGTATAAGCTCTACATGATGCAGATATCTATTAATTAGTGCACTTCACCTATTGTAAAAGCTTTCATGTATTGGTATAACTTGAATAAGAGCTTTTAATTATGGTTGTGGTCTACGCCGATGTGAATAGAGCTTATTTTAGTGGTGACACGACATGTTATGTGGCTTCAGATCCCACGTGCCCGCATATTCTAGAAAAAGGTAGTGCAGAAACCCCCAAATGCGGGTTTGTTCTGTGGTAAACAATATAAATAGTAAAATGTTGACAGAAACGGGTGGTCTCTCGTGTATTAAACCTGATATGAATGCGGGTTATCAGGTGTCACGATTTCCCGTATTGAATGCTTCCAACAGCCATAACAATTCCCCTCTGACCTCGACAGCCGTGACAAAACGCCACCGTATTTATTTGCATTCTTGTAGCTATATTCGCATTGATGCATTGCGCCAAAGCCCTAATGGCCGTTTCAAATCACACAAGAGGCGTATTTCATAAAGTGAATGCGGCAAGTGTCCAAATGAGGCTGTTGCGTCAAAATTGCCGTACAGTCCGTTGCGTAAGTTTTTCCTGGTTACTTGTTACTATACATATTAATATATTTAATGTTAGTGTTTGTATTTGTATTCTGCAAAACTCCATTTCGGAATTCTTCATTTCTGTAGAAGTTAAATTCAACAAATGTTTTGTAGGCAATTTATCTGCTAATAATAAATGGGAGGCATGCTTTACCCTATTGAATGTGTATGTATTTTTGGTATTGTGTATGCCTGTGCCCTTTGCAAGGACAAAACATTACTCGTTGGTAATGTCGGTTTGAACACAGTTTCCTGCTTTCTCTTTTTGCGAAAAGAACGATCAGATGTTTTGTAGTCAAAACAGGAAGCGATATAATAGGAGCTGACCTAAAAAATCGTTCTAACTACGTGTTTTCCTAATATTTTTCCATCAATGTAAATGTCCAATATAAAATACTACTGCTTTCGCAACACCCACCCTCTTCAACACAAAAAACATGTATTTTAAAGAAGTTGTGATTTTAACTGTTAGTCGGTAAATGTGAAAGTTTAAAAGCTCGCAAAAACGATTACCCTTGGTTTGCGAAAGTTTTCGAACTCGATTAGAGCGATTTTACAATCTATCCCCGTTGTTCGACTTGATGAAATATTGTCGTCCAATAAATAGCATTTTGGCATAATTGTGTGGTTTAATTTTTATTCAAGTTGAATCTTCCGTAATGTAACAGATATCCTTATGTAATATTTCTACGTTTTTACAGACCCGACAAGTTGACACTTATGTTCTTTCACGTTTTAGCAGAAGCACCTGCTTTTCTAGAAATTTGCCCACATTAATGTCATTTGGCGATTGGGTAATGTTTCTGTGAAGTCTCAGTTAAGTTTCCAGTCGGTCTTCCGCTGACACATATCGAAGGTTACACACATTAGCTGACATTTTCACACATTTTCGTGAGAGCATTTTATACTTCCAGCTATTTACTGTACATGTGCTCGATGCGACGTGTTCATACAGAATCTCGATTCAGAAAGAACAGCAAGTCGCCAGTACCTCCACGAACACGGTACATCAAAAGTGGGTAGATGTTCGCAAGAAAAGGTAAAAATGGTGAGATGATTGTGTAGAAACAGTGGAATTGAATGATGAGTTTGAATCGGGGACTTGCATGTGCGCCCCTCATTATATGCGATTGGTTACATGTTGAGATTCTATTATACCTAGTTGTATTTTTAATTGTTTTTCGAGGTACTAACCAGACACATTGTAGTAAGTTCCATTCATCTCTTGGAAAGTATTCTAGAGGCATTCAACATCATACAAGGTTGTGTAAACATTAAAAAAAAAGAAATATCAACGTGAACACGGTAATTGCAGCAGCTTAACGTGGGAGGTCTGTGACTTATATTGTCGATTTCCCAGTGAATGATCGACTCAAATAATAATACATTTATCATAAAACAAATCTTAGTATATTCTTTGATGAGTCTAAAGAATGTATTTTGAATCACGCAGCACGTGTATGCGCTAAGGGCGGAATAAAATTGTCTCTGTGGTGTTAGTCATGTGAAGTTGTTAGTAAAATATATACACTGTTTATATATAAGTAAAGAAGTCTCTTCATAAAAGCAAAAATTTTACATTTACATCTATCTTTATGTCATGGCGAAATCGTGTCCTCATACCAGATTAACCACATTACGGGACTCAATATTTTGGAGTAAGTAGATCAAGAGACCTAACCAAAATGCATCATTTTCCTTTCAAAAATTTTGATTTTTCTCCCTGCGACTCTACCTAGACGAGATTCCTGAGCAGAATGAAATAAATCATTTAAGACGGTCCAGAAGAGGACACGGACGGGAGGACAACTTCTGTAGACCGATATTGACGGGCTGTGAGCGTCTCGGCGAGCTTAGTGTACTATGGCCGGCCGGAGGATTCGTCCATTGTGACGGTTTTACCAGATGGGCGGGGCTTCTAGCGAACGCGGTTGGTTATCCTTATTATGATCCTTAGTCCCAGCTGTAAATGAGACGAGTGGGTTTGACAGACGTTTGTTGATAATATGATTCGAATAATTATTGCAAAAGAGCAATTGCAGAATTACAGACAGGGGAAGCATCGGTAAATGATTTATTTATTATTTCTGCCCAGGAGTCTCGTCTAGAGAGAATAATATTAATAATGTTGAAAGGAAAATTATGCGATTTAATCAAGTATCTTGATCTACTTACTTCAAATTGTTGAGTCCTGCCGCGAACCCTCTTTATCCATCACAAATTGCCTATGGATCGCCCGTGCGTTTAAACGCCAGTGAAGAGGGGTGGAAAGTGAACGGACCACCCGTTAGAAGACGTGACACCGCAGACCGGTCGGTGGCCGAGCCCGGGTGGTAGAAGGGCGCGGGCGGACGCGGGGGAGAAAACGGGTCGGTCGAGCAGACGAACCAGCGGCCGGAGCATTGCTTCCGGGGCGCGGGGCGCGTGGGTGGCGGCGGGCTTGGCGCGGAAGGCGCCCGCCACATCAGAGGGCGGCGGCGCGGAGTTGGCGCCGCCGCCGAAGGGCCTCAAAGTCGGACCGAATACGCCGGGCGGGGGCGGGGGCGGGCGCCGGCGCCGAGAGCCTTGTGTGGAACTGCCAGCCTGCGTTTTAAGCGGTTGCACTTGCTCAGTACAACTACTGAATTCGCGGAATCCCTCTATCCCGGAACAGGAAATCCGGCGAAACGGAGAAATAAACAGTTCCAGTGTATCTGAGATTCCCGATTGTTACACAGATCTCGCCTTTAGAACGATATGTATTCCTCACTTTTAAATCCTAAAATGAAGGTGAATTGATTTTGAGATTTGGTAATTAAAAAAAATTGAAAAGATTCACAGGAGAAGCTTTCGTTTATTCGCAGGGTTGCTTACGTAATATTATGAGTTATCTTTGTATTCTCCATGATGTGTGACTGCAGAAAACGTTTATTTATCTGTCTCTAGTTATAGAGGAAACAGTTGCGTTCGAACACCTGCATGTTCAGCTCGAACCTAGTGCTTGTGGGTAAACGTGCCTCGTTCTGCGATCTACCGCGAAGCCCTCTGTTGTTTATTGTGCGTCAATATCGGGCAGTTCAACGCAGCCTCTATGAGAATTAAGTAAATTAGCGCTGTATCATACGGAATAAAAAAAAGAACGTCGTTGCATGGATGCGTGTAATTTTCGAGCCTCCAACTCCTTTTCCCGGTGATAGAGATTCAAAGGGCCACCGCGATTATACGTAGGCGAGTTTAATTAGCCTCCGACGTGTCTGCATTGCGGCGCGGCGGGTGGGAAGGGCGGGGCAGGGCGACTACGTGGGCGGGGAGGTTAGAAGGGAGGCGGGTGGCGACGCGTTGCGGAAAAGCAGAAGGAGACTATTGGTGAAATGGTGACGAAGGGGCGAGGCGGGTGAAAAGTGGAAGAGGACAGGCAGCGAGGAAGGTGAAAAGCAAATGGTGGTGGCGACAATTTCTGTAGGTTGAGACGGGGGGGGCAGGATGACTACGTGCAATGCGAATGCGGGCGCGGCAGCACGGAAGAAGAGACAGGGCGGGGAGGTGACATGGAAGGAGCCGGGTGGCGTTGAGGAAAGGGCCTTAATGCAACTCTTGGAGAAATGAAATACGCGATCGGGTGAGCTGGAGAGAATGAAATGTGTACGCTGAGTCGTGGTGGAGGATGGACAAGTGGGGCGGTGAAGAACAGAAGTGCTGACGTGGACGGAGAGGGGTGAGAACGAACCATGTTGATTGGGGAGGAGGGGCAGGTCGGCGATGTGGCAATAAGGGGAAGGGTGGGGCGGCGAAACGTGGTAGCAGGGAGATAACGGGGAGGTGAGGAGAAGGGAGCAGGACCGTGACGGGTTGCAGAAAGGGCAGTAAGACGACATTTGGAGAAATGAAGAAGAAGGGACGATGGGTGGAAGTGGAGTGAAGGATTGCTCAGTATGGCCAAAACGTAGAAGATGGGATGGGGCAGTAAGGCGGGGAAGGAAAATAGTGGCGGGGACGGAGGAAGAGGGTGAGGGCGACTCCTGTAGGCTATGTGGGACAGGCAGGGCGGCGACGCGGCAATAAGGAGGAGGCGGGGTGGCGAAAAGTGGAGGAAGGGAGTTGGGTGGGGGTGTAGTGGATGGGGCGAGGGTGCGGAAAGGAGGAAATGAAGAAGAGGGGTTGCGGCAGCGAGGCGGAGTGGTCGGAGGAAGGGTGCAACGAGACGGGTAGTTAGGGGCGGATGTTCGGTGGAAGGGACGACCACGGGGAGCTGAGGGCAAGGGGTGGGAGGCTAGGGCGCGCACGTGCCGGAAGGTGTGATGACAATTAACTGACGTGTGCTCGCGCTAATGAGCAAAGTGAGCAGGCGTCGAGGTGCAACAGGCGTGTTTGTTGTGGATCACCCTTCGAGGCAGAGCGCGCCCGTCAGCTAATGAGTGTTCGTGTTGATTTTGGTTCCGATGTGGAGCTTTGCTTGTGGAGATCGACCCGCTGAGTAAGGATTCGTTTTGTTTGCCATTTCGCGGTTGATTAGGAATGATTCTATCTGGTAGGTAACCATGAGGTTGAGGGGTAAATCTCTGCCCAAATACAAAAGTAATATTGTGTGAACAGTTATTTGGTATCATGCTGCTTATTAAGCAACAAAAGTTATGTAATATTTTATAACTCTTCATAGTTTAAATGAGTATCAAAATTAAGTTCAATTTCATATTTATATGGAGGATGTACTAAATTTCGTAAAGGTCATTAGTAAAACACGTAAAATGTCTGCGTGTTTCTGTATATATAGTTGGTAATGTATGCTTATTCAACCACCGCCCAAATAAATGTGTTTTCATGATGTGTCTGTTAGATGTGATGCTGGAAGTCTGCAAACGAAATACACATTGTAGGAATAGATTTAGGTCGCTCTGTTGTATAAAATGAGACAAAATGTACGACAATAGTTTAATAATATAATTTCGAAATGTTTTTTTATGTTTGTAATATACTTAAAAAATAATTTAATATATGAGTCCTGTCAGCAAAACGCCCATTTTGCATATCCCTTCTTTTGATACACCTTACACCTCATCATATTCCTCGCTCGTGCATTCCATTCTCATACACTTTCATTTATCCAACCGCACTGGTGAAGCGAACAAACCTAGAATTTTTCATGCCTTTATGCACTTTATTACGTTACGCGTGCAGTAATGCCGTTGCGAACCCCCTCTGCGGTTCACATTTTCGACTTTAATACTCGCGAGCCTTTATGTAAATACAGCCTTTGTTACCGCAGCGTCATAATTTTGTTCATTTTCCGCCTCAACATTCTTGCGCGCCTACGGCTGCAGCAGCGCGGCGGTTTTACAGAGAGGGCGCTGTCATACGTTATTGGTATTTACGGAATGCTTAATCGCTGCCGCCGCGCCGCACGTGGCGCGCGCGGGAACGCCGACGTACGTGCCTGAACCGCCAGGGTGCAGCACCGGCTCCCGCTCCGCGCCCGCCCCCATGATAATCAGTATTCGAAACCATGCTGCAAAGATTAGAGCGTAATGGAAATCGTTAAGACCGGTGGCCTGGAGATTGAACGACTTGCCTGCGATGTGTTAGAGAAACGTCGCCTGTTCTGGCGGCGTTGATGCGGAAGATGTGCTGCGTGAACTTGGTGTAGTGGAAATGGTGGAATCGAATTAATAGTTCGTTTACCGATGGAAATTGGTGTTTTATAACTCCGGAGCGGTAGAGTCGAGTGTTCAAATGTTGCGAACCTCAGTTTGTTTGTACAATTTTTTTTTCATCATTCATATATTTTTGCGTAAAAGATGAAGAAGATATTGCAGAGCTCAAGAAAGCGAGCGCAGAGTATTCGACTCCCACATATCACATAGTGTTTTTACTGATTTTTAGCAATTAAATAAAATCAAACTTCGGATATTGTTGATGTCTTTGAAATTTAAAATTAAGTGTTTTCAAAGAAACATTGAAACGATAAAAACGCATCACTGTGATTAAACATGTTTGATTGTTTAATACATTTCGTTCCATCACATTTAAATATAAAATCGCTTCATATCTCTTGATTCTTTAGACGTGATTATTTTTAGATACTTCAACTGAACACAGTTTTCGTATACACTGGTTTTATATTGAATGCCATGATAGTTTAGCCTTCTCTAGGCTTCCTGGCATGAATAGTAGAATGTAGTGACGCATTGTGCAGGATGATGGCTATTAGTGAGTATATTAATCAATGACTTCATTGATTTATATGTTTAAAGACTACACGATTAAAATTTGATGGAACACAGAATCTGATAAAATATTTTAACGTTCTTACGTAGGCATGAAAAATTGTTTCAAATCATTGACTTCTAAATATTGGCGAACTATTTTAATATACAACGTTCTTGAAGACCTATTTGATTTAATGCGTTTAATACAACATTTTAAAATCTGAAACATATCTTCAAGAGTTAAGCGTAATTGATCTGATTTAACGCGTTTAAGGTAACATTTTAATATCTCAAAGTTCTACCATTTTATGATCTGAAGTTGTAAAAAAAGCCATCAACATTCGATCACAATTTAATGTGATCGACTGTCCGCAAGGCGAAACGTTTGGAGCTCGTTTGCTAAAACTTCGTCCATCCTTTCGTGAAAAATTCCACCACTAAAACATTTCATCCCTGAAGAAGGCCGCAGAAAGGTGGCCGAAACGAATCATCCCAGGACGCGTTGTCACCGAGTGTGCTGGGTTTGGCGAGCGAAGCTTATACGAGTTCACCGACAGAAAAGTATTAATAAAGCACGAACGGTCGCAAGACCGCGTCACCCATAGCCGTCAATGTCAAACAGCACGACATTGCGTGCGCGTTCTCGCCACACGAGACGCTAGCTCGGGCTTGATGACGAATTTCATTTCGCCGGCGTCCGCGCCATTTTGATTCCGGAGGGTTTACGGCGAGGCAGGCTTCATCCGGCCGAGGTACCTCCGGGTACGCGCGCACGGCCGCGGCCGCTGCTTTGGCGACGCCGCCGTCCCTTTTACGCGACCGTCAGCGCGTTACGCACCGCGCCGTGTCAGCCCAACGACCCAGCACGCGCGCGCGCGCGCGGGCCGCCGGCCGCGGGGACACGCAGGTCGCACAGTGGGGCGCGGCTGCAGAGAACGGAGGGAAACTGATGTCAATTTGACGCTGAGCGCTGTGTGAATTCATTGATGATACCAATTCCTTTCCTGGGGTTTAGAAGTGGCTTTGTTTAGATGTCAACACAAAAAGCTAAAGCGTGAGAACTAGTATGTTAGATGCAATATTCTAAAAGTGTGTTTGGATATGAAGGGATTGCGCAATAACAAGATAAGCCGCACCATTCATAGCAATTCGCGCGATCGAATTTGGTGAAAGTGTAGTTTATCGTGTGACTATACACAAGTATTGCTTGTTCATGCTTATGAAACGCTGTTGGCGGTGAAAAAATGAGAGAAAACTTGGATGAAAATGGCGAATAGCGAGAAGCTTGCTGCGAGTGTTGTGGCCTATCTCCAAGTTCTTCGTGTAATAAATGTATCATTTTGGGATCGCTGATTGCCCACATCCAGTAAGAACTCTGTAAACAAGGACTGTCTGTTACCTGAAATTAAATTGTACTCGGTATTGCTTTTCTCACAATATTTAAATTTATGTTTTTTACTATCACTCGTCATGTAGCTTTTCTACTTTGAATTTCGTTTCAAATTTAACGTTAACGTTCCTAAACACTTTGCGTGGCAAACCGTATTCGTATTGCACGTCCATTCCCAACGTTTCCCCGATCGTCCATCGCTGCGAACCACTGCGCGGGGCGGCGCGGCGGCGGCAGCCGCGCGGATCACGAGAATTCGGCTCGTAAAGCGGCCGCGAAAACGGAGCCGTAAATCGAACGGCGCCGCGCGCGAAATTGGCGGGCGAGTAACGGCGAGTGCCCGCGCCGCGCCGCGTCAAGGGCGGGCAGGGGGACGGCGCCGCTGTGCGTGGAGCGGTGCGCGAGCGCGGTGGGCTGGCGGGAGGGAGAGGTTGCGACATGGAGGCCGGCAGGCCGCGGACGAGGAGGTCGGGCTGCTGGGTAAGCGGGCGAGCTTGGTCAGGTGGGCGGGTAGAGAGAGAGAGAGGGAGGAAAAAGTTTGCGTCATGCAGGCTGCGGCGAGGAGGAGGACATTCGGGCGAGGGCGGGTGTGGAAGCGGCCGGAGGGCAGAATGGACGGGCGCGGGCAGGTGCGGGTGGCATGGGGCGGGAGGGAGACGAGAAGGTTGCGACATGGACGCCGGTAGATCGCGACAGGCGACGCGGGCGCGGGCGAGGAGCAGAACGGGCGGCGAGAGCTGGTGGGCGGGTAGGAGCGAAACGGGCGTCGGCGGACCGGCGTCGGCGGGCGGGTGTTCGGGCACCACAACCTCCCTCCCCATCCGGAATTAAATGTGTGTGGGCGCTGGCGGCAGGGCAGTTACGTCTAGCACTTGCGAGGCCACTGTGGCTCTCCCGCCATCAGAGCCTCCACGCCGATCACGGTATTTTATTCCGTGCTTCGCTCCGAGGGTGACCTCCAGCGCTGCGGCCGGTTACATTCTTCGTACCGCGATTCAAATGCCGGTGTGTTCATGTGGAATTTGTGGTGGAAACGCGGATTTACGGTACGTTTTCGTGGTTCACCCGGCAGATTTGCCTTTCGGTCCGCCCTCATAGGCCGTTCCAGCATTATTCCTAACCATTCATCAACTAATGCGCCATATCATTATCTTCTTCTTTTCTATTTATCAATTTGTTCATCACCTAGGCGGTAAGGCATTGTTTGTTGAGGCAAGTTGTCGTATGTTCGTCTTTTACACCCTTCCACTTTTGCCCAGATTTCGTCATTAACTTGTATTTTATTTTTATTATTATTATTATTATTATTATTATTATTATTATTATTAATTTCCAAACACCACCGTAACTGCTTGACAAGGATTGGTCTCATATTTTACAATAGTTATTTTTCCTAATTTCAGTGCGACTTATAATAATTGCAACGCTGAAATTGAAGGGAAGATTTGTTTCAAACTAATTAACAGGATTTCCAAGACTAGAATGAGAACATTTTTTCTTTTTTCTCCAAGAATATTCATTCCATTCCCTCATTATAGCAAGTGTTTAAGAACGCGCTGCGTGTATCTGTTCTACCTCGTTCGCGGATCAGTGTTTTTCGTCCTTTTTCCCCCTTTCGCTTCTTTTATTGTTATCATCACTAACGTCCGGTCCGTGCTCGCTCGTACCCGGCCGACGAT
The DNA here is from genome assembly GCA_017312745.1 of Gryllus bimaculatus. NCBI lineage: Eukaryota > Metazoa > Arthropoda > Insecta > Orthoptera > Gryllidae > Gryllus > Gryllus bimaculatus. The sequence goes on from BOPP01000036.1 coordinate 6,380,801, forward strand.
TCCCCTCTTATTTCCTCTATAACTCACATCGCCGCTGCCGCTCCAGGCGTTTACTCTGTCCGCTGCGCCTCTACGTCTTGATCGGCGCCCGACAACACAATTGCGCCGTCCGCTCCTCGCTCGTTCTAGCGGCCGTCGCGCCCTTCCCTTCTGCCTCGCGTCGGCTTCGCTCCGTGCCTCCGCCGCCTTCATTCCTGCGGTAAGCCGTCCTGGGAACGGCGTGTAACTCCCAAGTAGCGCTGCCTCCGCAGGTAGGGGCGGGGGCGGGGCAGGTCACATCGCCACGCGGCGCACGCTCTCTCGGTTATCGTTACCGCTGCGGGCCGCTGGGGACGGAGGGGGGGGCGGCTGGAGGAGCTGGAGACGTGCCGTGTCCCTCTTCCGCCGCCGGCTCGTTATGGCGCCGAGTCCTCCTCGGCGACGCCGTGACCGAGTTGCCGCCGGCCCGCGCCGCCCAGCCACGGCTCTGGCTCTGCCCCGGACGGACGCTGCGAGTACAGGTCGACTCGTCTCCTATGACGCCCACCAGCAATCTCTAGCAGACGCCCGCTTAGCGCTTTCTTTCCTTTACTTCCGTCTCCTCCTTCTCCTGTCATTCGTTTTAACCTTGTCTCCCTGGCGCTTTTACTTTCTTTCATTTCCTCAGCATTCCTTCGTTCTTATTTGTTTCGTCTTTTAAACTCCAGAACATTCTCTCAATTCTCTTGTAATCACTGCTACTTTCTGAATTTCGTATCTTAATTTCTCTCTCCAGTCTACTGCTTCTACATTTCCCGTCAAATTTCACTTCACTCTCTGACTGTACCTCTATCATCAGCCCCTGTCGCTCTCGTTTGGGCGCTTCTGCCGCCGGCGTCCGGAGCCCCAAACTAGAGTCCCCCCCTCCCCCGCGTCCCGTCGTCATTCGCCGGCGCCGCCTCCACGACCCGCCTCCGCGTCCCTCCGCCCGCCCTCCCGCCTTGCCGGACTCGAGACGAGCGGCAAATTGGTTTACGCGGTCGGCCGAAGGGCCTGCGCGAGGGGGGATCCCGGGGCTATGTCGGAAATTACGTTCCTTGATGTAAAGGTCTGCCCCGAAGCGAGAGTACTCAGAAACTTCGCGTTTTTTTTTTTAAAAAAAGCTTTTTTTATTGAGGGAATATGCCACGTAACGAAGTTAATGACATTCTTTTCTTTTTTGGTGCGGATGGATGTACTTTGGATGATGAAAGTTCGCCTTTGGAAGGAAAAAATCACTGGAGAGTATCTTCACATTTGTATCTTTAGTGCGTGGTTGCTAAGCCGTAATTACCTTTTTGTTGTCTTCACTTTCTCTTCTCCTTTAATCTCGACATCTTCGATGAAGAATATTATCTCTTTATCGTGTTGAGAGATAGAGCGGATTTAAGCCAAAGAGAATCCTTCGCGTTTATCAGAATCAGGTTGTTTTTCATGTTATGGGACAGCGCTGTCAGAATTCGCAAAAAAAAAAATGCTGAGTATAATGTCAAAAAAATATTTTTGTACACATTTGTGTGTTTATTCTGTTGTTTTAGCAACAAAAAACATGTCGGCGACCACAAAATATGAAACCTGTAACTGTTACTTTTGAAATTCCACTCCGAATTTTTGTGTATGTTAAATTATTTACATCTCTCTGGGCTGCTGAATCATTATAATTTATTTGTCTTTGTAAAGCATCAAAGACATGAATAGTTCAAATATTTTCATTTAATTCTGTAAAAAATATTTTGCTAAACATTACTCAAATGAACTAAGTTGGTTATAATACATTGACATTTAAACGGTATTATTTATAAGGCGAGACAATTCTGAACTTAAAAATTGGTTGACGATCTCCAGGGTACTTCCAAGCATGATGATTATACATGTTTTAATGGATAACACTGAAAGTAGCAATTCAAACTCCAAGTAATTACATTTCAAAAAATAAATGAATCTTAAACGCTTAAGACACACACACACACACAACTGTACTGTATATTACGTTCAAAGCTACTCTCATCATTCGAATAAGCACTGATGCATGATCTGTGAAATTGCCGTGAAGGTACTCAATCGTTTCATTCTGCGCTAGAGCGAACTCTCTGTGTGCTGGAAGTGGAACATTATCAACAATTAATCATAATTCGCCGTCTTTCTCTCTAAATAATATATTCAGCGTTTCTTCAATTAATTCATCTGTATCGCTTGTCTCAACGATGGCTGACAGAATTGTTTCATGACTAACAATGAATGACACTTCCCTGTGCTGGGTTTCACCCTGCAGCAGAGCCACCGTCTGTCGGGGGACCGACGCGCCGCTCGCGGCTTCCACGCGCGCGCCCCCAAGCGGACGAGGGCGGGGGCGAGGGCGGGGCGACAGGCGTCGACACGGACCAACAGGCCGCCGACACGTGTCCGCTGAATAATGCAGCGCCGGCCGCCCGTCTATCCCCGCTTCCGCGCTCATCCGCGTCCTTGCTTCTGTCCGTGCAACACACCCCCTTTCGCGCACTCGGGACACCCCCGTTCGCCGTGACACTCGCGGTCATTCGCTCGGAGGCCAATCACTGATCGAACTCGTCTCGTTTTGGCGGGATCACGTCTCTATGATCATTTCTGCAGCTGAACCGTATTGAAAAAAACACATTGCTGGTTTTCTTTGACTGCTTTGGTTGTCATTGGGCTTATTTTAACGTCGGTTTACCCGCTAATTTGTACACCGGCACGCTTTGTCCTCAGCATTTGATTTTATTTGACTGTTCTGCCTTTTCAATAACCATTGCCTGCTCCGGGCAACTTCCCTCCATCACGTTCAACGTGATGTCGCCACGCGTTTGATATTGGTTTATGTCAACAAGATTTACTCTCTGTACCCGGCGTGTCTGAACATGCCCTACAATTCAGACAGCGCTCCCGTGGCAATTGTTTCGTGTACTCTTAAGATCACAACCCCAACATGTTAAGCCTCCTCGCTTCTTCCATTTGCCTCGAGAAGCGATCTTCTCCACAGCGGCGGCCATTAAGTCCCTTGCAGCAGCTAATTAAGCAGGGCCCCGTTAGGGAAACGCGGTGGCCGGCGTCGCGCCATGTGCGCGGGCCATTGGCCCGAACCGGCCGGCGATTCTCGTGCGCGCCCCGTCCGCACACGTCGCTCGCCCCGCTGCGCCACTGTCGTCGCCCACCCCGCAACCACCTTGCCCGCCGCGTCCGCCCGCCCGCCTCGCCACACCTTGCCCGCCCCACCCTCCTTACCGCCGCTCCCGCCCCACTCGCCTTGCTCACCGTCGCTCGCCTCGCCCTGCCCGGCCTCACCGCCGTCCCTCCCCACCATTGCCCACCGCCCCCGCCTCGCCCACCTTGTCCGCCCCACCCTCTTACCCGCCGCTCCCCCCCACTCGCTTGCTCACCGTCGCTCGCCTCGCCCACCTTGCCCGCCTCACCCGCCCGCCCCTCCCCCACCATTGCCCACGCCCCCACCTCGCCCACCTTGTCGCCGACGCCCCCCCGCTGGTGTCCCCGCTCCGCCCCTTGCAGCCGTCCTCCGCCTTTTGCCGCCCGCGCCGGTACCGCTCATCCCCCCTGTATACTCGCCCCGACCTCTAAACCCTCCCCGCCAGTCCTCCGCTGCAACCTCCTAGTTCCAGCTCTGTTCGCCGCACCCTCCGAACGGTGGGCGCCGCCCAACACTATCTCCTCCATTCACACGCTTTCCGCTGCCTTGGTCGTCGCCGCGCGGCCCGCCCCGTCACCCCACCCCTCTTTCTCCGTCCCGCGCCGCCGCTGCATCTGGCCTGGCAAGCTGCCGCCCGCAGCCACCGCCTGCCGCGGCCGTTAGGACAGCGCGTGCTGGGGGGGGGGGGGGGGTTGCGAGGGAGATGAGGGCCTCCTCCAAGTGGCTCCCACTCGCGCGCCCGTGTTGGCGGTTGCGGTGGCGCTGCTGGTGCGGGCGGGGCGGCCGCGGCGGAGTCGCAGCGCCGGCGTTGACAGCGGGCAAAGTGCGGAGGAAACGGGGGAAGACATGCATGGAGGCGGGTTCAGCCAAATGGACACGAGGAGTGAATGACGGAACAGGGAAAAGTCTTTAAGGCGGCGATGACAGTTCTCTCGTGATTTGTGCTCCCCCGAAGGACGTTTAAGGGAAACTCGAAGCAGCAATCACACTGCGGAACATAACTATTTGATTAGAAGAGATGGGATGAACCATTTACTACATCTACGCGACAGTCATGCTGATTCCGCGGTAAGCACGGAATTAGCTGTAACTAAGGCGGCTCCACACATTCGGCATTCGCCTAGCGAGGGGCTACTCGCCCAATCCCCAGCAGCTGATGTGTTCGGCGAATGTTCGCATCGTGTTCCTTTGATGTGTGTAAAAGACCGACACGCAGTGGGTACGGCGAACACCGAATGTTCGTCGCGCGACAAATAGCAAGCGACCCATCCACACTACGCGGGATTCGGCGAGCGGTCGCTCGCTACTCGCCGAATAACGAATGTGTGTAGCCGCCTTAAGGCTCAAGCCCCTGTGTTTGAGGCGAGATCCAAGGTAGGAGCGATCTTTGCCGTGGGGGGCGCCGGAGACGCGGAGGGCGTGGCCGGGGCGGGGACGGTTGGCGCGGGTCGGCGCGCGCGGAGCGGACCGTGAAATGGGTCGGCAGCTCTGCGCGGCGCCCACGCCTTCGCCGCGCTTCGTAATGGCGGTTGGCTGCAACCCCTCCTCTCTCGTCACATTCCCTTGGGCACGCTGTAGGTCTCTCTCAGCTCTGCATCCCACCATCCTCTGCGTACAAAGGGGGGGTTCTGTGAGTAAATTCTTTTGCGAAACCAACATTCATGTTTTCACATTTTATTTGGTGGAATCTTCTAAATTGTGTATTCAGTGTTTGCTTCTACTATCAGGCGTCATCAATGTGAAATGTGCTGATTATCATGCTCAAATAAGTTATATCCGTGTCATCATTATACTTGAACTATTTACGATAATACGCTGTCTCTCGTAGTACTCCCGGCTTCTCCGTGGAAGAAAGACGCGTCCTCATATTCGTTGTGTGCAGTGCTCCCGTTCATGATAAGACCGGCTGCAGCCCCGGGAACGCGAATAAGATAAGAACAATTTGATTCCGTACATACAGAGGGAACCTTGTTACGTCGTTCGTGAAAGTCCCCTCGGGAGCTGTAGTACCCGTGTACCCTTCGTCCTCCTTCCCCGGTTTTCCTAATTCGCCGCCGCCGCTACCATCCCCGCCGTCTGCTCCCCCGATCCTCCCGCAGTCTACGCTCTGCGGCGTCTTCACGGACCCCGAGGCGAACCCGAGTACGACTCCCCCCCCCCCAATCNNNCCCCAATCTCTGACTCCCCCTTCCCCCCCGGGTGGCTCCGGGGGTTTCCGCGGCGCGTACACGGACCCCGAAGCCATTAAATTAACAATGGCCGCGCGAGGTCTCCGTTTAATTCCGTGAGTTACGGCGCGATCAGCCCCCGCCGCCTCCACCGAAGGAGGAGGGGACGTTCGAGGACGCCAGCGCCGCCGACGGCGCGCTCCCGTGACCCCTCGACCCGGCCCTCGAGTGTCTCTCCCGATAACAGCTACGACGACGCCCGCGCGGAAAATATGGGCCTCGGGATTTCGGGTTAATTAATCGTTTTTTATCGGCAGGTCTTGCGAAGCTGCACCCACCGGCTCGCGGGCAAATTGGATCTATCCTCTCGTCCCCCCTCCCCCGCACTTCGCGCGCGCGCGGGGCGATGCCAACTGATGGCTTGCGCCCCCGACGCCCGCGGGCGTGCAGACGTCCACGCTGCATCCGATTCATCAGCGGCTGGCAGGGTTCGCGATCGCTCATATGCGGACGTCGCTCCCAAGTCCCGTCTGCGCTGTCGTCGGATTTCAAGGGTCGTATTTCGAGCCCAATAATGATCGACGTTTTCTGGGCGGGGGCGAATTCGCGACTGCCCAACGCGAGCCATGCGGTACTGAGCGGACTTTTTAATCCCGGGCGAGGATTTTGTTATTACTGGCTTGCGTTCTCTGTGCTATTCGCAGTAGGAATTTAGAACGTGGTCTCGTTTTTTATTCCTTTATGGTTTGTGGTTCGTGCAACAGTTTGAAGCTTAGTTTTCACTGAGAGTTAGTCCCAATATGCAAAGATCGATATTTATTTATTCAGAAGCATTTTGTTCATGCTTGTGCAAACAACAGTTCGTAAATATTTTGATAAAATTTTATTTTCTCTGGAGAATATGAAATGAAAAAAATAAGTAGAAATTAACAGTCGAAATCATAAACGAAAAATATTTTAAAATATCAAATCTAAGTTTTTGATATCTTGATTAAAACCCTGAAAAAGTATGTTTCTCGTCAATAAGGCCTAATGTTGCCAATATTTATTTATGATACGAGTGATATTTTGACAGAAAGGAATGAGGAGGGGGCGCATTTGCGACACGACACCAATAGGCCGAGTGTCGCATTACTATGATCACTTTTAGCATGTGTATCATACACTGTCGTTTAGACAACCTTTCAACCTTTTCTTTGCTCGTTCATAGGCCGACTAGGAGCATGCGTGCATGCACCTTGCATTTATCGCGTCTCAGTAACATTATCTCTTTGGCAGGTGCATGAAATTTTATCTTGGGATCAGCAATTAGCTACATCCGATTTTCATCCCTCAGCCCTGTGGGAACGGAAGATGAAATGATCATGATAGTGAGGGTGGAAACGACAACACACACATACAGACGTATACAAGCACACCCATGCCCGAGGCGGGACTTGAACCCGCGATCTTCTGGGCCGAAACCGCTATGGCACTACTGCCTCCGCGATCTCTTCCATCGGGTCGTCTCAAACTTTCATTTTTATTTTAATTCAGTTATACAAATCTCTGAACAGTGTACCATGTAATATTAAGTTCATTATTGTAGCTGATAAGCTGAAAGTATTTTGTTTTCTTTGTTGCATTCAGTTTCATCTGAACATTTGAGCATCGTCTCACGTTTGACCTGCTGTGCGTGCCGAAAGTAACCGCTTTTACTAGTTGCTATCTAAACATATGAGATAGTATCTACGTTACTCGAAGGCATTACAATTTCCCCGGACGTGATTCGGTCGCTCGCAGCTAATTGTTTGCGCAGCGATTGTGGCGGTTCCGGGGCAATCCGGGGAATGCTCGGCTGCCCCGTGGCGGAGGCCGTGCGTGACGTACGCCGCTCATCCTTCAGTTGTCGAACGTTTCCGCGGCCGCGGGAGGCGCGTTCGGGTTTTTCGCCGCGCTCGCAGGCGCGCCATCTCTCACAGCGCCCCAATTTCCCCTAATCTCTCCCCGCTCTCCTCTGCCTTTTCTTTGCCTGTTCTGGGAGCTATCCAGACTCTCTGGATTTCCATAATGGATGTGTTTTCATCCTACCTCCTCGTCTGCGTGGGTTGGCGTGAGTCGGAGCTTCCGTTTGGGTGAAAGTTTTGCGTGGAGTTTTTGTTAAGGGATGAGATCAAAGCGGAAAGTTCGGTCGTGGGGATGCGGTGTACGTTATCGAGATTATTCATGTGCGTGAGGTTGTAGGTGGGCATTGTGTTTGATTTACTCGATCTCTTCTGTGTTTTCTAACTTTCATCTACTCTGGTTCTTCTGCGCTAGCAACATCTTACCAAATAAATTTGTTAATGCTACTTCACCTTCACTTAATTTAACCCATTTTGGTCTTGATGAAATTAAGGGTATCGAGAGCAATTATTGCAATTGATCATAGCATTCATTAAAAGCTTTGGAAAACGAATAATTTATTAACAAAAAGTGTGTGCGAGTCTACAATATTTTTTTTTATAATAAGTAATAGAATTATTATGTAATATGCGTCTACTAAGCAATTTTCATTCTTCGTGCTCAATACTACGTACAGCTTTAATACCCATTCTTGCCCTAATGATTTTGAAGTTTTCGATAGCAAATATTACACTCGTGATATTTACTGCCTAATTGCGCGTTTCATATCCAACGGTGAATATGAACAAGTGGATGGCGTGCAGCTCCTTTTTGCTTGCGGTTGTGACCACAGGGGACCCCCCCGCGGTCGTAGTCCCAGGACAAGCACGCGACTGGGCTGAGGGTGTCCGTAGGGAGCGTAGCTGTCAAGATCGCATCGCCCCTAATTTATTCCACCCTCCGCGCCCGGCGATACTGCAGTAACCACTTCAGCATATATCTTGAATTGCTGCTTGTACTTCCTGACGTGCTGCGATTTCAACAATAGATTACCGAGTTCGTCCTTGGCCGCTGGAGGAACTGGGAGTGATTTGTTCGCAAATTTTGTATTGAATGTCTTATCGCGAGTTAGAGCTTGTAGAATTATTTTTGACCTTTTTTTCTTTCAATCATTATCCTATTGTATTCACGGTTTATATATTTATTTATTTATTTGTATTTTTTCTGAAGCATCACATGCAGCTAATTATAGAAAAACCGTTTATTCTGTCCTGAAAAATACTATTTGTGGGAAGATGACATGTGGCTATATTTCTTAAAAATCACTTTCATTTTTTTTATTACGAGTGCATCTTCATTCTGTAAATACTAACGGATGTTCTGATTTCTTAAGCTTCCGTTATATCTATGGGGAGGCAGGACGTAGATGAATAGACCTCTAAGATACGCCTTGTTTACTTCCATTTTTGACCTCGTGAACTCCGGGAAAATAAAACAACCTAACACCCATTTGATGATAATATACTTGTACGATAAGAGGAGCGCATGGTAATTTCGCATAATTTGCACACAATTTTGGAAACGTGCGCCTTTTTTCGAGCTTTTCCCGCCTATCACCTGAGGCCACGATCGCGAGGGAAATTAGCATTACGATGCCGCTTTAACGCGCTTCGCGCCGCTTCAAGGAGTTAACTGTGGAGTCGTAAAAAAGAGGAGGTGGAGCCACATCTGGTCCACCTCGGTCGTGTACGCCGTCCCACACGCTTTCCCGCTCTACTCGCCCCGCCTACCCATCGTACGCCTCCCCGCCTGCGCCCTGCTGCCCTTCGTCGCAAGCGCCTCATCCCCCCCCTCCGCAACCCGCCCGCCCGGCGCGGTCCGCCCCGCCCGATCCCGCTCCACCCACCCGCCTGCCCGCCTCGTCCTGCCCTGCCCTTCCCCCCCCGCCATATGCCCCGTCCCGCCCCGCCCTGTTCTTCCCAACCACGCTCCACCTCGCCTGCCCCACCCACATCGCCCCATCCAGAAACAAATCTGCTTTCATTCGAAAGGCTACCTGCCCCTTTCCAGAAAAAAAGGTGCCTGAAGGTAACAACGAACAATATCTTCTGCGTCTCACACGCAAGTTTAGCAAGTTTACGCGCCTATCCCTCTAAATCTCCCTCTTCTTTTATCTTTCTTTATCCGATTTGCAATCTCCTATTTTTGCACTCTCCTTTATTTTCCCTTCAAACGTTCTTCACTGTTCATCATCCTTGTCATATACTCCCCATTCGTTTCATCTTGTAATTTTTTTTCTTTTCTCCCCTCCATTCCTTACACTTTCTCGCTTGTTTTCCATTGTACTTTTTCATCGACCTTTTAATCCATCAGCCGTTCTCCACTTTTACTCGGCTCCATTTCACTCATGTCTTTCATCTCTTGCTGCCGACCTTCACACTTTATCTCGCTCATACGTTTCTCAGAGTTGCTGATAGATTCCATAGACTACCTTTCTATCCTTCATCCGTCCCCCAGGCTCCGCCCTTCGCCTGCCCGTCCCTCTCTTCCGTTCTCCATTCTCCGCAGCAGTGCATCGTCCAACTCGCGCGCCACTCGCGGTTCTCCTCGCCCGGCGCCCCGCCCCCTCCGCGCGTGCTGTTTGCTGCGCCAACTTGAGGAAGCGAAGTGGGACGTGGCGGGGAGGCGCGGGCTGGGCCTCGAGAGCTGGGCTTGCGGTGCAGTTGGGTGCAACTTTCCATATCGCGGCCGGCAGATGTAGCCTCCGCCATCGACCGCGGCGGCGCTGCGCTCCTCTGCGCTACACACACACACACACGCACACGCACACACACACACACACACACACACACACACGTACACACACACACCGAGCACTCGCCAGCTGCCGTGGAGGAGGCGGAAGCGTCTCCGAAATCCACAGCAGGTATCAGGAACGTCATAATTTTCGAAAGATCAAGCAGGCAATCAAAGCGCGGAAAATATGCAGGGAAATTGTTTGTCATGTCAGAAAATAGAATGCATAACAGCGATTATGGCTGTCTAATCAATTTACGTCCTTATATTTTATGCCAATGTTACGCAACTTTTCACAGAACAGTGTTTATATTTATATTGCGTGTATGTTTCCTGTTCGCTTGTTCGCTGTTATGAAGATTACATTGTTAACTCATGTCCACTAAAAGCTATGGATATTAGTGAAGGAGAGTTGTTGGAAGAGTAATTTAATTCTTTACAGAAAGCAGTCACATGTACGATGAATGCAAATATGTGTCGTGCAGACAAACTGTCTCGCTGGCAATCCGTATGGGGTAGCATTTACGTAATTACTTTTTTATTTCCGTCTCTGAACATTTTCAATAATTCTTCATAACTGAAAATATTTTCGATGACATACTGAAAATATTAAATGAGTACTAAGATCGCCACCACATGTGCACGGTGCAAATGTTTTATTTAAAATACCGCATGACTCTTCCAATTTTGTGTATAATTTGGAGTTTCTAGAACCAGTTTTGAGGGTATATCTTATTTTGAAGCTGACCAATAACTGCTCTTAAAACGTATTAATTGAACGTATTCACATAGTTTGTATTTCGCAACTATCCTGTATTCTGATTTGAAGACTAGTGTCCTTTACTTCGGGTGTTAGGGAATGTTCAAGCATTCTCTACAAATTCATTTTAAGAACTGAACGGTAACATCTTGAGATCAAAATTTTGAAAGTACTTGAATCATGCAAATGTAAATAGTAACATGAGTTTGTATTTTATGTATGATATATTTTTGCATATTTAAAATAGACATGTTTGTGTATGTATATTTTAATTTTCATCATAATTCTGTTCTCTAGTGATCACAAATGTATTGTGATGGAGTGGAGAGTTATTTACATACTTGTTTTGAAAACAATTAAAACACTCAAATAGATTTTAATGTGCAGTCTGTATGGCATTGTACCACTTAACATTCCCTTTTAATCTGATCATGCAATACAATACTTTTAATAATTGTTACTTTTATGCTATGGGGTATTTCGTTTTATGTTATGGAATTACGGGATTTTGTCTTTGGCCCATTAAATGTTTGCCTCGGCCAATTATGCCCACATCTATACAACTTTCCAAATTTGATAGGGGCAGAAATTAGGCCGAGTCATAATGCAAAATACCCACAAATATAATCCGCTTCCATTCGAAATTCGGAAATCTCGATAATATTCTGCAAAATCCCTGGTTATTAAACGTCATCAAAATCCGTTGTTTAGCCTAGGTTCCATTACGAAAATGCATGGAAGAGAGGCCTTACAAATATTTCTTCTTCTATTTGTATATTCTGGGAACATGCAACTCGCTCCCTTTTAAAAATAAAATATCTTATGTATAAACATAGCACTGCACATTTCCAAAGAAGATATTTAGATGCATATGGCGAGCGATGTTTATGTCAATATAGGAGATGACATGGAAAATGACGTGAACCAGTAAGCTCTGCAGCTTTAGATTGATGTCATCAGATTACGTGTCATTATTATTTTAATCAATCCGCTTTAAATTAAAGAAAATCGATCGTTCAAACCAGTTTTATTTTTAATAGCATATGAGCCTTCAGTAAGTGTGGAAATGTTCATTCTGGTTTTATCGGAGATTATTTTTATGAGTCAGTCGTAAGTCAAGATTTAAAAGTACACGTCTCACACATTTCTGAAAAACTAAAACCAACGGACAGGAAATCTTTAGAAAGACGATTTCGTCGCATGTGCTTCAGAATTACTGTACTAATAAAACGATGAATAGAGAGCTTCTCAGAAGGAGATTAACGCGTCATCAAATAGGGCTTTATAAGTTATAAAATGAAATAACAGTAATATTCTGACAAAACAATAATAAATCAAATATTTTATCGCAAATAGTGATAAAATATTGAATGACTTCCTTGAATTGACAAGCCAAACAAAATTCATAAAATGTAAAACATACATGTAACATCATTATTTATTCACATGACTTATCTCTACATTTTGAATATGATATTTTATGTGATATTTTTGATAATCTGTCAATGAACGGAGAAGCAAATTCAATCTAACTCGAAGGTAATATATTATCCGCAGTATCGTAAATGATTGTGTTTTTAATATTTCGATTGCTCACACGAATAGGCAGGGCCGACTCCTTTCCGCACCTTGCGAATGACAAACGTTCGCGCCATGCAACTTTCACATCTCAGCCGAGGGCAGAAACGGGGTGTGTCGCTCCTTGGAGGAGGTGAGGGGAGCGTTAGCAAGTGCAGTTTGAGTTTTTGCTGAAGGGGGAACGCCTCTGGACTAAACAGTGGGGGACGATGATAGTGACAAGGAAGAGGAAGCAACGTTGTCATGCTTCGTGGGATAGCGGCAAAGATTTTTTCTTGAACAGACTCTACACCCGGCGGTATCCCTCTGTGCACTACGCCAGTACTCGGACTGAGCCCTAGAGCCACCGATGTCTCTTTGATGGTAATCCGCTCTGTAATTTTCGGGCGTTGCGTTTGAGGCATCTGCGCTCTTTTTTTCATTCCAATCCTTTTTCCCAGTCCGTTGTGTTCTTCCACCAGCTTACTTCTGCACCCTTTGTTTCCATTCAAATCAACGAATGAGAGAATGGTAACGGTATAAATTCGTGTTGTACAAAATAGAATGCAGATCTGCCCTGAGAACGGTTTCATGCATCAAATCGGCGCCTGAAAACTCGAAACGTGTCATTAGAGAAGTTTTCATGTTTCTTTTTCCTACCAATGAGCGTTGTGCAAGCGTGAGCGACAGTCGTTTGTTTACTACCAATTTGCAAGCAACGTCGAAACACGACTGGCAATAGGGTGAGTTTTTTCGAATCGAGATAGCTATCATTCACTGCCATGTGTGCCTAAAACACAGTAATTCAGTAGTGTTCGAGTTCACTACGCAGCTTTTTCAGTGATAGACTCTTGTTTTTTATGACAAGAATATAATAACATGTTCAGTCCACCAGTGATTACAGTGGGTAAAAAAAATGTCGGAAAAATTATAGTGGATATGAAAGAAAAATGTTTTTTTAGACTTTACAGCGCAATATAGGGGTTATTGGATATATATTCTTGTGAGACGCGAATGCGTGATAGATATTCTGCAAACACGTTTGATAAAGTAGTCACGTTTAAAGTCATGTTTATCTATTTGTAGATAACCTTCCTTCTAAAAAGGAATCATGAAATGCCACACAGCCGGAAACTACAGGTGTAAAATAGTATTCAGCTAGCATGAATATACATCTGTTTGTACCAATATTCTTATCGGCTATTTTATTCGAAGGAAATGTTTCCAAGTTATTTTCATTATCTTCTTGGAATATAAATTGCGCAAAGATTTAGTTAGGCTAAATTTTGTTTGAAAAATTCTCCAATTCGGTCTTCCCCGACGAGAGAAAATTTCATTCACATTGATCTGATTGCCACTTTGTTCAATATGTCGCGAGTTGAATGGAATCGCGAAAACAATTTTCATGAAAATTGGCGCGACAACTTATGATAAAAGGTGTACACTCGATTAGTCTCGGGACTTTCTCAATGAAGCGTGACTATAAGCGAGAGGGCATGGTGACCGAAGATGTCATCACATCGACAATCCTCAAGCCTGCTATACTGACGTTTCTCTTTCCCTTCTACTTGGTTTTATTTTTTTTTATTTTCATTTCGTGTGTGACTATGTCTCGACTTCGTATACACGTAGTAGTTTCCAGAAATGTAGATGGGTGGTCAGAGGTAAACGTTTTCGAGGGATTAAAGCCATACGAAATTATAGATGAATGGAAAGTCTTGTCGAACTATCGTGACCACTGTTCGGCTTTTTCCGCCTTCCGCTAAAATCTGCTGCTGCTGTCCTGTAGCGCCGTTTCCGTCACGGTCCATTACCGAGTGCAGTCGCCTGACACCGTCCACTACCGGTGTTCATTGATGTAGTCGCATGCCATATCCCACCACCGTTTATCACTGCCTAACTGCTAGTCCTCCTTGATTCCTCTTATAGAATGATATCTACTGATCCTAACGCATACTTTCCATTGCTGGTTTTTGTCATTCTGTGCTGCCCAGAATCGCCCGCCCATCTCGTCACCAGACTGCCGTCGCCATCTCTCGCTCTACCCCTGTCACACCTTTCCCCTCTGCCCCTCACTCGCCACCGTCGTCCACCAGTACCCGCCCATGCCCTCCGCCACCACCCTTCCGCCTTGTCACACCCCAACGTTCCGCTTAAGCCTTCCACATCGCCGTTACCACAGATCACCAACTCCGTCGTCCACCATCGGCGCCCACCATCGTGTCACCACTACCCGCCACGCCTTCCACATCACCGCAGCCGTGCTCGTAGCTCACCCCACAGTTCCACGTAGGCCTCCCACATCGTCGTCACCACGCCCACCGCCCCCCGTCGCCCACCGCTCCGCGGCGCGCGGGGCGCGTGCATAATTCAGCGGGCGGACGGGCGTTCCGGCAGCCGGATGCCTCTGGGTTTCCGCCGGTGGCGGCGCTTTGGTCGCGTCCGCGCACTCGGTGGCCGGCGCACCTCCTGCCCGGCGTCGCCCTGTGCACGTCGCGCTGCGCCGTGAACACTGACGTAGTGCGTTTGGAGCGAAGGTTTCCTGACTAAACATCTTCACTTTGCTTCCATATCCGAACAGTTATTTCGTTGTAAACTCTATCGACCCTTCTGGATTCCTTAGTTCTTTCCCAGAAGACTCTAAACATTTATCCCCCCTTTTTTTCTTTTTCTTCAAATGTTGACATTATCCAAAGTGGTTGGATAAATTTCAAAATACGAACGGCTTCAATGCATACTTTAAAGCCAGATAAGAATGTTAGCCAACGCGAGATGCACAGGCCAGGTGGAGTTCATTACGGTGACGCGGAATAGCAAATATGAATATGTAATTTCCGGGGATCAGAGTGCTGATGGGAAGGTTATAAGTGAAGGCAAGGGAGAGAAGAGGTGTGTAGTTTCGAGTTCCACTTTGGCAGTCGTACATTTGTATCTACAAGCATATTGTATTCTTCATGCTTCATGAGGCTTCATGCATTTCTGTGACGGGGTTCCGGCCTTCCCGATTGTCATAGCACAACCTTCAATCAGTGCAAGGCATAATTTCCAGCGCATTTTTATGTCAAAATATACCTGATTGACACCCAATTCGCCGTACACTTGATCAACCTCCTTACTTTATCCAGGGCCATTTGGCAAATACCGAAATATGCATTATTAATATCGAGTTGACCCGTTTTTTGTCATTCATACAGCTGTGTGCAAAAAATCTGACTAATGTGCGAAATAACCAGTTGCTTCTAATTTTAGTAATCGTTCTGGCTTTAACTGTATCACATTGCTTTATTTACATTAATATACTGCTGATCTCGTTATCACATATTGTTGTGCTACAATACAGCCTGGTCGAAAAGTATTTAGAGGATAACGAAATCTGGCAATTCTGATAGTTGATTCATTTGTTTCGACTGCCACGTGCATTTCGTACAAATTTTCGCAACTCGCCGCTGATGAATACGTGTCTGCATTGATACACCGCTATCTGTCATATCCCATGACATCCCGAGGTTAAATATTCAATTACGAGCTTTCACGCCACGATATGGCACATGAAATCGAACGAGAACAGCTGCAATCTTTTGGATCTTTGATAACTGATTCCCCCATTCTAGGTAATTCAAAGGATCGGAAAATTCAAGCACAGTTTCCCTGCCTCTTTTGTACCGACACATATTCCTCTCCTTGCACCATGAAAACTTTTACGACACATCTACTACGCTCATAAAAGTCGTATTAGTGTTCCGCCCAACAGCCTACTATTCATTTAGGATGTGGCAAGTTTAGACTCGGAAATAGCGGGCCGTAACATCAGAACCCCGGACACACAAACTCCTCCCGTGTACATAAAGCTCAAAGTTTAATGAATGCCTCAATGACGTTTTCCGAGGAGAATCGCGCCGTAATGAGAGAACGCGCGCCCAGAAACTTAGATTGCTCGACGTTTAATCAGTAGAAAAAATGCGGCGCGAGCGCAGCGGGGAGAAGGGGATCTTCTCTAGTGCGTAACGCCCCCGCGGTTTGAAGTGAAGGGGAGGGAGGGGGAGGGGCGGAAGGCACGGCGCGAGCGCGCGTCTCCGCGTTGACGGGCCGTCACGCCGCGATTTACGGCGTCCGTCGCGAGGGGCGCTGCTGTTTGCACTTGCGAGCGCCGCGCTGCGATTATCCGCGGAATTTCATCTGTGCTCCCCTCCCCTCCCCCCTGCCGCTCCGCGCGGCGCCCTCTACCTTCCTCGCCGCTCCCGCGAGCAAGAATTTCTCATTTGCAGCTGCGGGGTGGCCTCCCAGCGGCAAAACGTTGTCGCGCCCTTTCTCGCACTCTGACCCTTCCAAAAAATGTAGTACCGATTTTCAGTAGGGCTGAGGGGAACTATGCGGATCCGGTTCCGTGAAGGGGTAAAGAAGGGTATGAAGAAGAGGAAGGAAGTAGAAAATACATGGATTGTATACAATATTAGAGACACTACGCTTGCGCTTCGCACTTGCGCGAAGGTATTGCCAATGATAGGAGATAAATCGTTTTAATGCCCTGAAATACTACAATACCCTCTCGTGCATTCTGTTCACTGCACTTGTTTTCCGATTTTCGCAGGGTCTAACGGCACATGTAGACAGGTATATGAAGCTAGCTAGTGGAGTGTACTAGAGGCGGTAGGAATCAAATGGCGCGCACAGGAAAATAAGGGAAATAGGAGAGTTGCTGTTAAAATTCGACAGGCAATGATAGTAATCATATTGTCTTCATCAGAAAGGAATTGGATAATTTGCCACAGCGCCCCAGCAACTGTATGGAGAAAGCATGTGACTTTCTAGAGTAATAATTTGGGTACTTTGGTAAAATAGGTTGGATTATACGAAGAGGCAAGAATTGTAATTCAGGCTCAATAAACCAGAGAAAAGTTTCGAAAAGATGTCAATGGAAAAAATTGCTGTTTGTGAGCGGCCGATTTGGTGGTGTGCAGAAACATCTTTGATTCGTGACATTTCGGTTCATAATGATCATTTACTTCCTCTAGAAAGTTTATTATGAATTATTATTAATATTATTATTATTAACACGATAATGATAACATGTTTTCACATTTTGAGTGTATGAAAGGTAGGTAATAGGAAGGAAACTCGAATAGTTGGGAAGTGGAAAACTCCGAAGACGTCAGCCGCGAACTCTCTTTATCTATTAAAAAAACACATGTTATTTCAAGGGCTTCCATCTCTGGGAGCAAATGTGACCTCTGACTAGTACTCTGCGAACTCTCATTTTGTTAGGAGTCCAATCCCCGACTTGATTTTCGCGTGCGCGCGTGTATTCTGGAGCAACGTGTATCCTCCCAGACAGGTAGTCTGTGGGTCACCATCGCTTCGGGGGCATGTGGGGCAGGCGAAAGACGTTCGAGGCTATGGAATCGCGTGGCCGAAAGGCTGTGTGTGTGTGTGTGTGTGTGTGTGTGTGTGTGTGTGTGAGTGTGTGTTGGCGCGCGACAGGAGGTCGACTTTAAGCGCGCCGGGGCGGAGTGGGCGCCCCAATTCCTTCACGCCTTATCGATCCACCCCAACGCGTATTCCGGAATGGGGAA
This sequence comes from Gryllus bimaculatus, assembly GCA_017312745.1. Lineage (NCBI taxonomy): Eukaryota > Metazoa > Arthropoda > Insecta > Orthoptera > Gryllidae > Gryllus > Gryllus bimaculatus. The sequence continues at coordinate 6,398,672 of BOPP01000036.1, forward strand.
AGTCAAAATGCGCGTTATGCTGCCAGAACTTCGCCATGTTATTTTATAACAGTGAGCGAGGTCCTTCGAGCGGTGGAAATTCCGCCGATAGTAATATGCAGCTAGTGATTTATTTTGCGAGTAAAATGTTGATTTTTCTAATAATCTTTTTCGTGTACTAGTATATCTTACATTCTCTCCTGAAGGCATCTTCACTTTAAGAATGTTTGCTCGATACTTTTGGAAAACAACTGCTCCCCATTGGTTGGAGCACATTTTCATAAACGAGAACTCCGTTGCAATGAAGGACGTAAATATACGATTCACAAACAATCGCGAATGGGCAATGTGAACGAATATTGCCTCTTGATATGAGTGATATAGGGGAGCGTCGTTTCACTTTTCAATGTGTATTTGCTTCGAATATTGAAAGGTAAATGAAAACATATTGTGTTTGATCGCGACCTACGTTCTATCTTACGTTATTGTATATGTTCCACGCATAATGGCGTGTTTGATCGCTCCCGAAATGATTTCAGTGCGTGGGTATATCGTTGGATATTTAAGAATATGTAGTGAATTTACGTTACGGTGAATTAAAGTAAATGTTGAAATGTTACAACTTTTTTCTTCAGTAAATATTAAATAATTTTATTTATTGTCTACCTCCTGATTCAAAAATGATGTAGTGTTTTTTTTTATTATTCAATTCGTGGTTTCGAAATTTGCATTTGAAGCAAACCGTAGGCTAATTTAACCTATATGTAATTTCTCGTATGAAAAATATTAACAATAATTTCTTTTTTTCAATTTTGTCTACCTCGTAAAGATTGCCTGTAAAAAAATGTAAGTTGTATCAAATTTGCCGAAACGTCGACTGTGTTCTCACAACAGTGTATTTTGCCTAAAGGAATTACGACGGGATTCGTTTCGTTCAGTAGCTAGAGAAGCAGCCGATCGTATTCGATGAGGTCGTTCTTGGGGTGATATTAACGAGGAGACCCGCCGCACTCGAAGCTCGCGCAGGCGACAGGCAATTGTCAGCGATCCAGCGCGCGGTACGTTGCC